>OX419339.1:6029184-6081684 GCA_948470475.1 Galaxea fascicularis
TTTTATTGCTTCTATAGCGCACGATACATGAGAAGATGCTCTCGTGCGCTTTACAATGACAAAAACTATAATTCTACTATTTACAATCAAATCAGTTACATGAAAAATGGAAAAATCTAAAGCTAATTAATATTCCAACTATAAAATTGCATAATATTTACTATAAAATTCATAATTGATCAGATGTTCTGTAGATTATAAGCTTTCCGAAATAAATGAGTCTTGAGGGCTTTCTTGAATGTTTGTACATTTTGAGAATAGCGAACTGCACGTGGTAATTTGTTCCATAAAGCTGGTGCAGCTGCTACAAAGCTACGATCACCTAATGTCTTTAGAGTTTTCACTCGACGAGGCTGAAGAAGAAGCTCATTAGTAGATCTAAGATTGTATGTACACTGAGTCCTTAGGGTGATCAATTCAGTTAAATACGCTGGTGCAAGACCTTGGATTGCCTTAAAAGTAATGAGCAGTATCTTAAACTGAATACGAAATTTAATGGGTAACCAATGTAACATTTTAAGGGAGGGGGAAATGTGATCGAAACGCCCTACGTTACAAATAAGTCTTGCTGCTGAATTTTGTACCCGTTGGAGTTTGTAAAGTTCAGTGGCTGGTAGACCGTATAGTATACTGTTATTTTTGGAATACTGTTATTTTTGGAATGTTTTCAAGGAATAATAATGGTGGTGGGTGGGGTGATGAAAATAAAATGGAAAATTGGAAAATATTGAATTTGAAGTTGATTGAAAATTATAATTTAAAGTGAATAATTAGTAGAGAAAGGCCAGAATGTCCACCACCACAACATGGTGCTCCTGAGCCAGTTAGCTGACTAACTGATTTATGTGTATACAGTGTATCCTTTTCCATCCTTTAATTTTCAATTCACACCATTTTCCCAAAAGTTCAACTGTAGTGCCCCCTTACATGTAATATTAATTACTCTATTTTGTTTGCAGATTCAATTTTGCTTAGTAGGTATAAAATTTACTGCCCTCTTTTTGGAAAGAAATGGGTCTCTTGTCAGATGTTCAAGGACGCAAGAAAGTGGTCGATGTATTAGTCACGCATTGCTCCAAATTATGGTAATAGCACTGTAACTTGCTAAACAAACAAGTCTTTCCCGTAACCGCCTTAGATTTGGAATTCACAGGAAGGCAAAGTAAATGATGAAAAATAAATAGCAAAGAAAGTATGTTGATATGCCAAAGAGGTCTCAATTTGATGAGGACTCTTGTGAAGGATAACCTAGAATGTGTTAGTTAGACGGGGGAGGCTCAATAGAGATTAAAAATTAGATCCAAAGAAAATATCATGATTACTGTAGTCAGAAGAAAATGTTTGGTTTAATCTCATAGTGTCTTTTCTGTTTGCTTAACAGCATCCTCAGTTATATTGCTGGCATAGTCTGGTTGTGTGCTTTGTCTGATCGATCATTCAATGGCAGAGTTTATTTCTCTGAAAATGCCTTGCTACCTGGCTTGGTTGAAGCAGAGTTCAGGAATCAGAGATTAGCCTCAGAATTGTTCAGGAAATTTTCAACAGTACCTGAAGGAGAACTGAGGTTTGTTTTAGGCACAACTCAAGGACTCTTTATTTATTAATAATAGTGAAGTGGTAATTCAAAGTTCCAAACTTATAAAATGGCTGAGGAATCAATGTGATAAATAAAATTAATGTTGGTTGTTAGGTGGGTTTTCTCCTCACTTAATTAAAGCAATATGAGCAAGACAAAGTACAGTAATACATAGTCAATGGCAACCCGGCTGAAACCTCAAACCGATGCGAACAAACTCCTATTTCACCAGGCAAAGGGACACAGATGCGGAAGTTAAAAATTGGGATTGAAGCAAAACAGTGCAAATTACCTTACCTTACCTTCTCTGCCTCAAATGAAACATTTCGGATAAAACACTCAATGCTCAAGCTGTACTTCAAGTAACTTTAATTAGTGTATGTAATAACAAGTTGAATTTGTTCAATGCTATTCACTCTTCAATGATACTTTTTGGCAGGCGGATGACAATGATTGCCAGCCATTTCACCATAGAAGCTGTATTTGTGAAAGTAAAGCTTGAAGAACAATTGATTGTTCTGTGGCAAAACAAACAGTTAAATTTTAACATGCCATTGAATATCTCTGATGAGGTGTTATGAACATTACTTGACAAATAACATGATTCAGCTGATGGGAATTTCCTGTTGCTGGAGGAACAGGTAATTTGAGACAAAGTATGGAAAGCTTACAGTGTGCATTGTTAGCGTCTCTCCCCAGTCTCACTTCATGTTTTCACCTTTGCTCCAGACCTTTCATTTGAGGGGTGCTCGTATTCTTGACCGACACAAAAATGGAGCTGTTTTGTAGTCTAATCTCATGGGTTTAGTGCTCTGTCTTAGGAGAGCAATGACCAGTATTGTTTTCCATGTCATTGATGACAAGTCAGTTTCCAATAGGAAGAGCAACAATTAACTAAGTATTGTTTTCTTTCAGCCACATTGCATCTCAGCTTGTACTCAATGCAATGGAGGACATTGGCCTACACACTTATCACCAAAACTTTACAGTTCACATGCCATTCTCTGGTAGTTCAGAGCCTAAGACATTCACAGGAATGAACATCTATGGGATCCTCAGAGCTCCAAGGATAGCAGGCACAGAGGCTTTGGTGATTAGTGTCCCCTATAATCAAGGTCGTAACAGAGGATCCTTGGCACTTATGCTGGCATTTGCTGACCACTGTCGAAGTAAGTTCAGATGGAGGATGTAGGCTCCACTACACAGACTATACTAACACCCACTCCATTCATTCTCACTAGCATGGCATTACCAGGATAAAGAAAGGGGAGAGGGGTAGGGAGAGTTAGGTAACAACTTCAAAGCTGACTTTGTTCAGTGAATGTTCAGATTATGTTGAAGTATAAAAGAAACCAAAGGTCTTCTTCTGACAGTGATGAGTTTTGTTTTCAAAAATCCCACTGCGATGCTAAAAATCTTCTGTGAGCCTTCTAAAGTAAACAGCAAGTCTCCCTAATTTAAATTGTACATGCAACAGACAGTATGTATTACTCTATGCCCTTTTCATGATTACCACCTACATGTAATTTCTGCCTACCATCCAATTGATATATCCATGTGAGGCCCCATTCTCCTATCAACTCAAATTGCTTTCCCCTCCCCCATCTCATTTAAAACATCATGTTTTGCAGGAAAAAGTTACTGGTCAAAGGATATCATATTTCTTGTGACTGACAAGGATCAGTTTGGAATGCAAGCTTGGCTCGATGGATACCATGGTCTTGCTAATTCCTGTATGTATTGAATATTATAATTTATTGAAATTATGTTTCTGATGTCAAATGTTTCTGAGGGAGTTTGGCACCATAGCCTTGTAATAGAAAAAGTGTTGTAAGTTATAATTACCTCTTATTTGGTTACAACTTTCTGCTCCAGCTAGCTTGTGTTAAGTGATGCATTCTCCAAATCCCACTGAAAATCCCAGTACTTTTTACATTTAAATTGAAGGGGTCAATTTACCTTGCAACTTGTGATTTTTTTTTTATCTTTTCACACAGACATCTCTTCTGCACCTCTTGAGGGACATTCTGGCTCCATTCAGGCTGCACTGAACTTAGAGTTTCCCCATGACAAAGTGAACTTCTTCCACATTGCCATTGAAGGAATTAATGGACAGCTACCTAATCTTGATTTAGTCAACACTGTTTTTAGATTATGCCGTAAGGAACGGATTCCAGTTGCCTTACACACAGAGGTAACTGATCTTGTGGAACATAAATCTCTCCTAACGTGCCAAGGGCAACTACATTTTGGACAATCAGTTCCTGTTTATTTATAACTCTTGCATTGAAGTGCTTAGCAAAAATCTGTCATCATTAATTTGTCTTTTGTCTATCTTATGATCATTCATATAATAACCAGATCTGAATCTACCTGTAAGCTGGAATCCTGCTGTTTTTTATTTGTGTGCACAACAGGGGAAGACATTCTGAGACATATCTTTAATAGAAGGAACCCTTTAATCACATGACATTCATCCAAGTTGTATACTTTTCACTCATTACTTTTTGCCTTCTTTGTGAGTAAAATTTAGCTACTCCAGTCATGGTCACCTATGAAACCAAGGACTAGTGAAGGGTATTCAGCTAATTGTTGGCCTGAATGACAGATCTGGACTTCTTTTTTTCATGTAATTATGGCACAGTTATTTGATTGTTCTATCCAATATTCAATTGAACCTTCACTTGCGACCATCTCTTATAATTGACCACCTATCGTAAGCAACCACTTTTGCAAAATACAAAAGGCTTTCAAGTTGAGTCACTGTATATTGAACCTCCCATAAGTGACCAAATCTTGTAAGTGACGTCAACCACTTTGAGAGGTGACTGTTTGAAATTTTCTATTGTTTTTAACCTCCCACAGGCAACCACTTGACTCATTACCTGCTGTATCTCTTCTGAATAGAAATTTGAAAATGTGTCGCTGTAATAATCATATTGGCCACATGAGATATAAATCTTGCAGTCTGAGCTACCAGAAGTGGTTCCTGAAATAAAGTTACCGCATGAATAAAGCACTGAAATTACCAAATGCAAATTTTCCAAATGTTAGGACCCCTGTAACCTGATCTCTCATAAGCAACCACGTACAGATGTGACATTTTGAGTGGTCACTTATGGGAGGTTCCAATGTATTTTGTCAGGGATATCATGAGCACTTAGGAGCCTGGGCAGACTCAGTGTCCTCCCTTGTTACCATGGTAATGATGATGTTTCATCAAGCCTCTGGGAGGCCCTCTGGCAATCATGGCTTATTTCATAGATATCGCATAGAAGCTCTCACAATGAGGGGAGGAGAAGAAACATCAGGTTTTGGAAATGGGTTTCTAGCAACAGGAAAGTATGTGAAGTACACATTGTTGATGTATATGAAATAAATCATATTTAACAATAATTATTCACTGAAGTGGAGGTGAATAGTTAAGAATTATTATTAATGGAAGTGGAGGTGAATAGTGGTGGATATTTACCGACACTGAGGTGAATAATAATTGTTTTAGTATATACCACACAAGCTGAATACCTAGTGTGTATTAAAACAATTTCCTCTTTGGAAACCGAAACAGGAAGCCAGTTTGTTTCTCTTTGGCTGCTTGGAGGTGAATAGTACTTTGCTAATAACCTCCATGTTAACCAATCAGAATGCGTGAAAAGCACCATTAACTTGTGTGGTATATACTAATGGTGGATATTCAAATATTCACCACTTTCACCGACACTGAGCTGAATAATTGTTTTAGTATATACCACACAAGCTGAATAACTAGTGTTTATTCAAATAATTTCCTCTTCGAAAACTGAATTAACCAATCAGAATGCATGAAAAGCAATATTTACTTGTGTGGTATATACTGAAAGTATGTATGGGGATATGTGATATTGGAATACTTTTCATTTTGCATGTGGCTATTTTCCTGGGGCCGGTTCCTGAAAGGTGTAATAACTCTATTCCAGGGATAAATGTGCCTTATTTAGTTATTTATCCATTGAATAAGGCACATTTATCCCTGGAATAGGGTTATTACACCTTTCAGGAACCGGCCCCTGGAAAAGATTACTTGGCACATTTTACCAATGGGCCCTAAAAGTTGTTATTGTGTTAGTGAGATTGATACAGAGGCAAGCTGTTGTGGATGGGTAAATTAGTGGCTGCATAGATTGAATTTCTGCCGAGGAAAAAAAAAATTGGGGCTGCAATAGTGTGGCAACTGGGCTGGGTGTGTGAGGCTGGCATGGTATGTCTTCAGCAGAGATTACTAAATCTACATGTAAATCAGGGCCCGGTTGTTTGAAAGCCGATTAACACAATCCAGGATTACCGTAAACCTTGGTTGCAGTTTTTAACTATTGGATGAAAGTTGTTTTCGCTGCTTTTTGTTTTCCAGGATTGACTTCCCCTAATCTAAAATTTTGCAGAATATCGGCATTGAACAACGTTTGGGGACAGAGAAATAAGCTCCTTGATTAACTTTTAATCCTGGATTAGCGTTAATCGGCTTTCGAACAACCGGGCCCAGATTACTAGTTTAAAAAACTGTTTTTGTAATCCACTATCCCATTAAACAAAAATTGTAATGAAAGTCTTATTCCTTTCAGATTCTCTCGTGAGTGTCAAGTCCCCTGTCTTTCATAGTGACCTTTCTGATGAAAAGGAAAATTGCTTATAAGAAAATTCCCTGTATGACATAATACAGCCTGTATTTATCATAAGACTTTGCAGAAGTTATCTTTGGATTGGTAGATGACAGTTGTTATTGTTTGAAAAAGTTTATTATACAATCATGTAAAACGTTTGCCTACCATACATAAAATTGTTTTTGTAACTCTTTCAAATTGACTCTTATGTTTTGATGTTTACTTACAGGGTTGTTGAAGGTATTTTTCGCAGCTTGAACAATCTTCTCGAGGAGTTCCACCAGTCGTTTTTCTTCTACCTTCTTCCGGAGTCTCACAGATATGTGTCTATTGGGTTGTACATGCCTCCATTTGGTTGTCTTCTCTTGGGCCCTGTAATCATGGCGATAGTGCAGTGGACTCTTGCTGGGACTGGGCCAGAGCATGAGGCAAACCTGGGTGAGACCTTACAGATGGGTGGGGCAACGGGGAGGGAGGGAGGGAAGAAAGAATCTGGAGAAGAGAGCGTTGGACAGAGAAGTGGGCCTAGTGAGACGCAGACAATCGATTTAGAGGACAAGGTTAGCTTGGCTCTGTTCAAACGTAAAAGTAGTTTTTCACATTAACTACGCCATGTGAATTCCTTGTTTGCATACTTGAAGGAAAACCTGGTTCTTCACCAATATCATGATACACCTGTATTTTGAAGTTAATAATTTTTATTTAATGACTTACGCTGTCCTTAATATATCATTGCACATTTGGCAGACAGGTAACCCTGTTGTGGATCACACTAAAAACAACATGCCTCTTTTTGAATGCAGATGTAAGTACATTTAAAAGTTGACAGCTTTTAAGTTACGAGTTGGAATCGTTGGTCTGGACCGCCAGCGTTGTTGGAATCCCGATTAGCATAGACACCGACTGATATAACTGAGTGTAAACAAAACTTTCTCAGTTGTAGCATCACCGTATTGTTGTTGACTGTAAAATGCTGATGTTTGCTCATATCTTCATGTAGGTGGCATTTTTACGTTATCCACCGAACATTGGAAGCGTTGTCCCCGTTGTCATGGCGACTCATGTAGCTGGCGCGTTAGTGTTTTACTCTCCGGATCTTGGTTATAAATTTGGCGAAGTGACCGGAGTGGACCCTTTGCAGTCTTCATATGCTTGCTTGGTTGGATCTTTTGTGTCGCTAATGCTTTTCCCTTTAGCCAGACGGTGAGTTTATTATCTCATTCTTAGATATTATCCCCGAAGAGAAATCATCTGGTTACACCACGGCTACGTTTTCCGATATTAGTGGCTTGTTAATGAAAATGACCCGATGTTTTGCGATTCCACATTTTCGGACGCATTTTCAAATCTTTACTGTTCGATAGCTGATTCGAAAGCTTATGCGTAAGCTTTTCTTAAGCGGCTTGAATGGTGGGCAAACTTGCCTAATCGACTAGGTACCAAGTCTCTGCAGTATTATATGTTTATTTTTTTTTTCTTTTCTTCAACTGCTCTGCTGCTAGTTGCAAAGGCTCAGCTGTCACTTGTCATCAACGGTTTAATGTAACTGCTATTGTAGGGTTTCAAGGCTTAGTGTAATATGTGCTGTACACACGAGACTATCATGCTATCTTGCAGAGGTAGTTTAACTGAACAGGTTTAGTTCTACTAAATGTGTGAACCTTGTTTAGTTAAACCACTCTTAAACATGTTTAACTCTTTGGTGTGAACGGGGTTTATGTCAACCAGAACCAAGTAGTACGTTCAAAAGGAAAGAGGCCTCACAAGCCAAACATACCGACAAAGACAAGCGAAATTGTGCTCGTAACCAAATAAAAGGCAGCTAAGAAGTTGATTGAAAGTTGTGTTTGCCGACTTTGAACCTTGAAATACGCCGTGGCCAAAACCAAAGAAAGTGCTAAGCTTGCCGACAACACAGGTGTTCATAGGGATGGCGCAGTGGTGAGAGCTCTTGCCTTCTACCAATGTGGCCGGGTTCGATTCCATCATAATTATATGGGTTGAGTTTGTTGTTGATTCTCTTCTCTGCTCTGAGAGGTTTTTCTCCGGGTACATCGTGCAGGATTACTCGTCACATCCGGAACTTAGTCAAGACTATGAAGCAAAAGAATTCCGGCCGTCGTTCTTGAAGGAAACATCGGATAGACTAATGATTATGAGATGGTTTTGGTCAGTACAATATGCTAACTAAAACAACTGAGCCGCGCCGTTGATATGTTAGATGATTCCGGTTTTCCCCGCTCCTCAAAAACCGACACTTCTAAATTCCAATTCGATCCGGTATGCTGGTACGTTTAATACATAAGCCCCTGGCTCCGGAGATTGAACAACCATTCGAAGTTCTTTAGAAAACTTTGCTCGACAGTACCCCCCATTTTTAACGGACTTGTTTCGTGTTGACATTCGGCCAAGAAATGTTGCATTAAATTTTGCTATTTAGTCGGGGTAAAATTTGACCGTTGTCACTGATCACCAGTCAAAATCTTATTGGATGTAAAAGTGGTTATGTGGTTATTGGGCTGATTTGTTGTGATTTCCCGTGTTTCTTTCTTTTTCTGACGAGTTTCGATAACATGAGCGTTCACCGTATGAACTGAGCCGTATTCTTGTTGCACCTTTTCCAATACAGGCCGTCCCGGACTGCTGTCGCTGACGATGTGAAACAGAGACACAATTCCATGCTCAAGTGTGGAGCGCTAGTTTTGTTTTCAGTTCTTATGGGAGCCATGGCAGCCATCAACTTCTCTCTCGCTTTCTTTGTGGCCATGTTCCAAGTTCCTGTATACATGTTTGTGTCTCCTTCAGCTAATGGGTGAGTCTAATAGTTACCGGTTTTTCTTGTTTATCCTGTTTTGAATTGAAAATCAACTGAACAAGAACGCAACCTTATTAATAAAAATAAAGCGCGATGTTTGAGACCCGCACAGTCTAGATTTGATTGATATATGTTTCAGTGTCTAGTTGGTACCTCCAGTTGTAATCCTCTTCACTTGAATGTCAAAGGTCAAAGGAATACTCTTTGCAAGGTTAAAAAAAAGGTTTGTGATTTTGGGAATATTCCCGAATAGGAATACTCGAAACCGACGTCCCCGATATTCTTGTCCTTTTGGAACCTTTCCTGTGTTCGGAATTAACGGAGTAGCATTCTGTTCATTTTACCTCTGGTAGCAGAATGAACCGAGAGAATATGCGGAATACAATTAATTCGGAAAACCCAGAATAGGCCGCGCTCGTTTGGGAAAGTTTTGGAGGGAAAATGATGCATAGGTCGCCAAGCCCGTGGCGTGCCACCGGAAGTCAAGTTAAGAGGCTGGTTCGAGTCTGTTCTACAGGCTGATCAGTTAAGTCACCTTCTCCAAGATTGTTCTGTCCTCAGATTTTTTGTTCTTTGGGAAACTCCCTTAGAGTACCGTATTTCCTCGAATAAACGCCGCGGCGTTTATTAAATTTTTCATGATTTGGGTGCGGCGTTTATTTAAAATGATGTTTATTTTGTTAAACAATCAACCGTAACTTTACTTAAAAAGTAGAAAAAAAGATACAGTTCTTTGTCTGGCTGTACCGATCAAACTTTACAGTATTAAAACTACAACTTGTTGAGCTCCCAAAAAATTGTAAAAACTCAGTTCAATAATCAGTTCACTCAATTTCAAATATTTGAATAAACGCCGCACCCAGGGGTGCGGCGTTTATTCGAGGGCGGCGTTTATTAATATTTTGGCTCTCAGGTGCGGCGTTTATTCGAAAGCGGCGTTTATTCGAGGAAATACGGTAGTTTTGAATTGAGTATCACAAAATCAACGCCAAAGCAATTATTCCAACCGATCAAAACAGATTGGAGCAGTGCAAAGAGCCAATCAAAATTCGAGGCAATTTCATGTAACCGGCGTAGAGCGCGGGGAAGTGCGTTCGTGCAAGTCGCGATTGGTGTTGCTTTTGCTTCTGATTGGTTGAAAAAGTGGTGCGAGTTTTTCTGGCCAATCACGGAGCGAAGCAATGCAAAACCAAAACAAACGCGATTTTTAAATAAAGATTGTCAGTGTTGTTTATTTTCGATGGTCAGTTGAAAGCCACTCCAGTCCTAAACCGGAATAAGATAATCACAATATGAATTCCAAAATAATAACGTCCTGAATTACTTGCACAGTTAAGTGTAATTTAAGTCACAAAAGGCTAGCGCAAAAACAGTGCAAACTGTAGGCCACTCACATTGCTTTGAGTTGTTAAGTAATGTGAGTTGTTGTTGTTGTTGTTGTTGTTTAGTCTTTGGTCAAAATCAGTCGACGACATCTCTAGTTTTTTCCTTGACTATCAACTGCGTATGCCGAATCAATTCTGCTCTTTTTCAGTCGGAGAACTAACCTATTGTGGATGTCGATCATCTAAACCATTTTTAGACCAGTTTTATATACTAGAAACTATTAATTACAAACTATATGAAATGGTGTGAAAAAGAAACAGAGCGTCTTATTGTTCTTTGTTCGTAGAATTCGTCGCATCACCCAAGCTTTCCTCTTGCTACTAGTGTCACCGCCGATGATTGTCTTTTTCCTGTCGTTAGCATACAATGCCCTCACCTCGGATTTAGATGCTGATGTGGCTTCTATTCTTCAGTCTTCTCTGACCACAACTCATCAAGCCGTGACGTCGTCCATTCGAGAAGCCCGAATGTTGGGTACGTGGTCCTTCGCTATGACATGTCTCGGTGTTTTGCCAAACTGGCTCATATTTTGGTGTCTAGCATGGTACTGACCTATAAAGAGCGGTTCTCAGTTTTAACTTAATAGGCATTTTTAAATTTCATGTCAAAGTGTCAAAAGCTCTTTTCACCAAACTTGAAAGATACGGTCACCGGAGTATCCGATACATTACTTCAGCTTAACCTGTTGCCGTTTTCAGTTGCGTGTAATGCATTTCAAGCTTTATCACGAGCCAAAATTCCACGCAAGTAAACTAAAACGGGTACTTCCATACCGAATAGGCCCCGTTTGCAGTTAGCGGTCACATGGTAAAAAAAAAACACCTTGCTGGAGAGCAAATTGTGCACTAGGACATCCAAAACAAAGAACATTTCGATTAAGTTGCTTTGTTTGGATGTCAGAGGTGCTACTTTGCTCTCCAGCAGGTGTTTTTGTACCATGTGATCACTAACTGCAAAGGGCCTATTTTCTTACGAATATATTTTTTTTCTTAGTGGCAGTGTTCCTGGAGTGATTATAATTATGGTTATCATTAAGGGTTCCATTGTCCCTTTCTCTCGGAGTAAACCATTCCAGTGCTTTTTTTTCCGAGATAAGCCTGAGCAATTTGTTCCTATACTTTGTTTCGAAGTAAAATCATGTCACACGGTGGAAAGTGCAAGGGTGAGTCTACACAGCAAAACCCCGTATGTTGACATTGTGCCTCCTTAGAGCAATAAAAACTATTTTATAACGCAAGTTGTTGTTATTAGAGTGTGGGCTGCTGTTGGGTTGTTAACAGTTTTTACTTGGAAATATTTGGACATCCTTTGAAGATTCCTGTAGCGGTAATATCAAGCTTCGGTCTGAACTTCGTGGCGTTTTAGGGACCGTTCATTTATGGCTCAGGAGGGAAGGGTGGAATTTTGGGGAGTTTCATTTGCAAATTGTATGACCCCGCCCCCCTAGCTAACCAGTTTTAGTTAACACCTCTCAAAAAGAATTTTTTTTGGGATGACCCTCCCTCCCTCTCCAAAATAAGTTACATCAGCTATTTTCCCTCTTTTTCATCTCACAATTTTGGCCAACCCCCCCCCCTTTTTTGTTTTGGGCAGCTCCCCTCAAAAGCCATTTTTTGGCGTCCCTCCCCCAATTCCCACCAGCACGCCTATCCCATAAAAATTTAACGGTGCTTCCTAATACAGAGGTGTTTTGCGCGGTGTATGGCCAAGAAGGAGAGACAATCTAGAATTTTAAAGAAAAATAGGAAATGCAGTACCTAATTTCTGGGAAACCAACTGAAGCGCTTTATGATCAGCGTTTCGAGAACAACCTAACGGGGGAGGGGACCGGGGAACAACTCTAAGAAGACGTCTTGTTTGGGGAGAAAAACAAAATTCTTCCGGGAATCTGAAGATTTTTTCGGGAATCGGGAGACTCGGGAGTTTTTTAGGAAAATATGACAGTTCTGGGTTATTGCAGAAAAAAAGCGAAGTTAGTTTGACATTTTTACCTACAAATGTCACGGAAAAAACCGGGAGTATCTTACAAATTTCCAGGAGGTTTCAAAGTTACATTTAGTGTTGTTCAAACAACGTTTGTTAGAGTTATCACCCTCGTAACTTAGGTTTGTTACCAAAGGTGTCTTCATCAAGTTGAAACATTAAAGTTTTCTGAGCAGTTGCATTGCAGCTGTGCTTTGCTTATGTCCCCGATAGTTGTATCAACTCAGTCATTTTAAAGCTTTTCTTGGACTTTATTGCTTTACAGACACAGTTTTTCGATCGCTTTTAGTCTGAAGCAGCAGCAGGGTTTTCTACACATCTCTAGATATTTTCTACAGTTTTGCCCTAAACATTTTCTAGAAAGTCCAGCTGGTCACGTGTGCCGTAGTTACTGCTGGGCTTTTGGTACCTCTTCAATAAAGATCCGAGACATCGAATGCCAGCCGGTGGCTGCGTCCGCACTCTTATGGCCAGTGGTGCACTTTCCAACCCAGAATCCCACTCGCACCTTTCCTTTGTGAATGTTATTACAGTGACCTTCAATGTGGCGGTGACGGTGAAGATTGTGGTTCCTGCCAGTTCTCATGTAGAATGCACCATCAATGGACCCTGGAGAGCTGCACTCGGCGCCATTGAAGGTGAAATACCAGCGGCTACAGCAGTTATCACAGCCGTAGATCCTGAGGTTACCAGAAAAATAGACATGAAGGGAAGTGTCTGTGTGGTTCTTCATGAATTGGCAGTTCTGTAAAATAAAAGCAGTACGTTGACATCAGCTACTTGAGCTGGATATCATGATGGTTGCTATCTGCGACGAAATTGATAGTGTTAGAGCATGATGGATGAATCTTTGATACTCTTTTTGAAATCGATTTTGAATGAATACAGTCAACGTTTCGTTCTGTATGAGAATAATTTTGTCAATCGCTTACATATATCTCGCCTGAATCTCTGTCATCCCCCTTTTTCCATGTGCACTCTTTCCAGTTCATATGTGAAGCCAGCTGAGGGGTGCCACTGTCACCTTTGTCCCCACGCTCTCCTTTTGGGCTGACAAAGCCCTTTGCTCCTTTCTTTCCATGGGTTCCACGTGGCCCCTGAGGTCCAGGTTTCCCCGGGCTGCCCGTGTCTCCTTTGGCTCCATCACGGCCAGGTGCCCCAGGGTTTCCCTTTTTTCCTTCCTTTCCTTTTGTTCCAGGTGGTCCCTCAGGTCCAGGCTTTCCCTGGTTTCCCATGTCCCCTTTTGCTCCGTCACGGCCAGGTGGCCCAGGGGTTCCCGGCATGCCATGCATACCGGGCAGTCCATTTGTTCCGGGTTGCCCTCCAAAACAAGGAAGATACTACACAGGGAACAAAAATTAATAAAACTGTTATGAGAAAATATCTGAGGTTTTCGCAGGTTTATGCCGCTTTTCTTCCCAACTAATACTTTTCAACCTTTTGTGTGGGAGTGATTTATTCGGCGGGCTTTTACTAATAACTTATAGGATTTATTTTCCTACATGAGGACGTTTCCTTTTAATGCTTTTATTTCGTCCAGCACTGAAAACAACCCTGAGTATGTTCTCTTTACTTCTACCTCTATGAAAGAGAAAGGACGCTGGTATCCGCTCAGTATAACCAACTCACCATGTTATGACTCGGTTTGTTGCTGCTACTGTTGTCTTTTGCAGAGCACAGGGATACCAGGAGTACAACTAGTACATACGACATGATGGTCAGCGGAAAGTTCGCCATAGTTATCTTCGAACCTGTAAAAGTGAACAGTAGAACAATGAAATAACGATAAATTGAAATAATTCCGCAATTAACTTTGCACTCAGTTGATTGGTTTGGAGTAACGGAAACCCAACCAAGATCATTTCCTCAAATGATAAGCCAATTAAACAATGTAAATAAATCGTACAAAGCGTCAACGTCATTAGCGTTCCACTTATTTTACGTAAAAATGGTTGAGAATAAAATCGATTTGAATCCTGAGTTTTCAATAAGAGGTTTAATTTTCCTTGTTAAATTGAGAATATCGAACAATAGTTTTAATGTGACTAGAATAGGTTGGTCTTAATCAGCTTGTTAGGGTTGATCGACTGTTCTTACCTTAATCTTCGCACCGTGGATCCGAAGCAAAATTATGCTCTTTTGAAAACAGTAACTGAGGCAAATTCTTTTCTCTCTTCCGTGATATTTACTCAGGTTCATGTTAAAACAAGCTCACCATCTGAGTACGTATTATTACAAATATAGTTTAAGTGTAACTGAATCTTATTGGTTAGCGATTTTTTTTATGGGCTCTGTTTATTTAAATATTCAGGTTAAAACTAGTTTGGCTGCTGCTCACGTGCCGGACCGAACACCAAGATATTGAAGTTTGCAATCACACAGCAAAGGATGGTGGTTGACTGGAGATCAACTGGCTGATCCTCCAGTGCTAAGCTAGTACTCAGCCAGTTACGAATGAAGCAATATCTCGTTAGACAATATTATTAAAGAAAGGTCTGGATAGTAGTAGACATGTTACGATTTATATATATATATACAACTCTGGACTTTGTAATTTAAACTGAAGATGACAATTCTGTTGTGCATGTTTTTTAAAAAAAGTTGTACTAAAGAAATTATATAATGTCAAGGAGCGACGTTTTCGTCTTTATTATTATTATTATTATTATGTTTTAAACGTTACATGAAATTTTGCAGAAAGGGAAAGCCAAGTGCCAGTCCGATTTGTGTTGTCTCTGATGAAAGCACCGAGATTCAAACTGGGCGAAACTTGAATTTGTGCACGAACCTTAAAAGAAAAGATGCCTTTTGAGAGAGAAGACGAAAATGTAGTAGTGGAAGAAGTGTGTTTCACATGCAATTTTTAATTAATTTAACGCGAAATTCTTTTTCCAACAAACACTGATTATAATGCAACAAGATCTTCGGTACAACGAGAGTCAGTTCAGTGAATAAAGAAAAAGTGAGGCAAGTAGCCTTGCAAATGCAACCTATACTGACTTGGACATGAATGGACCCTGCTTTTTATTTAAGTTGTACATGTTTAGGGAGATGTTACGCGTTTAGTTCTATTGCCAAAGATCAGTCAACAGAGGTCTTACCTCTATCCATTAAAGTCTTTCTTCTATTTGAATGAAAATACTTATATTTGTTTGTGTCAATAAATCGTTCGGTTGTTCTGTAGTGATGTACCCCAAAACAGGAGAAATTCGCGTTCGACTGGGCCATAACATCGATATCCCGTAGGCAACTACAATTCACTGGTTTTGTTCAACCTTTGAAATGTTCGCTTTTTCATCATTTCAGGTATCTTCGATTCACAGCTAAGTCATTAAAAAGTATTCCCTGATGAAAATATAACAAAAATGAAAGCTTCAAGCATGACACATTATAGCGTGAGTTACTTTTTTAGGTAAATTAAATGAAGCAAGTAAAAAGTAAATGAATCGTCAAAAGAGAAAAGTGGTTCCTCGTCACAATGGCGGGTTACACTCGTGAATCTTTTCTGAAACTGGATATCTGATAAATTGATTTCTTTATTCGCCATTTCCTCTCATGAAATAAGCTCTATTTGCTCTTCTCTCGTATTAACTTGTTACACGTTATATTAGTGAAGGAATTGTGAAGGAATTGTTAAATTTCCTTTAGTTATCAAACGAATTATGTATCCTAATACACCAAACATTTCCTGAAAATCCCGAAAATTAAAAAGGCTTTTGAAGTTTCATGAAACAATAAAGATGATATCTCATAAGTCAGAACTGTATTTTCTCATTCCCAAAAAAGAAATCTTAGAGGCAATTGTGTTGTTCTTGTAGATTGGAAATGTGTTACCGAGGATAAGTACGAGAGGAGCGATAAATGTGTGCGGGCTAAATGCTTTAGTCAGAAGGGAATTACATTTGTCTCGGATATTTTTATAATACCATATCGAGAATACTACCTTTTTTCTTACTCTCTCTCCTTATTTTCAACGAAGACACGTTATTTCGCAGTCAAATATTTTGCCTTAAAAGCGACACAAAAAGTCAGTGAGATTTTGAAATGACCCTAAAATATCTCAGTGATGCATTGTGCCAAATTTCACTGAATATGAACTATATAATAATTGTAAATGTTACCTTCCACATTACTTTTTCTAGAATTTTAACCGGAGTTTCACTACATAATTTTTTCTTTCGCAATGTTAGAATTGGGAGCGTTTTTCCGTGACGAGGAGTGGACCCGAATCATAAATCGAGTCTACTCAATTTTACGCGCAAACAAATTTATTGGTATATCTGCGGAGCAAGGATTACTGTAAAAAAAACCTCGACCAACTCGATCAGGATCATTTAATTTCACGATCTGAATCAAACCGAGTTAGAATATACGAAGACAAAACAAAATAGAGAGTAGATCATGCTAAAGTTTAAAACCGTCATGGAGATATATACTCCATCGGAAACGAGATGTGCTCCATTCACGCTTTGGCCCATTGCCAGCAACAGTCTAACACAGTCTAACACAACAGTCTAACGCATACGATGAAAGGATTTTTGGACTATGCTGAACTAATTTATTGGGTATGATTCGTGTTCCTGATTCTTCAGGAGAAATGCCATTATGCAGAATAGTGACCTCAAAACTCGAAAATAATTCTTTATAAATTAAAAATGGCTTTAAGCTACTTCAGAAACAAGAATTTCTTCCAGCGCGTCTGATATAGATTTTGTTGAACTTTGAACCAAATCATGTGACTGTCAATCACAACCAGCGCCTGAACTTCGTTTTGAATTATAAAACTGTTTTCTCTACAGATTTAAAACTTATCATAATGAATCATTCATCGGATATCTTGAATTTTTTCCGGCCCAAAGAAAACTTTTTCAGCGCCTAAAAATTCAGTTAGCTCATCGGCATGTTGCTATTTCTGCTTGTGCCTTAGCTAACTAATCCTACGAGAACATTTACAGAATTTCATTGCAGAGTCTTGCGCAAAATCTCTTCGTCATACGTTTTTGTTAATAAATTGTGTTTTGCTGATCAAAGACGTATTTCTAAGCTTTCATGATGCAAATGATGTTAATGTTGACCTGAGACAATCGCAAACTCATGTTTTTTTTTTTGCCCTAACAAGGCAAGGGTACTAACATTTCGTAATTAGTTGTAACATTTTTCTGATGTGGTATAGAAATGTACAGTAAATTTCTGTAAGGTTTAAAGGACAAATCAAATGCTTGTTGGCTCATCAAAATTTAAGATATTCACATCAACTAGAGTGAGATGATAGCGTTTGCTAGTTTGTTTACATGAGATCGTAACCACCTCTCTTGCAACAGAAGCGTGGTGCAATAAAAGTTTCGTTTTCGAAGAATTCGGCACACAGAAGTTGAACTGAATTTTTCCCAGTGCATGCCGAATGTGCTAATCGGCCTCTCAAAATCTGCCGAATAGAAGTTAGAGACTTGAAGAATGGAGAATGATTCACTGCTCTACATACAATTTACTTACGAATTACAGACCATTGTGTTACTTGATGCCCCAGGTTGCTGACTTCCACTCTTTTAATTCAAACCTTAAAACGCTTGAAGCCAAATGGGGGTCGTCGACGGAACAACAAGGATTTTGTCATCTGTGAACGCGGGAAACAAATCATATTATAACCACAAAATGGAAGACAAGAAATAGTTAAGATAATGATGTATAAATTCATTGTGGGGCCGTTTTTATACTTCTTTTCTTTTCATTAAGCTTCCTTTTTATTATTATTTAAACCTTTTTTTTTTCACAGAAAATTTAGGTCGAGATTGGTCGACGTTTTGAACACATGCTTGGCGTAAGAAACCTGTAGGAAGGGAATTGCCCAGATAGCAAATGCGCACTAGTCCAATTAGAGTTTAAAATTCACGAGTCAAACATGTGCAACCCTAACCCTAAATTTACTGAAAATGCTACTGCGCCAATGTAAAACATCGTGCTGTTTAGAGATAGCCATTTTATAGTTTCGTTCCTGTCGATTTACTGTGAGGATACTACGTCATGTGTAACCGAAAACTTTGAAGTTCAAACCACCAAAGAAAACCGGCATCGGATCATCTAGTACTGAAAATAAAAAACTGCAAAAGACTTCCCCTCTTAAAAGCGCATGTCTTCTTGTCTCCAAGGATGGGAATTTCCACGTATCCGAACATGATTCAGTATGCCCAGGCAGATTGATTCGATGCCTATTCAGCCTATTGAACACGACTTTGCTTTACGTGTGTTCGGTAGTCATGTACACTCGCGATCGGTTGCAAGCCTCTATTCTATTTGCGGCTGTTGAAATGGTGAATAATTTGTCTTCGCCTGGATCACCGAATGACAAAACGCCTGATTTTCATAAAAAAAAAAAAAATAAAAAAAAAAAAAAAAAATATATATATATATATATATATATATATATATATATATATATATATATATATATATCTGAGCGATTTTGCAAAAAGGTAGCTCTAAAGTTTTGGCTTGAACACGGGCCCGGCCCGTGTTCAAGCCATTGTGGCCGGCCAAAATTGAGGGGGCTTGCCGTCAAGGCCTGCTTTGCCAAACAGCCTAGGGATAGTTCTAACAGTGGGTGGGTGAGTCTCAGTTTTCTGTCAAAAGCACAGGGCAGGGGGGGTTCCTGCTTTGAGACTTTGACTGCAGTTAGAGTTTCTAGCTCCATTAAGTGGCTCTTTACAGTGTAGGATGCCTTGGCAGTTTTGCCTGGCCTAGTGTAGGCCTGAATGATAGTTTGCTTTTGATTACCAATTAGAGTGAACCCACATTGTGCAGTGGGTGGGTGGGTGGCAGTTGTTTGGGCAAAGCACAGGGGTGGGGGGAGGCTTGACTTTGTGCTTTGTGGCAGCAGCGGAATTGGCTTGTTTTCAGAATTTCTGCAGGCACGTTTTGACAAATCCAGTTAGATATCTGCGCGTTTCTCTCCAGAATGGCATTCTGGGAACCAGGATGAGTAGATCAAGTGTCATGAGCTGGTTTTTGACTGCATTTCAGGCGTTGGGCCCTTGATATCTGAGCGATTTTGCAAAAAGGTAGCTCTAAAGTTTTGGCTTGAACACGGGCCCGGCCCGTGTTCAAGCCATTGTGGCCGGCCAAAATTGAGGGGGCTTGCCGTCAAGGCCTGCTTTGCCAAACAGCCTAGGGATAGTTCTAACAGTGGGTGGGTGAGTCTCAGTTTTCTGTCAAAAGCACAGGGCAGGGGGGGTTCCTGCTTTGAGACTTTGACTGCAGTTAGAGTTTCTAGCTCCATTAAGTGGCTCTTTACAGTGTAGGATGCCTTGGCAGTTTTGCCTGGCCTAGTGTAGGCCTGAATGATAGTTTGCTTTTGATTACCAATTAGAGTGAACCCACATTGTGCAGTGGGTGGGTGGGTGGCAGTTGTTTGGGCAAAGCACAGGGGTGGGGGGAGGCTTGACTTTGTGCTTTGTGGCAGCAGCGGAATTGGCTTGTTTTCAGAATTTCTGCAGGCACGTTTTGACAAATCCAGTTAGATATCTGCGCGTTTCTCTCCAGAATGGCATTCTGGGAACCAGGATGAGTAGATCAAGTGTCATGAGCTGGTTTTTGACTGCATTTCAGGCGTTGGGCCCTTGATATCTGAGCGATTTTGCAAAAAGGTAGCTCTAAAGTTTTGGCTTGAACACGGGCCCGGCCCGTGTTCAAGCCATTGTGGCCGGCCAAAATTGAGGGGGCTTGCCGTCAAGGCCTGCTTTGCCAAACAGCCTAGGGATAGTTCTAACAGTGGGTGGGTGAGTCTCAGTTTTCTGTCAAAAGCACAGGGCAGGGGGGGTTCCTGCTTTGAGACTTTGACTGCAGTTAGAGTTTCTAGCTCCATTAAGTGGCTCTTTACAGTGTAGGATGCCTTGGCAGTTTTGCCTGGCCTAGTGTAGGCCTGAATGATAGTTTGCTTTTGATTACCAATTAGAGTGAACCCACATTGTGCAGTGGGTGGGTGGGTGGCAGTTGTTTGGGCAAAGCACAGGGGTGGGGGGAGGCTTGACTTTGTGCTTTGTGGCAGCAGCGGAATTGGCTTGTTTTCAGAATTTCTGCAGGCACGTTTTGACAAATCCAGTTAGATATCTGCGCGTTTCTCTCCAGAATGGCATTCTGGGAACCAGGATGAGTAGATCAAGTGTCATGAGCTGGTTTTTGACTGCATTTCAGGCGTTGGGCCCTTGATATCTGAGCGATTTTGCAAAAAGGTAGCTCTAAAGTTTTGGCTTGAACACGGGCCCGGCCCGTGTTCAAGCCATTGTGGCCGGCCAAAATTGAGGGGGCTTGCCGTCAAGGCCTGCTTTGCCAAACAGCCTAGGGATAGTTCTAACAGTGGGTGGGTGAGTCTCAGTTTTCTGTCAAAAGCACAGGGCAGGGGGGGTTCCTGCTTTGAGACTTTGACTGCAGTTAGAGTTTCTAGCTCCATTAAGTGGCTCTTTACAGTGTAGGATGCCTTGGCAGTTTTGCCTGGCCTAGTGTAGGCCTGAATGATAGTTTGCTTTTGATTACCAATTAGAGTGAACCCACATTGTGCAGTGGGTGGGTGGGTGGCAGTTGTTTGGGTAAAGCACAGGGGTGGGGGGAGGCTTGACTTTGTGCTTTGTGGCAGCAGCGGAATTGGCTTGTTTTCAGAATTTCTGCAGGCACGTTTTGACAAATCCAGTTAGATATCTGCGCGTTTCTCTCCAGAATGGCATTCTGGGAACCAGGATGAGTAGATCAAGTGTCATGAGCTGGTTTTTGACTGCATTCCAGGCGTTCGGCCCTTGATATCTGAGCGATTTTGCAAAAAGGGAGCCCTAAAGTTTTGGCTTGAACACGGGCCCGGCCCGTGTTCAAGCCACTGTGGCCGGCCAAAATGGAGGGGGCTTGCCGTCAAGGCCTGCTTTGCCAAACAGCCTAGGGATAGTTCTAACAGTGGGTGGGTGAGTCTCAGTTTTCTGTCAAAAGCACAGGGCAGGGGGGGTTCCTGCTTTGAGACTTTGACTGCAGTTAGAGTTCGAAGCCTCATTAAGTGAGTTTTCACGTTGATTTTTTTTAGCTTTTGATGGCTTGTTTGCGTAAGAGCTGTTGATATTAAAGTGAAAACTTTTTAAATTCTTTAATGTTTTAGTAAGGTGTTATTGTTACTGTTGTTGCAGACTGGAGTTCTTCGTTTTGACGTTGAATGACTAGGTTTATGAGGAGATTTCAGGAAGAGTCTGGCTGTTGGAATAACATGCCCAGTCTTGGTCATTATAATCCCACAGTAGCTCCGTGGTCTCCGCTACGTCGTGTAGAGCAACAAAGAAAGGACGTGGGCATTCACTGTTTTTGTCAACGACGAAAGGCTTGACGTTCGCATTGTTTCTTGAATGGTTTAGTGTGGCACCCCACGTTAACTGACCAGTTGGGTCGCCTTTGTATGGATCTATCCTAGAAGGAGACAGAAAGTAACTTTAGCAAAGCAATGTATAAAATATAGCGTAGACAAGCACTGATAACGTTGACTCTTTTACAGTTAGGGGACTTGAATTTTTAGTTCGGAACAGTGAATGGGATAGGCCATGAAATACATACTTCTTAATAACGGAGTTGGAAAGCCGTAAAAAAAAAACGATCCGCAATTTATAGTAAGGAGCTCTAGCTGGGTTTGTAGGAGAGTTTCATTATTTTTAGTTAATTTGGTGTGCGGGAAAAGAAAGTAGTTGAAGTCAAGCCACCACTTTTAAATCTAACGGACTGCACAGTAGAGTACAACCCTCAAAATTGGCCAATCACAGCGCCCAATTTTTTATGTATTTCTTTTTTTTTTCATGAATCTGCTCTTGTAATCATGTCAGGACCATAGATCGTCAAATACAAAGATCTTTTCCTCAAAACTCCTGATCTATCGATTTCGCGCTGTCGTTTTCCAGAGGCGTCACCTGATAAATGTAACGAGATGTAGATGAAAGATGCATACTTAAGGAGTTATAAATTACACGTATTCTACTCTGTGAGATAACTACGTACGATAGAAGAACAGCGACATTTCCTAACCCATCATAAGGTGCTATTCTGCGAACAATAATATGGTTTCTTGTTTACTTTAAACACTCACGCAACATGGTGTCCCGCACTTTCGATCACCATTAGCGCGCAGGGCCTTCCCTCGGCCTCGTATATTTTTTCTCTTCTGTCGGCTTCTTGGAGGGAGATCACTTCTCCCTCATATTCGCATATGATCTCTCCCTTTTCAATATCTCGTGAGGCGAAGGCGCACATTCCCGCTCCGCGAGGATCACTTGGGACATTATGCAACTACAGACAAAAGAAATAACATTGAAATGTTATACCACCGAATTTATAATTATTATATCAATGGAAATCAGTTTAACTATTCAGAATTAAGAAGACATTAATTGATACATACCTCAATCGGTGGTTCTGGTTTGGGATTGAGGGACTTGTAAGCTGCAATGCGTTCGCGCATGACCTGTCCCCCAAATTCTATAGGTGGCTGTCTTCGCGGCCGTTGGAGCCGTATTCCGGAATAACCGCGGATTTTTGCTGCTTGCACGGCGGGCTTGACGTCCCCCAACCTACTTCTTGCCTGCTGTTCCAGTGCTTTTTTGAATTGCTGAGAATAAAGAAACAGTATGAATCGACTGAGTGTAGTACAAATCCACTTTGTAACGCGAGCTGCACTTTTTAATGGAAGTAAACGACGCAATAAATCTGACTATTTTTCTATGGGTTAACTTTAGACAAACATTCACTATCAATCCACGACCCTGAGGCAAGTTTTAACGGTCAAGGGCTTTACAAAATATGCTAAGCTGGCCTTGCCAGCTCAATATATAGAAGCGCTTTATACACTTTATTCCGAGCGCAATAAACGTGTCTTACATCCTCAGGGGTACCTAATGCATGAGTGTTTCTATAAAGTGTGATATATCCAAATGTTGGAATGGAACAGCCTTTTTCGCCGTCTAAAAAAATTGGTTAATTTAAACTTTGCTCCAAGATCAAAGTTTAGGGAGGAACATGTTAATTTTTCATCTCAATGTGAACTGAAAATGTTTGTTTTACAGCATAAGCTTTGGCAAAGACAAGCTGATCCCAATTGGCTGCACTTGAATCTAGGTTTTACAAAACTGTTTGGGGTCATTTTAGGCTATTGTGCTGTCAATATGAAGGTGTTAATTAACAATTATTGGACGAGGTCGAGCAAAATATCGTGATTTGTCAGTGGTGAGCAGATCACCAAAGGCTCGATCACCAAAGTTGTTTTGACATTTTTTTTTGGAAGCGGTAATTTATTCTAGCGTGGTTACAATTGCGCATGAGCAGAATATTTGCAGCACAAACACATTTAAACAGTATTGTGCATGAGCAAACCATTATTTGTAGGCAGTTATTTGCAGGTCACGTGGTGGGCTCCTAGCCAATGAAAAGTGAGAAGAAATCCATCGAATGATAATACTCATTAGTTCCTGTCTGTTATTAAATATTTGAATGGACTGTGTTACGCTTTTTTTAAATCCTAAATAAAGCCACGGCTAATTACCTTTCGGTGACGTAAATGTTTGACTTTTAGTGACTCGTAAACGTTATGAGCTAAATGAGTACAGTGAGTCTCAAGAGAGCCTCCAATAACTTCAAAGGGACATGGACTTGCCTTATCAAAAGCTTTTCTCTTGATGAGGTATTTTGTCTGACCGTACACACTGTCGCCTTCAGTCCATATGGCCACGGCAGCACAATACGCCTCGAAGGCTTCATTCGTTGATACAAAGCTGTCCCTTTCTCCTTTGTCGACACCAAGGCTTACAAACCTTGTTAAAAAAGGGCATTTTGCGCCTCGTCTCTGTTTTAACATCACTTGCCTAACGTTAGCAAAGTTCGACATCTTATCACGCGGCTGAATGTCCCAACGAAACTCAAAATGTCGACTGCTCCTAAAGAGCATGGGAATTTGGCGCTAATTAATGTAACCCAAAATTCTCCCACGGTAAAAAAAGGAACATATCACTAAAACAGGCTATTTTTAATCACAGTTTTAAACGTTTTTGGGAGAATTTAGTGGTGTTTTTTTGAGTAAAGACAAAGCCGTTATTTAAAAACAACAGCAATAGTCGTGTAATGAGAGACCCTTCAACAGAAGCTGACCACATTTTACTTCTTTTTAATTACTGCAAAACAAAAATCCAAAAACGGATCATACACTACTGGTGGAATCTTCAGATCAAATCTAACTCCCGATTTTGGCATGAGATTCACCTTTTCAGGAACCTCCGTTTTTTGAGAGTGAAGAATCCATATCATTCAAGATCACAAATTTTTATTTAGATTCTACCAAAAAAACGCACCCCCTTAGAAAACTTATACAAATGAGCAAGTGCGTCCCAACTGCCAAAGTAACCTCTCTACAACGGCCAGTTAATCATAGACAGTGTAAAAGTAGTTCCTATTCTTGTATTGTAAAAGGTCATGTTGACTAGAGGAACGAAGTCAGAAATAAGCTACTCGACATTATTGTTGCGGAAGACGAAGTCGTGATGCAAAATGATGTACTTAGTTTTACCTTGTTTTGTTTTGTAAAATTTTTCTTCTGAACACTAATTTTTGGTTTATTTTATCGATATGTATTTTGATTGTGTTACGTATTACTATGCTACAATAAGCACCATGCATCTTAAAATAAAAATACCTTTCCCGCCAAAAAACAGGTGTCATATTACACCCCTACCTCCTCACAATGACCACTTTCCTCTGTGCCCATCTGGGCCCGCGCAGCGTGGTTTGGAGTCGAGGGATTAAAAGGCGAATACGCAAGCGTGAGCTAACTAGGATGGTCGGGAACATGCTCCCCCGGAAAACTTTGATTTCTATTCCTCTGAAATTGCAATAATTGCAAGTTTTAGAGCTAAAAGAGCGATGCTTTCACAGCATAGAAACTGACAAACATTTACTTGTATTACTCGATGTTTACACTCACTACCACAGATTGAAATCCCGTGCGCTGTAGATAGTACTCGCCGGTATTAACTTCTAATGAAGTGAGAAATCCAACGATTTAACCTCAACGCATTCATCTCAGGGAAGTAAACTTTTTTTCCTTCACGAAGCTGTGAAATTTCGTCTTTCTTCTTCTTCTTTTTTATTTTTGTTATCATTTTCATTTTTTACTTCGCAAAAGTGGGGAGCTCCCTTGCGCGGTCCCTGCCGAAGATGGCGGTTATGGAGAGGTTCCACTATATTTCTTTTTATAAAGAATGTAAAGTCCGTGATCCGGTCTTTTGAAGAGATTTTGTTTCCTGGATGCATGCTTACTCACGAATCTAATGAAACTTTAGAGAAAAGTAAAAGCACCAATTATCTATAGTGCTTCATTACGATCCTTGCATCCAGCATTAACACTCTAGGAACGGCCTCTGTCGTGACACTTATGTGTTAGAAGCTTCTTTTTGGCGAAACGTACGTTGTGTCATTTCCCTTGTGTGACGCCAATTACGATGATTCCAGAAGGTGATTATTAAGCACGTTGATCTGACGTCTCGAACACCTTAACACGTGTAACGTTTTCCAGGACGGCAGTATAGACCATTCCAGCGTTTTCCCACTAAAATACCAAAGCTTTGTAACATGGATGCATACTCCAGTATATGTAACTTTTCTCGTACACTTTACTCACTTTGACAAAGAAATGCAACAAACAGTGGCGTCTGGTGAAAAGAGTTCGCACACACAGAGAGATATGTTCCCAAAGACTCTTACCTTGCAGTTGGATTTTGACAAAACGCTCAAGACTCCTAAAGTCACTTCGCAGGACTCCTACTTTTGTGCGAAGCTGAAAACACACCATCTGGGGATGTACTGTGCAAGCGACGACCACATTTATTGTTTCCTATATGACGAGACTGTCGGTACCACGGGACCAAATGAAGTTATATCTCTTTTGGACTATTTACTTGTTCAACTTGAGAATAAGCTCGGAAAACATGACCACCTCATTATTTGGTGTGATAATGCTCCTGGGCAATTCAAGGAATGCTTCTTGTTCTTCTACCTCGACTTTTTAGTACGACGTGGGCAGTTCCTGAGGGCTGACTTGAAATTTCTGTTAGAAGGTCACACTTACTCTGTATGTGATAGACGCTTTGGAACTATACAAAATGTTTTCCAAAGGCAAGAGATTATCGATATTCCAAGAAAATGGGTAACTGTCTTAGAACACGAAGGACTGTCGAACGTGATAGTTAACTGGGTTACACTGGATATGATAAAAGACTATAAATCATTCCTCCGATTGCGTTACGTCAGTCGAAATGAGGACTTGGAGAGGGAAAGATTTGAAGTTAAAAACATCGCCTGGCTTAATTTCGGTTACGGTGAAACAGTGGACGAGAACGGAGATCATCAATTGGTACATCATCCAGACAATGTCTTTGTAAGATTTGAAATGGATTCTAGACAGTTTCCGAGGAAAATTTCCTTCCTAAAGAAAAAACAATGCATGGAACTAAGGCCAGAACTTCTCACTACTGTGAGACGAGAAAGAAGGCCAATCCGTGAGGATGTTAAACGATCTTGTGTTAAACTAGCCAAGAAGTATCTATCTCAACCTGCTATTCGATTTTATGAATCCTTACCTAGCTCGACAAGTGAAGAACATGAAGGCAGTGAACTACAGTAAAGACGTAGTAATATGTCTTTTTTTCGCTTGTTATCACTGATCGAATGTAAATTTCTTTAGGCCTATGTATGCAGACAATGTCTTTGTAAGATTTGAAATGGATTCTAAGCAGTTACCGAGGAAAACGTCCTTCCTAAAAAAAACAATGCATGGAACTAAGGCCAGAACTTCTCACTACTGCGAGAGGAGAAAGGAAGTAAATCCGTGAGGATATTAAATGATCTTTGGTTAAACTAGCCAAGAAGTACCTATCTCAACTTGCTCGATTCGATTTTATGAAACCTTGCCCAGTTGCCCAGAAACTGAAGGCAATGGACTAAAGTAAAGACATGCTAATAGGTTTCTCTTCGCTTCTTATCACTTTGAACAAAGATAGCTAAAGGGACTAGTTTTATTCTAAATGCTTACGGTATCACCGTATAAATCATGTTGAAATCGATCGGGGTGTGAACAGAGAAATTCACCCACAAACGAAACACGCAGGGTATAACAAAACTTTGCTTTGAAACATGTCCAATGTTTAATTTTGGGCCGTGCTCACAATTTGACCGATTAGTCTTTCTATCGATACACTTGTCCAAGACGTTTTTTTTCTGATAGCCCGCGTGTGTACTACCGAGTTCCACTGTATTCATTTGAAAAATAGCCGTCCCGCGCCTGACGATAGAAGGTTTCTACGATCGATACAATATAAATAACACACGAGGAAAATAGAAGTCATATTTCAAAACAATTGTTTTATTTTTATCACACTATCCATATTCGTTAGTTTACAACATCAATGCTAGTCAAAAACGTCAAAAGAAAAAGCCATTGAAACTCTTCAGTTTGTCTTCGAGAGAATAACCATGTCATACTTCATACAAGCGAATCTTCTTTCACTTTCAAGCACGTGAGCGTTGTGTTCGTTTTGTAATCGCTCTAATTCATTGACATTATTGAGGTTACCATTTTTAACCTCTAAACTTATAATACGCAATTTGTTCTGAATTTCATCGCAGTACTGACATGTATCTACCCTGGGCTTTCTAAAGCTGAGTAAGTCCCCCAAGTCCTCGTTAAATATGTTTCTAAAGGTGGAAAAACTAATTACAGGTCCCTTATTTTTTAGCTTTGAACGGTTTGTTTTAAGATTCGGGTTTACTTTAACAAATTCTCTCCACATCTTGCGCATAGAGGTGCGACAGTCAAAGTATCGTTTCCGAGTCCTTGATCTTCTGTAGTGAGATTCATTCGCCCTTTTGGAACTAATGAAGTCAGTTACAGCCTTCCTCGCTTCCGGCAAAAGTCGCATTGCGTTATTGCCGTGTCGTCCTCTCATGTCTTGTTGGATAGACACACCATCCTCCTCTAATTTCTTGAGAAGAACTTGGAGTTTTCGGCGGGAAAATCCATAACATATTTGAAACGCCCCTCTGCAAACTGTTCCTAGCGTCGGTACCTTGTAAGTAATCGTTCTGCGCCCGGTAGGACAAACTCTGACTTCCATTAGTCCTAACAGAATATAATTTTGTTCGTTGTAACTTTTTTGATAAAAAGTTGCTCTTAAATCCTGTATCATCTGCCGACATTCATGAGATGGCCGACGCATCAAGCAACCTTTCTCGCACGAACACAACAAAGAAATTGTCTCTATGTCTTTATAGGGTCTGTTTTTTCTGGCATTGATCTTTTTCCGTTTGCGAGTGTAAATCTTCTTCAGTTTAAGATCCCTTTTCTTCCGCCCTCTTTCAACTGAACTTGCGAGAGGAACTCCGTCTCGAAAATATCTCCAAGGGGTCTCTGCATTGAAGCGATAAACTAGCTTATTTAGGTCGCGAAGTTGCTGATCGCGTGAACTAGAATTCGACACTTGTGGTGTGTCTGACAAAGTAGAAGCCCAGGACATTGCTCCTATTTGACTTGCAAGAAAACGATTAATGAACGTTAGCAATGAGTTCTACATTTATAGCAACCAAAACAAAATCGTATTATTGCTAGAAAATGCCACAAGCCACAAGATTACAGTCATTTGTCACGCCCTCGCCTCCAAAGCTTTTGCGTCAGTAACTTGCTCCCGGGCTGGCCTTCTTATCAGATTTAACTGTCACATACGCTGGAACCTCTCCTCACGGAACCTCTGTAATACGGATATCTCTCTATTTAGTACAGTTTCCTATGTCCCGACAAAATCGTCACATATTTCCTTTGACAAGAAACCCTCTATAATACAGACCCTTTCTAATTCGGCCAACGGACACTAAATCTCGGCCACAAGAGCACATTCACAAACTTGACCTCTTTATTACAGTCCGGTGATCAGGTGATGACAATTTGTGTATGAAAGACAATTTCCTGTTTGGGGTTTTAGAAACAGCAACGCTTTAATTACTTTATCTTCAATTGGAGAATTCAACACAAAATAAAAATACTATAACATGTAACGAAAGAAAGAAAGAAAAGTTGTTTGCGAAGCAAAGCCTCACAAAAGAACATGAAATATTAAAGTACAGCTTTAACAGAGACCACGCAGAGGGAGGGGGCTGGGGCTTCTGGCTGTTCCGAAAACGCGGAGTGCGGAGTCTAAAAAAAATTAAAATAAATAAATTTTTGAAAAGTAGAAAAGAATTTAAAAGTGAATTAAAATAGTAATCAAGTTCATAATTAAAGTAGAAAAAGGAATTTAAGAAATAAAAATAGTAGTTATTAAAAATTCACGCCGCCTGAGTGGACTGTTCATATCCGATATCGCGTATATTTCATTCAGTCCAAATGGCATATTTAACTCGCGGTTCTCATAGTTAGCAGTTCACTTTAAAGAAGAAAAAAAGTAAAAAAACAGGCCAGTTTTGACCAAGTCTAGAAAAAAAGGGAGCGTTACACCTTCGGTTTTGCTGGAAAGCCGTGTTGTCTCGAAACAAACCCAAGCTTTGCTTTCCAAAAATAAACTGCCCGTGTGAATTAACCCTTGAACCATTCAACAACTTGACAACTGCGTGCCCTAAAGTTTTTGCAAAGGTTAAACTAAGGGCCTGATTACATGAGCCGGGCTGGCCCGGTTAACCGGGCAGATTTGAGTTTGCCGGGATCTCGGCATGTTTGTTAAACGCAACAAAAATCAACTTCGATTACATGACAACCGGGCCAACCCACACCGAAGCAGCCCGGCTCATGTAATCAGGCCCTAAAGCCTTGAAAAATATTCAGCGCTGAAAAGTAGTAAGATACAAATTGAAGATTGGCAAATAAAGACACAAATAAGCACACAGGTAAAGTTGCACTTTGAGAAAACAAATTATAAAAATAAAATGTTTTCCCATAAAAGCCATTTAACTGCACAGCGTTGCATATTTTTAGCTTAAACTTTGCGAGAACTTTAGGGCACGCAGTTGACAAGTTGTTGAATGGTTCAAGGTTTAATTCATACGGGCAGTTTATTTTTGGAAAGCCTTGAGTTTGTTTCGAGGCAACACGGCTCAACAAAAACGTAGCCGGTGTAATTTTTCACATTTCTAGACATGGTCAAAACTGGGCTGTTCTTTCTTTGGTAAAAGTGGACTGCTCACTATGAAAATCATGAGTTAAATATACTTTTTGGGCTAAATGAAATATATTATACGCGATATCAACAGGCTACTTCAGGCGGCGTGAATTTTTTAAAATAATCAGATTATTTTTATTTCTTAAATTTCTATTTCTAGTTTATTTATCATTTAAACAATCTTTTAATTCACTTTTAAATTTTTTTATTTCTATTTCTTTGAATTTTTTTAAAAAGTTTTTTAAAGTTTTTTTTTAGACTCCGCACTCCGCACTCCGCGTTTTCGGAACAGCCCGCGCTTCTTCCAGTTCTTCTTATCCGGACTGAAGCTCAGTTGTTCTTAATTTCAGTTTTTGGTGACGTCAGCCTGAAACTACCGAAACTGTTCTAAAATTGATCTTATTTTTAAGAGACATAGGGCATCGCATGGTACAAAATTTTCAAATTAGATAGGTTGTACCGTTACCATTCAGACGCTGCGTGACGCCAAGCAAATAAAAATGTCAGCACGTGACAATATATTGCGAGGAGCGGGAAACTGGTGCGCACGCTTTCATCACATACAGTTGAATTGGTGTCGCTCGTTCGCGAAGAACACGTTTGTACTGAGGTAAATAGACTCCGCTTTTGGTGAGAATTTTTCATACACAGAATTTATCTTTGATTGAATGTTTAGATTTGGAGCGAAATGGCCGATGACAACTAAGCGTTTACCGCCAGGAAAGCTTGATACCCACGTTTATGTGATGGCGAAAAGTTCCTCATTTAAGCAGGTATGTCCATAGTCCACATGTCTAGCTACCGATAAATTGATAAATTGTTGTCCTCAAAGTGGCTCTAAACAGAGCTCTATGATTTAATCCTTTGTGAGCTTGTCGACAAGTAAGCTAAACAATAATAACACCGCCAAAATGACAATTTGTCTGAACAAATTAAACGGTTGGTCGGTGGCTAATTTCTAATTACAGTGTTAAATGACTTTGGTGTACGGGTTTGAAGTGTCTTTCGTTGTCCAGACCGCAAGTTTCATGATTTGAGGCCATCAGCTGTTGAAAAGCGGAACTGTTAATTAAACTGTTGAGGGCTACCACAATGATTATTTAAGCCCGCCGCACACGTGAGGAAACGGCTGAGCTAACTGCCTCGCGAGGAATTTTGCTCAGCTCTTTCCTCACGTGTGCGGCGGGCTTAAAATGTGTGAAGCGAAAGTTTTTGCTTAATATTTTGCTTATTTCTCAAGGACTGGAAGTTGTATTGCATTGTACTGTAAACTATTGTAAGCCATCACGTTAAAGTGGTTATTTTCAATTTTTTGACTGGTCAAAAACAAGAGATGGCCGAGCTAAAATTTGTTTGGCCGGTCAACATGACCGGCAACTTTCCGGAAACTATTTTGATCCCTGACCGAGGAAAGGACTTTACGAACCTGCTGTGCAACTCGCGACAATCAAAACACACTGTTATTCAGTTGTATAGACTTTTATACTCAAGGCAGCTAATGTCAGAATTAAGTTTCTGCACAAAGGAAGAGAAAATACCACTTGTCAGATCAAAAATTTAACCTTTTATCACACGCATGTCAACAGCTGACACCCTCAGTAAGCTTTGTTATAGATTACTGATCTTTTTGAATGACTATTTCATACCAGTCAGCTACTGTCCTTGTCACGATATGTAACAATTATCCTACGAGGAAGGCAGGTTGAGTAATTATTACAGGGAGAATCTAAACAAAACCAAACTAAATAGGAAAAGTAAAGAATTGTTGATGTTTTATTACTAGGACGAAAAGAGAGCAAATGTACATGTTGCACAACTTGGCAGAGTTGAGTAAATTCAATAAAACTGTTCGCAGCAGAACAACAACATGTTCATCGCTTTTGCAAGAACTGCTGTTCACTAAACTGGTTTTCATTTACAATTAAGTTACGCCAATTTTGGGCTTTCAAAAGTTGTTGTTGAATGCATTACTCATATAAATATAATAACATGTCATACAACTAAGAAAAAGCATTTTAACCAAGTGAATACTTTTTATTGTTTGCTATTAAAATAAAGGAATCAAACATGTCAACGATCTATCCCTTCCCTCAGTATAGTTGATAGACGAATGTATGTGGTTTACTGTGTAAAAGTTTATTTTCTTATGAAGGTCGGGGAGGGGAGCACTACAATTTTAATCTACAATTTTTATCCGCTTTGAGTGTACTTTTGGGGGCATGAAAAGCATCCTAGGTTTGAGTGGAGGGGAGGAACCCATAAAATATTCTCTCAAACTGGAAAATCGTCAGAGCCCCCTACCCCATAAACTGCCAATGCTGACCTTACAAGAAACATTAAGTGTTTGAGGTAACATTCTTAAGACTATTTGACACTCTTGAAAGTTTCTCAAAGTTAAACTAAATAATTGCAAAGGTCACTGTGTGAAAATTTTATACTTTTCTGCACATCTTGTTAAGTAGCTGTATCAACACATAATGCAAATGGCTAACCTACATCCATTCCTTTGCAGAGAGTTTCCGAGTGCATCTCCCACATACATGAACTTATCAAATGGACTTCTCCCAGTAAATCAGTTTCCTCAACAAACAAAGAATCTCAAAGATATGGAAAGGTAAAAATATGTCACATTCAATAAGGTCTACCCCCAAGACCACTTTAACTGCACTTCAAGTTTTTTGGTCTAGTGTAGTGGATGTAGTTTTTTTGGTCTAGTGTAGTGTAGTGGATGGATGAGTCTCAGTTTTCTGTCAAAAGCACAGGGCAGGGGGGGTTCCTGCTTTGAGACTTTGACTGCAGTTAGAGTTTCTAGCTCCATTAAGTGGCTCTTTACAGTGTAGGATGCCTTGGCAGTTTTGCCTGGCCTAGTGTAGGCCTGAATGATAGTTTGCTTTTGATTACCAATTAGAGTGAACCCACATTGTGCAGTGGGTGGGTGGGTGGCAGTTGTTTGGGCAAAGCACAGGGGTGGGGGGAGGCTTGACTTTGTGCTTTGTGGCAGCAGCGGAATTGGCTTGTTTTCAGAATTTCTGCAGGCACGTTTTGACAAATCCAGTTAGATATCTGCGCGTTTCTCTCCAGAATGGCATTCTGGGAACCAGGATGAGTAGATCAAGTGTCATGAGCTGGTTTTTGACTGCATTTCAGGCATTGGGCCCTTGATATCTGAGCGATTTTGCAAAAAGGTAGCTCTAAAGTTTTGGCTTGAACACGGGCCCGGCCCGTGTTCAAGCCATTGTGGCCGGCCAAAATTGAGGGGGCTTGCCGTCAAGGCCTGCTTTGCCAAACAGCCTAGGGATAGTTCTAACAGTGGGTGGGTGAGTCTCAGTTTTCTGTCAAAAGCACAGGGCAGGGGGGGTTCCTGCTTTGAGACTTTGACTGCAGTTAGAGTTTCTAGCTCCATTAAGTGGCTCTTTACAGTGTAGGATGCCTTGGCAGTTTTGCCTGGCCTAGTGTAGGCCTGAATGATAGTTTGCTTTTGATTACCAATTAGAGTGAACCCACATTGTGCAGTGGGTGGGTGGGTGGCAGTTGTTTGGGCAAAGCACAGGGGTGGGGGGAGGCTTGACTTTGTGCTTTGTGGCAGCAGCGGAATTGGCTTGTTTTCAGAATTTCTGCAGGCACGTTTTGACAAATCCAGTTAGATATCTGCGCGTTTCTCTCCAGAATGGCATTCTGGGAACCAGGATGAGTAGATCAAGTGTCATGAGCTGGTTTTTGACTGCATTTCAGGCGTTGGGCCCTTGATATCTGAGCGATTTTGCAAAAAGGTAGCTCTAAAGTTTTGGCTTGAACACGGGCCCGGCCCGTGTTCAAGCCATTGTGGCCGGCCAAAATTGAGGGGGCTTGCCGTCAAGGCCTGCTTTGCCAAACAGCCTAGGGATAGTTCTAACAGTGGGTGGGTGAGTCTCAGTTTTCTGTCAAAAGCACAGGGCAGGGGGGGTTCCTGCTTTGAGACTTTGACTGCAGTTAGAGTTTCTAGCTCCATTAAGTGGCTCTTTACAGTGTAGGATGCCTTGGCAGTTTTGCCTGGCCTAGTGTAGGCCTGAATGATAGTTTGCTTTTGATTACCAATTAGAGTGAACCCACATTGTGCAGTGGGTGGGTGGGTGGCAGTTGTTTGGGCAAAGCACAGGGGTGGGGGGAGGCTTGACTTTGTGCTTTGTGGCAGCAGCGGAATTGGCTTGTTTTCAGAATTTCTGCAGGCACGTTTTGACAAATCCAGTTAGATATCTGCGCGTTTCTCTCCAGAATGGCATTCTGGGAACCAGGATGAGTAGATCAAGTGTCATGAGCTGGTTTTTGACTGCATTTCAGGCGTTGGGCCCTTGATATCTGAGCGATTTTGCAAAAAGGTAGCTCTAAAGTTTTGGCTTGAACACGGGCCCGGCCCGTGTTCAAGCCATTGTGGCCGGCCAAAATTGAGGGGGCTTGCCGTCAAGGCCTGCTTTGCCAAACAGCCTAGGGATAGTTCTAACAGTGGGTGGGTGAGTCTCAGTTTTCTGTCAAAAGCACAGGGCAGGGGGGGTTCCTGCTTTGAGACTTTGACTGCAGTTAGAGTTTCTAGCTCCATTAAGTGGCTCTTTACAGTGTAGGATGCCTTGGCAGTTTTGCCTGGCCTAGTGTAGGCCTGAATGATAGTTTGCTTTTGATTACCAATTAGAGTGAACCCACATTGTGCAGTGGGTGGGTGGGTGGCAGTTGTTTGGGCAAAGCACAGGGGTGGGGGGAGGCTTGACTTTGTGCTTTGTGGCAGCAGCGGAATTGGCTTGTTTTCAGAATTTCTGCAGGCATGTTTTGACAAATCCAGTTAGATATCTGCGCGTTTCTCTCCAGAATGGCATTCTGGGAACCAGGATGAGTAGATCAAGTGTCATGAGCTGGTTTTTGACTGCATTTCAGGCATTGGGCCCTTGATATCTGAGCGATTTTGCAAAAAGGTAGCTCTAAAGTTTTGGCTTGAACACGGGCCCGGCCCGTGTTCAAGCCATTGTGGCCGGCCAAAATTGAGGGGGCTTGCCGTCAAGGCCTGCTTTGCCAAACAGCCTAGGGATAGTTCTAACAGTGGGTGGGTGAGTCTCAGTTTTCTGTCAAAAGCACAGGGCAGGGGGGGTTCCTGCTTTGAGACTTTGACTGCAGTTAGAGTTTCTAGCTCCATTAAGTGGCTCTTTACAGTGTAGGATGCCTTGGCAGTTTTGCCTGGCCTAGTGTAGGCCTGAATGATAGTTTGCTTTTGATTACCAATTAGAGTGAACCCACATTGTGCAGTGGGTGGGTGGGTGGCAGTTGTTTGGGCAAAGCACAGGGGTGGGGGGAGGCTTGACTTTGTGCTTTGTGGCAGCAGCGGAATTGGCTTGTTTTCAGAATTTCTGCAGGCACGTTTTGACAAATCCAGTTAGATATCTGCGCGTTTCTCTCCAGAATGGCATTCTGGGAACCAGGATGAGTAGATCAAGTGTCATGAGCTGGTTTTTGACTGCATTTCAGGCGTTGGGCCCTTGATATCTGAGCGATTTTGCAAAAAGGTAGCTCTAAAGTTTTGGCTTGAACACGGGCCCGGCCCGTGTTCAAGCCATTGTGGCCGGCCAAAATTGAGGGGGCTTGCCGTCAAGGCCTGCTTTGCCAAACAGCCTAGGGATAGTTCTAACAGTGGGTGGGTGAGTCTCAGTTTTCTGTCAAAAGCACAGGGCAGGGGGGGTTCCTGCTTTGAGACTTTGACTGCAGTTAGAGTTTCTAGCTCCATTAAGTGGCTCTTTACAGTGTAGGATGCCTTGGCAGTTTTGCCTGGCCTAGTGTAGGCCTGAATGATAGTTTGCTTTTGATTACCAATTAGAGTGAACCCACATTGTGCAGTGGGTGGGTGGGTGGCAGTTGTTTGGGCAAAGCACAGGGGTGGGGGGAGGCTTGACTTTGTGCTTTGTGGCAGCAGCGGAATTGGCTTGTTTTCAGAATTTCTGCAGGCACGTTTTGACAAATCCAGTTAGATATATATATATATATATATATATATATATATATATATTTAGTAAAACTGTAACGTTCCACATACATTTCTTCACAGAGATTCTTTGAAGCCGGTCAGTAAAGCGTATCATACGCTTCTGTTATAAGATAACGTTTGAAAGAGGAACTTGCATGGGCCACTTACCTCTAAAAAACGTTCTCGACGGACTTTTTCGTACTACTGACGCAAAGTACTGTAATGGAAATTTCTTTTAAAACAAATTTTATCGCAGTGAGCCGGATACGCTTCGAACCATTCGATGCAGGAAGGAGTACTGATACAGGTCTGTGATTATTCATGACCCCCGTTTCGTGTTCCGACTAGTTTGCCATTCCCCGTGGAAAATTTGTATTCAATTGTTTATTGTTCAGTAACATTTCTGACAAACGTTTTGTGACATTTCTTCCAAGTTATCCAATAGAAACGTTGTTGTTCCTTTCGATGTGTCTTTTAATCTGAACCGAACAAATTTAATGAAAATAATCTTCATTTATGGAAATTCGTTTTAACATGCAAGTGACTTTTATTAAGCATCACCTCAGAAGTCATTTCTACTGGCGTCACACAAATTCTGATGGTGGACTTCCGCTCAAGTCGTCTAGACGTCAGTCTAATTGTCACCACCAGCAGGTGCTCTCAAGACTACTGCCACCCGGAAGTTATGAGGTAATTTTTAGTTCAACAATCAATGCTATATTTTATGCACTGCAACCTTTATGCAACCGATTTGATTACACGCCTGCGGTATACTTAATATTAACGAGAAACAATTCCTAGTAATTTTGGCCTTTAATTCATGATCATCAATGGAGCATATCGAATATCCACAGAAGCTTTGGCAGTTTTTCGTTTCCTACTCCGTTTAATGTGGAAACTCGAGTCTCTCGCCGCGCAAAATTTCGCCCCGCCGGCAGTGACTTTCTGCGTTCACTGACGGAAACCTAAAGATCTAGTGATAAGATTAACTATGCATGTACTTTTCACTGTTCCCAAGCGCAAGCAAAGTATAAACATAATTGATGAGATTATCATAACCAGCTGAGTACAGGCGTGCTAAGGATTTTTTTTAATTAAAGTTGTCTAGAAACAAAAATAAAAAAGGAAGTTGAGATATTTAATTCTATTTCTCAAGCGACTCAGTACTACTAATGACCTCTCCATGGAGCGGTTGTGTGTATTACAAGAGAGCATTGCTTTCTAGCATTCAAGAAGATTTTTTAGAAGATTCATTTAGACCCTCATCTTCCCTCTGTCAAAGCATCCCACAATCATTTTCTACCATCAAAATAGATCCAAGAAATCCTTACGAGTTTTTTGCTTGTCGGAGACGGAATTTCGATTCCTTTCGCGTTATCCAAGAGCCAAGGTTTACTAATGACTATAACTTTCGCAAGCGAGGGAAAATACATACCTCTTGTTGACCGAGTTCGAGGTCCGTACTGTAAGTTACGGACCGAGTTTTTTCCCGTTCATTTATGGCCCAAGCGCGAAGCTGTAAAAGTTGAATAGTCCCACAACATTTCAGAACTTCGTGGAGATTCACCATACAGTCCTTCCCTGTTTGATTAATAGCGGAATTTTTTCATCTCGGCTGAGAGGTTTTATTTTCAGGGTAAGTTCGAAAAGAAACTTCACAGAAGTAGGTACTTGTATAGCAGGCCGCCTTGAAAGTATTCAACTGATCAGTCATCCTTTTTAACTCAGTAAATATTTATAATTTACACATGTTCATCAGCGCATTCCTTTGGTAAATAGTTCTCTGTCGTGACATTTCGGCGTCAGTATAGTTCTTGAACGGATCCAGTTTGTAGTAGGCGCCACACTTTGTAAGCTGGTGCATAAAAGACTTCAAATCTGTGTCACTCTGAAAGTCGTTAAACCGTCATAAAAAACAGCGTCTCTGGTATAATTGAAGGTTGTGGGATTCGAAACAGATTTAGATAATATCTCGATCACTCACGGATAAAAGATTTTGTTTTCTGTGCACATGTGGCCTGATGGCAGTTTATTGTGCCCTAAAACGGCCTTCTAATTTCAGTTGAGTTTAAGTGTGAAAATAATCAGTGTGACCAATAATTAGGACATTCCTGTCATTCTGTACAAAGCAGTTGTCTTCTGTAAAAGTTAAAGCCCGAGGGCAGCTCTTTCCCGAGAAAAATGCAAATTTGGTCCTTCTTGACGCGATGAGGCGTTGATGTTTGTTTTCAGTTGCTAATTGGACAGAAGATCTAAAGTTCATCCTGTGAGGACTCTAGATATTTTTTTCCATTTAGGGATTATGCCATCTACACAACTAAAATAACGTTACGTTACGTTAACGTTACGAGCGACTGGCTTATTTTTAATAAGCCAGTCGCTCGTAACGCGCTCCATCTTGCCGGGTAAAGGAATTCCGGAAATATTGGTATACTTTAACGACCTTTAAATTAAAATTTTGTCTGTTTGTGCTATTATTGACGATAAAAGTTATTCAATGTAAAGACAGTATCAATGCGGATTGGTTTCGTCCATGAGCGCTTTTATCACTTGTGGTTTAAAAAAATAAATATATTCCCATTTACTCCCCAGGTGAGTATCTCAATTCCCTGGTTGTGAATCCAAACTGAAGGCCATGCTTTCTGCGCAGGAGTGCATCGTCTGGGCTGTAATCTACATCACCGAATGTGTCGCCATAGCAACACTTAATGCCATGACTATTGTAACTTTTAATGAAGAATCCACACCTCCGCAAACGAAGCACGTATTTGGTTTTGAACCTGGCGGTGGCTGACATGTTTGTTGGCTTAACAGGAGTGTACACCCTGTATGAACTTGGAACCTATTGTTTTCTGTGGAGGGATTCATTAGACAGATCTATAGCATTAATTGCACCAGTGCTTCGTCAATTTTTCATTGTATCGTCCCTCATAAACATTACAAATATCTCCATAGAAAGACTCCATGCAACTTTTTTCCCAATTAAGCATCGCTTTGTAAAGAAATTTGTGTACTGGATGGTCATTGCAGTGAATCATCTTTTGGCTGCGTTAGTGTCGTCTATAGCTCACGGTCTTGTTATCAATGAGAGATTGAAGACAACATTTTGCGTGATGTCTTCATTTAGCACGGTATTCGTGGCTATTACTGTGTTTTGTTACTCTCTCATTCTCATCAAAGTCAGATGCAGTCCCCATCCTCGACTTCATGTCGAAGCTAGGAGGGAGCGGAAGCTAACGGTGACTCTGTTCCTTGTAACTTCCGTTTCGATTTTGATGTGGGTCCCATACATTGTTCAATCGTTTCTGTGGTTCACGACTCCAATTTTCCGATCCTGGCCTTCCTACTTAACTTGCTTTGTTATTATGTTATTAGGAGCAAACTCTCTGGTAAATCCTTTATTGTATGTCATTAGGATGCGGGAATTCAAAACGGCCGTGAAAAAGCTATTTTGTGGACATACTGGCGTTCAGGATTTGCAAGTCAGGCCCCAGCGATGTCGATGAAACATTTCTCAGCCTCATTTGTCAATGTGTTCTGAGCATTTTTTGTTTTCATTTTTGCACGCAATCACGTCGTCATGATATTTTATGAGGCTTTAATAACCATGGGAATAATAGAACACTTACAGTTGTGTTTTCTTCATATAGATCAGACTGAAAGGGAATGCAGTTCGGGGAGAGTAAATAGAATATAATACAATAAACGTATGTTGTGCACATGTTGCTACTCCAGTCTTTCTTGTCGTTACTCACTGAACGAGTCAATAAATTCAGACCTGTAGCAGGGGTAGGGGCAGGAGGGGATTGAGCCCCCCTAGAATTTTTGAAGTAAAAGAAACTCACAATTTTACCGAATAATGAAAACAAAATCATGTGCAACAATCAGTCTTGAATTCTGACACTCAAAGTGCCTTTCCCACAACCCTTAATAGTCACCCACAAACTTCATTGCGGTTCTTCCAACTCCCTAAATTTGTCAATTGTTGGCGAATTTTCCAGTAGTCGAATTCTCAGGGCCGTTTCCAAATTTACGTTCTACATAAAAAGTGAAAAGTTTGTTCACGTCGTAGTCGTGCAGGGATGGGTGAAGAAAAGTAGCAAAAAAGATGATGAACATACAGGTTTGTAAAGCTCAGTTGCCATGACGTTCTCGTTGCCGTCGCCGTCATGCCACCTTAAACTCTTTTAAGTTTTTTTTTTTTACCGGAGTAGTGGAGGGAGCGGGGGGCAGGGAGGGGGGAGGGGAGGAACCTTTGCTTGGCTAATTTGCTCAGACCCCTCAGTTAATTTAGCCTTGCTGTGGGTCTGAAATTACTGTCAGTTGACCGACTGGAGGGTTTTTAATAACTTGCACGAATATTCTGTTACAGGCAATTGTCATTTCATGAGAGTTGAAACCACTCAGAAAGGCGATTTGACACGTGTTGATGATATCTTCTCAAGCTGAATAAAAATAGCTGGGGACGTTACCTACTGCACGAAAGAAAGCGACAATTTTACAAGTATCATGACGCTACCAGCGGGGAAGAAAGGTAATTAATTGACTCATCTAGCAAAACATGTAATGTTTCATTAAGGAATGAAATTATTTTGCAATATCTACTGTGTAATACTGACCAATTACAAGAGACTGAAACACTGCAGTGAGCCAATCAGAATTAAAAAGAATTACACGTAGCCGTCGCCAAGGGCGGAAAAATACGCACGTCCAAATCGCGATTGGTTTTTGGTTTTGCTTCTCACTGGTTGACGAAGTGGCGCAAGTTTTTGCTGGCCAATCACAGAGCAACGCAATACAAAATAAAAACAAACGCAATTACCATTCGATGCTCAAATGTAAAGTACGCCACATTCTCGACTGAAGTGACCTAAGTATTCAGTTAAATTATCAAATATTCTATATATTGTTGTTATTTTTAGGTTGTTCGTGTAAGCCTCAGGAAAGGATGTAAGTGTCATGGCGTCACCGGATGTTACAATGTGAACACTTGTTGGAAGCAACTGGCACCGTTTGCCGTGGTTAGAGAAGCAATGAAGCGGAAATACTGCACTGCCGAGCAAGTGAAATTCATGAACGGCCGGAAAGTTTCAAAAGCGACACAAGAACAAGTGCAGCCCAATACTGTCTAGAAAGACGGGAAGCTGGTGTTTCTCGACCCGTCTTAAACTATTGTGCGCGGGCTCACCCTGTATGCTGAGAAGGACCTCAGTGCAGAAGTGACATTTTATCTCGAGAAGAATGCAGAACTCTTTGCAATTCTTGTAATTTGCAGTAGCAAGTGTCAATTTTTGTGATGTGGTGTTATTCTGGTAAGTGCAAGCTGATGCACAATGAAGTATCAGGTCACAATTTGTGGTTAAAAAATGTGCTTTGGACTTTTTATTCGGTTAAATACAAACTTGCGTTTGCTCTTGCAGCAAAGAGCCCGTCCAGTTGATTTTCGAAAATTATGACAGAATGATGTAATTTTTAAAATAGGGACGTTTTTTACGCAGATGTTATTGTCATTTTTCATAGACCTGTATTGATTGTGTGACCGGGGTTTTTCACCATATAAGTCATTGCACGTGTTGTTTGAGTTGTGTTAACGTGGTAGACGTACTTATAACCAGTGAATTTGGCAATAAATGTATTTTGAGGAGGTTTCAATGATCGAGTAAAAAAGACTAAAAAAGACTGGTTTATTATTAAATCACATCGCAGTAAAATACTGAATTGCGTAATTATTTACAAGCTACAAACTATACAAATATAAATATATATATATAATGGCTTAAAGTTCTATTAAAAAGTTCTCATTCATCTCAAACTTGAGTTGGTTTCAGCCGCACACTTCACGAGAAACGAATTAGCGAAACGCTTTGTCTTGGCTGCCGGTACATTGTACGTTCTTTGGCGCCTAAAATTATAATGAGGGCTGTAGGCTTCTGGAATTAGGTGATATAATTTACTGTTCTGATTCTCGCTGATTGATCTAAATAACGACTTTGTAATGTCTTCGTGGTGTTTCCTGATAGAGGTCAAGTAAGCGCGCTCTAAGGCTTCCCTGTACGGCATTCCAGGAAAAATACACGCCAGAGCTCTTTTCTGAACACTTTCTAACTCCGACTGTAAATACTGAGGTAGATAATAATGAAAAACTGGACAAGCGTAGTCAAGGGAAGATCTAATACATGCGCAGTAGTAAGCGACAAGATCTTCGGCTGGAACGCGCGCCCGTTTAAGTTGCAAGAGGAAATGAATTTTCCTAGCTGCCTTCCTAATTAAACTATCAACGTGATCGTTCCATGTTAGTGTTAGTGTTTCCCCACTGAAAACTGGGGAATGTCCCACGATATTTTCGTTTCAGAGGAGACTATTGTTTATATATTCCACAAATGTGCGTGGCAAAAAATATTAGAAGGATCGTAAACACAATAGCCTCCATTTGGCTTTAAAAATGTGCTCGGATATTTAGACATAATCAGTTCCTCGTAGGTTACAATTTTCCTCGATCTTCGCTCTCGGAAAACTGTTCTCTTCTCGGAACAGTTAATGTCCGTCTCCAAGTGGAGACTATCGTTTATATAAGTCGTGTATTTTTTACACAGAAGTGTTAATGTAACTTTTTGATCATTAATTAAAGTTAACGCTATGTGATAATAAAGCTTTTGAAGATTACTTTCTCATATTTTTTGTTACTACGTCAGTTAAGGAAAAATCTCAATGATTCGCAGTTTACCACCCGCTGAGCAAGTCGGACTGTATTCCTTTACCTCAATCAATTAATGCTTTTCCGAGCTCTGGGTTGAAGTACCTAATTAGTAAGTAATAAAATATTTAATTTACTTAGCGGTAATGCGTCTTAACCAGCTTGGTTGGTTTTTCCCTCACAAGCCCCTCTCACACGGACAGCAATGATCAACTGCACCTGTGAAAGCCTGTATAAATTTTCCTTAAAAACATCTTTGCGAGCTGCCTTTTCACGATCAAAAGCTACACCTGATTTTTCAAAACTAAGTTATCAAGAAAGTAACCCCTTTGTGAACGCTTTTAACAATCGAATTTAAAAAGCGAACGATTAAAGCTGACTTACCTCATGAATGATGCCGGCCATTAAGTTAGAATTCGTTAATAAGATTTCTTCACTGGTAATCGCCTGACGGACTAGACTCAAATTAGTTTTGAACAAAACCAAGATTAGGATATTTATCCACCTCTAAGGTTACCCCAAAATCACCAGCTTGGAAAATCAAAAGATTTTTTCGCCAAATTACTCGGTGATTTTTTTGTAGTTACCTTGAAATCAAACTGCTATTCAAGTTGGTCCAGCAAGCACGGCCATTCCAGGAATATTATCTGCGAGTCATTGCAAATTAAAAAAAAAAAGAACAGTGGAAAGAAACCTTTAAAAAATATAGATTATCTCGGTACGTGAGCTGCCAAGGCGACGGGAGACAAAAAAAAAACAGTTGTTGAAAACATTTTTAACATCTGCTACGCGGATAAAAGCTAGATAAAGCCTAACGACACGCATATCCGCTAGACAAAAGTCACATCAATTCAAACTCAAGAGAAATGAAGTCTATTCTACAACAGCACATATACGGCGCCTACAAATTTCTCAGAAATGCCTCAGATGACGAAAGCAGCGATCAGGAGGCGGACGAAAAAGACATGAATCATGCTATCTCACTTATGGAAGAAGAAGACGAGAACAAGACAACCAACTTGCAGACATTTTGGAATATATTTAACGCAAACCAAGGAGAAGCCATATTGGCCATGCCATATGTGGTCAAGAGCGGTGGCTATGTTACTCTTTTCGGCATCGTGGTCATAGCATTCATCTCTAATTTCACTAACAAGATTCTCGTGCAGTGCTTGTACGAGTATTCAGCGGACCAGACGCCGTTTCGCGTTCGGAACAGCTATGTGGAGATCGGAGAAGCATTCTCGCCAAAGATCGGCCGGCATTTGGTGAACGCAGCGCAAATCTTTGAACAGATCTCGTACTGCACTCTTTTGCTGATTCTGTGCGGTTCAATCTTGGCGTCAACGTTTCCTTTTGCTCCGCTTTATCAGAGCCATTGGACAGCGCTCGGGGCCATGTTGCTTCTACCAAACATCTTCCTCAAGTCTCTCAATGACGTCTCCTGGGTGAGTTGCCTTACAGTTATCATTGGGCAAATAATCTACCTGACAGTCACCACGTATGGTCTTATGCATCACGAGCGCTGGAATTTCGCATCCATGCCCGATTTCAAGCTGAAGACGTTCGGCGCAGCTGTTGGTATCATTGTTGTCAGCTACTCATCCCAGCCATACATGCCTGCAATTGAAGGCAGCATGAAAGAGCCCCAGAAATTCAGCAACGTCATGAGCGTGACCTACGTAGTTGTTACCTTTGTGAAGGTAGCGTTTGGCTTCATCGGCTACCTCACATTTACCGAAGACACAGATCAAGTCATCACGAACAACTTACCAAACGGCGGCCTTCACATGTGCGTCAACTTACTCGTCTTGCTTCTTGCCGCTACATCTTACACAATTCCAGTCTACACAGTCTTCGATATTCTTGAAAATATCGATTTTGCTTGCTGTAAAGTGGACAACCCTAGCGATACCAAAGACAAAATTTCTTACGCACAGGCGCTGGCTGCGCGCCTCTGTATAGTTTCCTTCACTCTTTTCATAGGAGTGCTAGTTCCTCATTTCGGGTTATACATGGCTCTAGTCGGTAGCTTTACCGGTATGTGTTTAGCTTTTATTTTCCCGGCTGTTTTTCATATGAAGATCTGTTACGAGAGGCTACAGTGGTACGATTTTGTGATCGACACGGCGGTTGCTTTGTTAGGTCTCGTGGGCGCCATCATAGGCTGCCACTTTTCGGTGCTTGCTCTCATAGCGGAGTACCAGAAACACGAACTTTAACAGTTTAATTCTTTTAGGAGTAATTATTTTCAAATAATGAAAATCAGAGAGAAAAATCCAACCGAGCGTTGAAGCAGAATGTATCTTTACATGTATTTATTCTTTCTTTTACTCGACAATGTATCACAAGGCAAGTTCGTGCTATTTAAGAGGGGAAGAAAACGTTAAGTCACAGGATTTGCTCTTGAAATTCGTCATTGACTTCAGGCTACCTCAACAAGTCAAAACAATTACAAATATTTTTAGAGTTAGCATTTTCCCCAATGACCACAGATTGTAATCATGACGCCAATGTCGGTCAGCTTGATACTGAAACTTCCGCTCTCCTTGACCTTCCCGCAAATTAATAATTCAATGAAAAGAGGATTAAAGTGGCGATTACTTCAAGTTCTTGGTTAAAATGATTTTTAAAGCAACGAGTAAATGCGACAAATCAGTTGCACGAAGTGCACTTCTCACTACTCAAAACCGGCAAAAAGAAACAAAATGAAATGAAAAACAAAGGACAAGAAAACCCTGACTGGATTCCATTGATCGATCTTCAAAAATTCTAACCGAAATGATGTTACTGCATAAAGCTTTACTTGTCATTTCAATTCTAACTCATACTGCAGTCACTTACTGATCCTTTAGAAAGGCAAACGAATATAAAAAAGGCCGGGGATTATAAGAAAATTGGTATATCAAGAAAATAAATATTGGTCGCCAAAGTTTTATTACAAAGGAGCCTTGACTGAGATTTCATTTATTATATTATCATTTTATCATTTCAACGCTTTATTTGAAAAGTTGCTTTATGCTGATAATATTTTGGAGATTCTGGAAATATGAATGGATACATATACACACTCATCCACATTATTGACCATCGATCTCACTACACTGTACTCCCCCGTCGTCTTCCTAACAAGCGAGATAAATGAAGTGTTGAGATAATTATTTTAAAAAGTGTTTATTTTATAGCTCATTATATACACTGGTTTTAGCTGAGACTGGACCCCAGAAAGAAAGAATCTGCCGAGCTGAAACTGTTTCTCCTTGACTTGTGAGAAATGTGTTCTTGCCTCCCTAGTGATTGTTATGAAGTTACCTTTGGTCTGAAAACGAAGACTGCAGTCACTGTGGTTAGCTTCCTGTACCGAATATTCGAGTAAATGAGGATTTTAGCCTTCCAAGAAACCCGTCTGTGCCAGTTGCCCGCGCAGTCAAATTGAATTCCGTTTGTTTTAAAGCGCCGGAAACAGACGTATTTTTAAATAAAATGCTTTCGAGGACATAACAGGGTTTGTGGCTCTCAAGCTCTTGACGTTAATTAATGAATCATTTGTGCAAAACAGTTGAAACCAGTAAATAACTGCAGATATTGGCCTGCGTGGGGAAAAACTGTTAGATTCTCTGAATCCTAAGAAGGCCACTGGACCAGATAAAATATCACCAAGGGTTCTTACCGTTTCTTCTGAGGCATTGGCAGTACCACTTACCAACCTTATAAATCACTGCATAACCATCCATGCTTGGCCAAGTTTGATTGTGGAAACGCAGCAATGTGAGTCCCCTTTACAAGAAGGATAGTCCTACTGATAAGGCGAACTATCGTCCAGTGTCTGTGTTAACATGCTTCTCTAAAATCTTTGAAAGAGTTCTGCATGACCACATGGATGACTTTGCAAAGTTAATACTAAGTGATGATCTATCTGGCTTTTTGAAAGGTCACTCATGTGCAACTGCTCTCCTCAAAATGACTGATGATTTCAGAGCTTCTCTGGACAATAAGGATCACTGTATTGCCATTGCAGTGGATTTATCAAAGGGCTTTGACTCAATCTCTCATAGCCTACTTATTTCAAAGTTGAAAGCTTATGGCTTTACCGAAAGCGCAGTGAATCTTATTCGTTCATATCTGCATGATAGATTGCAACGAGTTAGGATCGGTAACAACTATTCGGATTGGAAAACAATTCAACATGGTGTTCTCAAGCATGTTAAGGCATGGCTCAAGCCTCATTTGCATAAAATCTGAAAAACGGTAATTACTCTGTCAGAATTTGGTTTAATCGTTGCAGAATTGGCAGGTTAACCAATGTCGACGACCTTAATATTCTAAGACCAATAAAATCTGATAAAATGGGTCACGTGACTATAATTAATTGTTTTATTTTTTGAAAAAACAACTGAAAATGGGCCGCCGAGATGACATACAATCACTGTCAAATTTAGTATTTTTACAATTGTGCTAATGGCCCCTACAAGAATCTGTCCTGAATGGCCGATCAAAATATTAAGCTAAGAAGTTATTACGTAAAAAAGGTCACGTGACCTTCTATTTTTCCATATATAGCCTTATATAATTGAGGAGTTCATCCATTCAGGACAAAAATAGTTGCCTTAGAAAGTGGTTAAAAATTTCATATGGTTAGTTTTTCGTGATACCTCCCTATCCTTGGCCCATTTTAGAATTCATCTTAAGCAGGCTTGTGACGTCACAAGTCACGTGAACACCATAAAGACACCTTAAGAAATTTAAGAATACCAAATCTTGTTTGGGGTAAGTTTCTGGCCCCCCCTGGGATAAAAACAACGTTGCTTTAGATCAAAAACGTTTTTTTCTTTCTGGTGGTCTGTACTGAATATGAGCCATGCCTTAACATGCTTGAGTTCCTCAAGGATCAATATTGGGACCTCTTTTATTCAACCTATTCATTAATGATCTTACTTATTTTGTTAACGATGCTAAACTAAGGCTTTATGCTGATGATACGACACTCTATCAATATACGTTAGAGTCAAGATCTCAGAGCAAGTTCGACGTGCTTCAATCATGGTTCAAGCGTAATTACTTAAGTATAAACGAATCTAAAACTAAAGTATTGCCATTGGGTGACAATCCGCCATGTTATAAATTGTTTGTTGACCAAACTAGGCCGCCCTTGGAAGTGGTACACGATATGAAGTTACTGGGTCTAACTATTGACAGCTCCTTATCTTTTAAAGCCCACATTAAATCTGTATGTAATAAGGTTAATGTGAAAGTTAGTGCCCTTAGGAGAGTTCGTAAATTCATACCTTCAGAAGTGAGGGTCAAAATTTACAAGGCCTTTATTTTACCACACTTAGAGTACTGTGCTCCAGTCTTAGTTGGGCTATCATCTGGCCTATCTAATAAACTGGAGCTTACTAATCAGTATGCCATTAGATCTCTTTTGAACATGGCTAAGTCAAACTCATACACAGGACGAACTCTAGCCTTTCATTGTCTTTACGGGAAAATTAAAGTTAAACAAAAGGTTTATGTGGGCTTTAATTGTCTTTAGTTGTACAATTAAATATTGTAAAGGTGAAAATAACCTTTAATGTATCTTTAATCGACCTATTGTTAAACTTTCAGACGGTTAATCTTTCATGCTACTTTAGGTAATATTTTCTTGTTGTTTAAAGGATCTTCGAAATGTTTAACCTTTAAGTCCCTTTAATTCAAGATGAAAACGAGCTTAAACTAACTCTGCTCATTTAAGATCTAATTTTATTTGGAATTAAAGCTCCTAAAGCTAACTCGATCTTTAGTTAGTCTTTCATGTATTATTAACGTGACCTTTTGGACACGCAAAAAAAAGATCAAATTGCATGCTAGTCACTGGAAAGCACGTGTACACAGAGGTATAAGTCAGCTTCTAGTTAATTTCTTTTGATCGGCATCGATTGAAAAAGTAAAAATACTACCGAGTTTTATTCCCATAGTGTACACTTTTCAATTGGAGGTTGTTGAACTTGAAATCATGGAGTCCACCGAAGGCAAAGGATACGTCTATTGTAACCATTGTGATAATGTTGTATCACGCTCAACATTTCAAAGGCACGAAAGAAAACGATATTTAGCCTCTTCTAAGAGCGAGGCCGCCGCATCCTGGGAAACCACAATTCTTGGCAATTCTGACTCTGACAGTACAAGTACAGCAGGTGACGAAGGTGAGTGAGTTACTCGTGTCTTCAATATATCGAAACCATTGCATGGGTAGGTTATTAAGGTCTGGTTTCATATTACTCTTAGAATATGCTCTTGAAGACCCTTCTATTGACCATGAAGCAATGCCGGGAGTTACAACTACAGAGGCCGCAGAGCAGGTTAGCTATCTATGCAATTTTCCAGTTCGTTAAACAATATAATCAAATGGCAGGTGAAGTGAATGAAAGAAAACAAATCTATCGGTACACAATATAAATCTTTACGATGACTGGCCGAACAAAGTAGACTACTTTTGTTTTAATCATACAGAAAGGAAGTTGGCACCAGCTATTACTATAATGAAAATTTCCTTGGCGATAAAATATTTGTTTAATTTGTTTCCGAGTTATCGAAGCAAAGAAACAAATTAAAAATAATAAATATTAGCTCCTCGGTGTTCTAAAGATGATACTGAGTGCTGCTATTAAATTTTACGTATTTTTAGTTACTCGATGAACAAGACAGCGACGAAAGTGACTGTGAAAGTGACAGTGAAAATGAGAAAGTCACCAAAGATAAGTCCAAAAGACGTGAAGAGCCCACCAGCTCCGAGTCCGATTCAGAAGAAGTCTGGAACGGTGTGCTACCCGAGATGTTGTCCAGAGACATTGAAAGTGCTCCACCCCTGCCCGAGCCTCAACATTGTGCTACATCGCTTCAAAAAGTGAATTCACTGGTCTTCTGGTTTGTTTATTTCCTACTCATCTGGCAAACAGCGTGTCATTTGAGCGATAATGGCTTAGCTTGGTTCCTCAGATTTTTTGTCACCTGGCTCAAGGTTCTGGGTATCGAAATCTCTAGTGAAGTGTTTGAGACGTTAATCTTAACCTTCCCTGGGTCAATATACCTCATGCGGCAATTCTTAAATTTAGATAGGGATAACTTCAACAAGTTTGTAGTCTGTCCGAAGTGTACAAAGCTTTACAAATATGACTGTTGTCTAGAAATGATTAGCAATCGACAGGTAGCTAAGAAGTGCTCTAACACCTATTACGCCAGGGGAAGGAAGCAGGTTTGCAATGCCACCTTGGTAACAAGAGTAACCCTTCAAAATGGGAAAACATGTTTTTATCCGATAAAGTACTACTGTGCCAATAGCATTATCGAAGAATTAGAAAAATGCCTTCTTCGGAAAAACTTTGCCTCGAGTTGTGAGTTATGGAGAAAACGGCAGATGAAAGAAGGTTTCCTTGCTGATGTGTACGATGGAAACTTGTGGAAAGAATTTCAAGTCGTCAATGGAATTTCATTTCTAGAGAAAGCAAGAAACTATGGCTTCATGTTGAACTTTGATTTCTTTCAACCTATGAAACATCGGAAGGATTATTCTGTTGGAGTGTTTTACTTGGCATTGTTAAATTTGCCGAGAGCTGAAAGGTTCAAGTGGGAAAATATCATTGTCATAGGTATTGTTCCTTCACTTGATCGAGAACCTAAAGACCTGAACCAATTTTTGGAGCCTGCTGTCGATGAACTAAAAGCCCTGTGGAAAGGGGTGCGATTACGGTCATGTCTGAGTAGATTTGCACTAACATTTCGTGCTGCAGTGATGAGTATTTCATCAGACATTCCTGCTACAAGAAAGATCTGTGGATTTAAGGGTCATTCGGCTTATCGTGGTTGTTCTCGCTGCCTTAAGAAATTTCCGGGTGGTTTTGGAGAAAAGAAAGACTATTCTGGATTTGACAGGAATTCGTGGACCCCTCGTACCAATCAAGATCACCGCAGCCAGGCTGTTAAAATGTCTCGATGCAAAACGAAAGCAGAGCGCAATTTGATTGGGCAGAACAGTGGTATCAGTCACTACAGTGCCTTACTCGACCTAGAGTATTTTGATATTATTAGATTTTGCACTGTAGATCCTATGCACAACCTCTTTCTTGGCACTTCAAAAAAAATGTTTAACCTGTGGAATGATCTAAAACTATTTTCAAAGAGTCAGCTTAAAGCAATTGAAGAAAGGATCAAGTCCATAGAAGTTCCGAGTGACATCGGCAGACTACCCATGAGAATATCCAGCAATTCTGGTTCCTACACAGCCGAACAGTGGAAAAACTGGACACTCCTGTACTCACTTTATTGCCTTAAAGGTATCTTACCAGAAGACCATTTTCGATGTTGGCAAACATTTGTGTTGGCGTGCCGATACCTATGTCAGTCAGTAATTTCTAAAACTGATCTGGACATTGCTGATGGGTTAACTTTGAAGTTTTGCAAGTCTGTGGAGACTTTGTATGGAAAGCACGTTATCACTCCAAACATGCACCTACATAATCATCTGAAAGAGGTCATACTTGACCACGGACCCGTAACTAGCTTCTGGTGTTTCAGCTTTGAGCGTTTTAATGGCATTCTAGGAAGCACCACAACAAATAAGAGATCTGTCGAACTACAACTTATGAGAAAATTCTTGATATCAAGGGATTTAAAAAACATCAAGTTACCAGCCCAATATCAAGAACATTTCAATGATTTATGCTCACCCACTGGTATGGCAGAGAGAGAGGTTAAAGAGGATGTTTCCTATACTGACTGGTCGATCAAAAATGAGTTTAACAACATAGCATTAGAGTCTCCAATGCATGGTATAAACTGGCAAAATGATTCTGGTATTGTGCTTCCCTCTAGTTACAAACTGGTCCATTTTGACACAGATGACATAACACTGCTTAGAGATGTTTATCAAATCATGTATCCAGAGCACAAGGTTGAGACAAGGAATCTCAGTGAAAGCATGCACAAATTTGGTTCTATAAGCATTTGGTCTACAACCTATGGTTCCAAGATGCAGCCTAGAGGGATTCGTTCCAGCAAAATATTGGCATCCTGGCAAAACGATGATGGCCAAGTCCTGCAGGACAGGTTTCGCTTGTCTGCAGGCTTGGTGCAGTATTACTTCAGGCATTCTCTTCAGCTGGGAGATCAACGCCATCAACATTACTTTGCTTGTGTGAGATGGTATGTACCACACAGGGAATCTACAAGTCTGTATGGCAATCCATTAAAAGTC
>OX419339.1:6094184-6109184 GCA_948470475.1 Galaxea fascicularis
TGCGGTACTTCTGGGCTAGTGGTTTGACGCTGTCATCAACATGCTACTTTGCAGTTTTGCCTTTCATCTTTCCGAGCCCTTCAAAGCAGCCCTTGTAATCCTCCATGATGTTATCAACTGTGGGTGTCGAATCACTGTTTATTATGTGCAGCAGCCCGAAATCAGTTGCCGTTTCACAGCCTATCAAATTTCCATCAGAGCCATCAACAATACAGAATTGTGTTACTTTGGATTTGCCGGTCACACTCGACTTAATTTCAGCTTCGACCTTTCCAACAACTGGTAAGGGCTCGGTAGATCTATAGCAATGAATCTTCTTTGAGGTAGGTGAAATGTGAACGTTTTCTAGCTGATTAAATGAACATGTGTCAATGACGTTCACTCCTGCTCCTGAGTCGATTAAACATTTCACTGTCTTACCTCCAATGGTAACTTCAGTCAGTGGTTGAACCTTGTCACGCACAGAATGAAGAGTGATACGGTAAGTGTATTCTTCATCGGTGGACTCATCGCCATCTTTTTCATCCACTGTATTAACTTTCTTGGAGGTTGATCTGCTTCTACACACTTTTGTAAAATGGCCTTTCTTGTGACAGTGTCTGCAGGTTTCATTCAGTGCTGGGCACGGTCGTCTTTTGTGAGGGTAATTTTCTCCACACCTGTAACACTTCTTGCTTTCAGGTGGTCGCTTTCCTTCTTTGACTGTTTGAACTTCCGATACTTTGGCCAACTTCTCCTGTTCCTCGATGCCTTTGGCTTGCTAGACCCCGGCCATAGAGTAGAGCTTTGAGATCCATGTCTTCTCGAAGAGCCCTTCGACGTAATCGTGTAGATACAGGACACGACTATGTGTGACTTGATTTCTTCATCTTCACTGATTAGTAAACTCGCATGTTTGAGCCAGGCGTCTGAGCCTTGTGCAGTAAGAATCAAGCGACTCACCGGAATTCTGAGTAGCTTTTCTGAACATGTAAATTTCGTATGTCTTGTTTATTTTTGGCTGAAAGTATTGTGACGACTCCATTTAGGGTCAATAATCTTGGCCAAAACCGACGATTAACGTAGTGGTTTATTTCTCTACTGACCGGCTACAACAACTGCTCCTAGGGACTGTTAACGAGTTGAGATCATCTCCCAAGGGGAGAGGGGTGGGAAAAGGATTTCCGGCTTCGCTACACTACCCCCTCCCTTTTTCGGACACTGTCCCAGTGTAAGGGAACTTACTACAATGTCAAAAATGCGCGATGAAACATACAATGCTGTTAAACGGCAGCCGAACCTGCCCGTTTCCTTGAGTAACATTGTCAGTAAAGTTTTTTTTTAAACAAGACAAATCGGATCGTCTAATATTAACTCTTCAAAATTTCAACTGTTCAGTGTTCATTGTTTCCATTGAGTGAAAGGTCTACACCCACTCCCCATAACGTTGTGGTTTCCTCCATTCTCTTCCATGACGGCTTCTTGACTTCCCCTGAACGCTTTTACTAGTACTAGGAAAGTTGTCACGACCCTCTTCAGCTACACAGCCCTCTAGATCCGATGCAATATCGTGCAACATTGTCCCCGTAACTTCGAGACCACTCTCTACAGCGGGGCTTGGAGACTCCGTGGCAACGCTGCCACCCCCCTGGCCTTTCTTCAGTTGAGCTGACACGGGGCCCTTCGCCATAACAGACTCCCTTCTTTCAGCACTCACAGCCGGGGTTCCGACAGGCACAACGGTCTCTCCTTCCTCCAAAATCCAGATTTTCAATGCAGGACCAAGATACGGCTTGAGACGATCAGCGTGGATCACCTTAGGTTTCGCTCTGCGGTTTCTTTGGATTCGATACGTAACATCCGACAACGCAGACACCACTAGGTAAGGTCCTTCCCAAGGCGGTGGATAACAGCTTCTTTAACATGTTAAATGAGGACTGGCAGTCTGATGTCCAAGCAAACTCAGCATTTGCTTCGGTCAGTTTGTTGAGAGGTCTGGCCACACTCGCAAAGTTGGGCACAAATCGCCTGTAATAACTTGCAAGCCCCAAAAAACTTTTTACTTCCGTTGTATTCTCAGGCACTGGCCACTTGCAAACTCGTTCAACTTTCGCTGGATCAGTCTCAATGCCCTTCTCCGATACGATATGACCCAGGTAGGCATCACTCGTCTGAAACAACACACACTTGCTAGGCTTCAATTTAAGGCCGGCCGAGGCAAAGCGACTAAAAACCTCCTCTAAGCACTTCAGTTCTTCCTCAAATGACCTCCCATACACAATCACATCACCCAAGTAGATGAAGCAAGTTTCAAATCTTAGTCCAACTAAGATCAGTTCCATTAATCTCTCAAACGTACTGGGTGAGGAAGTCAGACCAAATGGCATGACAGTCCACTCATAAAGGCCAGAGGTTGTTACAAAGGCAGCTTTGCCACGACTTGCAGGGTCCATGGGAACCTGCCAATACCCAGAAGCTAGGTCTAACGTTGAGAACCACTTTGCTCCAGAAAGAGCAAAAAGCGAGTCGTCAATGCGAGGAAGGGGATAGGCATCTTTAACCGTGACTGCATTGACCTGTCTGTAGTCCACGCAGAATCTCTGGGTGCCATCCTTCTTAGTCACGAGAACTACGGGAGAAGACCACGGACTATTAGAATTCCTTGCAAGGCCTCTCTCCAATAGGTCCTCCAACTGTCTCTCGATTTCAGCATGCTTTGATGGTGATGTTCGTCGGGGTTGCTGTTTTATGGGTTTTGCAGTCCCTATATCTATGTGGTGTGTCACTAAGTTAGGTCTGCCAAGATCTTTCTCCGACAATGAGAAGACACCTTCATGTCGGTGGAGCAGATCTGCCACTTCCCTGCGTTGGGGTTCAGCCAGCTCACTAGTGCTACGGTGCCAGAGGTCTCTGAGTGGATCTGGTAATGTGTCTCCATTGAACTCCTCACTCCTCTGGGAATGCACCATCTCACAAGGGACGCGCTGTGAGTCAAGCTCCAACTCTGCCACACTTGCCACAGGCGTAGCCACAGCTATAACAGTTTGAGCACCAATCGTTTGTGTCTTGTCCGTGGTGTTCAAGATCCTCACAGGCACAGGGCCAGTCTCCCCTACAGAGACCAGAGTTCGTCCGACGAACAAACCTTTCTCGTTTAAACGAGCCTCACAAGGTTCCAAGAGGCGTAATCCTTGATTGGCGCTTTGGGACTTAGCAGCTGTTTGACGATGGATAAGGTGAACTGGTATGATTGTCTCACAATGTGGTTCAATTACCACAACACGACGTGTCACACACCTGAGAGTCAGGAGTTGGGAACTCTCACTACAACAGTCAATCTTCTCTCCGTTGATGACAAGTTCCTGCTGAACTAAATCAATTTTTGCATCCACTTCTGACAAGAATTCCAATCCTAATATGGCCGAGTCCTCAATATCCGCAACCAACACACTTAAACGGATATCCTGACTTCCGATTCGTACAGTCAAATCCCCCGTACCATAAGTATTGGCTCTCCGTCCATCTGCGACAAACACTTGAGAACCATCTTCATGCAAAGGAAACTTCAAAGGTTCTGGCAATCTTTTGTAACAATCGTAAGAGAGGATATTTCTCACAGCTCCGGTATCAATCAGCCAAATTATCTTGGACTGCCCAATAAAACCCGAAACGTACAGTCCACAGGGGCGACATTTCGTACTCCGCAAAGTCACATGCTGCTTTTTTTTATCCGTGCAATCAACGTGGTCAAACTTTTTAGGCCCTTGCGTACAATTTACAGGGTATCCTACCGGGCCCTCGAGGACACCCTGTTCTCGTTTCCCGGAGACTGGCGCAATACCTGGGTTGCTCTCGGTCGTCGGCATTCCCTCCAGAAGTGTCCCGTTTGTCCACAGGTCCAACCAATCCCCTTTTCCCTCCTTATTTACAATCTATCATCCTTATCACTCAACGCATCAGTGAAATGTTGCACAGCAAAGCGTTCCTGTGCGGCCGTACCCAGATCTTGGTAAGCAAGATCTACCATTGAACGAATATCCGTAGCCAACACTTGTAAGCTCTCACCTTCAAGTTGTCGACGATTCAGCAGCCTCGTTTGATGTAACTCAGCTTGCTTCTCAACACCAAATCGTAGTTGCAATGTTTCCACAATTTTCTCGTAGCTCCGACATTCCGAGTCCGTCAGTCCATTCTATAATTTTCTGCTCTCGCCCCGAAGGCTGGCTGTCAAAAACATCGCTTTTGCTTCATTATCCCAACCATTAATGATCGAACAGCGCTCGAAATGCATCAAGTACTCTTTTAAAGGCTGTTTGCCATCGAAATCGTCCGGCAGCTTGATCGGCTTGTTGACTTTTCGTTCAGCAGTCTGTCCTGTACTCTTGTCAAATGTGCAAAGATCAATTTCACGACGGAACGGATTTCTATAGTTCGCAACGGGTGTTGAGCTTCCCAAAGGAGAACAATTTCCTCTGATCTCTGATCGTGAGTCGATGGAATTAACCGGCTTCTTGAGTGGTGTAGCGGGGATGGTCTGCACTGGTGTTCGGGGGCGAGTGTCACCGTCGATTTCATTGCAGAATGGATTTGCAGATTTTGCACGTGGTTTTGCGGTTTTTGGCCAAGTTGAATCCCCGACTTCAGAGCGCACCAAAAACGGACTGATTGACTCAGAATCTTCTTTAAACGGATTCCCTGACTTAGGTGAATTATCCCACCGCTGCCCCCAATATGACGACTCCATTTAGGGTCAATAATCTTGGCCAAAACCGACGATTAACGTAGTGGTTTATTTCTCTACTGACCGGCTACAACAACTGCTCCTAGAGACTGTTAACGAGTTGAGATCATCTCCCAAGGGGAGAGGGGTGGGAAAAGGATTTCCGGCTTCGCTACAGTATATAGTAGGCATTCAGTGTGGTTACAGCTTTCGCATACTCTTTCTCTTCCCCTTGATCTCTATTATACTTCACCAGCGGAGTATAATAGCACCGCTCTCTTGCTTGTCGGATCTTTCACATCATGGGCAGCGAGGTACATTTCAAAGCGTTTCAGCCATTTCTTCCAACGCGGGCCGACTGAAGCGTCGTCTTCGTGAACAGAGAATTACCGTGGCCCATATAGGACATCTAAAACATTTTTGTTTTCGATTGACATTTTCATCTCAAATGTTTGTTACAAAATCTGAGTTGTTAAATCTTTTCAAATAAACAACGGATTCTGAAGGGAAAAATGCGAGTTGTTTAATCTCCAAAAGACACAACTCGGATTTCTAACACAAAAATTCGAGTTGTCAATTTTTCAGTTGAACAACTCAGATAACGCAAAAACCCGATTTGTTTAATCTCCAAAATACACAACTCGGATTTCTAACGCAAAAATCCTAGTTGTTTAATCTCTAAAATACACAACTCGGATTTCTAGCGCAAAAATCCGAGTTGTTTTATCTCAAAAATACACAACTCGGATTTTTACCGCAAAAATCCGAGATGTTAATTTTTCAATTAAACAACTCGGATTTCTAACGCAAAAATCCGAGTTGTTAGAAATGCGAGTTGTTTAATTGAGAAATTAAGAACTCGGATTTTTACGCTAGAAATTAGTCCGAGTTGTGTATTTTTAGAGATTAAACAACTCGGATTTTTGCGGTAAAAATCCGAGTTGTGTATTTTTGAGATAAAACAACTCGGATTTTATCGTTAGAAATCCGAGTTGTTTAATTGAAAAATTAACAACTCGGATTTTTGCGGTAAAAATCCGAGTTGTGTATTTTTGAGATAAAACAACTCGGATTTTATCGTTAGAAATCCGAGTTGTTTAATTGAAAAATTAACAACTCGGATTTTTGCGTTAGAAATCCGAGTTGTGTGTCTTGGAGATTAAACAACGCGGACTTTTGCTGTAAAAACCGTTGTTTATTTGAACAGATTAACAACTCAGATTTTGTAACAAACATTTGAGATGAAAATTTTAATCGAAAACAAAAATGTTTTAGATGTCCTATATGGGCCACGGTAGAGAATGAAGGAAATGAAGGTAAGATGTTCGCCATTTCGCTCCGGCAATTGTGGAAATCGTTTGGCGTATTACTATCATTTTTTTTTCTTCTTCTTCAAAGTTATCGTGTGACGAGCGTATATTGGTTAATTTTGCTGAGAATTCTGGATTTCCCGCCTTACTCTAGTAGTGTAGTAATAGACCTTTTTACCGTACGGCGGCCATCTTGAATTCCGAGGAAATTATGGGATACCCAGGGGGCAGATAAGAAATAATTATAAAGAATACTCTGGTGTGATAACTTTTAACAATAATTTTTCGCTAACCATAGAAACCACTGCCAAATACCGTGACAGAAAGATGTAACGCTTGTAATATTTGTTTTGGAATATGAGAGACAAGCAGTAAAAATTTATCCAGAAAGCTGTGTATACGATACATTTTCCAGCGATTGCCCCCTCCGCAGCCCATAATTTCTCGGTGAAAACAATAGGCCATTTCCGAGTTCATGTTCATGTGATGGTAATTAGTTCTACTTTACATATGAATGAAAACTAATTTTCATAAAACTTCGCACTTAGACTCGCTTTGAAGAGGAGGCAGACATGAACTCGGAAATGACCTATTCTCTCCATGTGACCAGAATGTTGAACCAGAATGTGGGCTGGGAACAAATGCTACGTCATATAAGAATCATTGTACGGGGATAAAGAACGCGGGCTCAAGCTATTTTCACGAGGAAACAAGTGAAAAAGGAATCCCATAGAAAATGCGGTCTATTGCGGCGTACAAAATATTTGTTAGTAGTAGTAACAAGAAGTTTCATGAGAAAGTATGAGTTTACCGGTACAACTGACTAATCAATAAGCGCATATTTATTTATTACAATTTAACGGCAAATAAATCTAACAGTTGTAATAGCCGCAAGCTATATAGGAGGCGAAAGATCAGAACTACTTGACTTTTAATATCCAGTAAACAACATGGCGGGAACTACATGCAAAAGAGCGCAAAGCACGACGGTTCACATGGTGCTTACGTCACCGGAAGTGCATTTGAACTACATATCATTACAACAGTGTACACACAAACAAAGCCATAAGGATAATCAGATTCTGTAAAAGAGTAAACACTCCATGCATGTGAGACAGATCGCCAATATATATAATAACAATCAGAAACATATTGAATCAAATATTAAAACATTAAAAATTGTCTTCATTCCTGACTTAAAAATTAAACTTCTTCATTCCCAACCTAAAAATTGCAAGACTAGAGACTAGGTGTGCTTAAAATTAGTCTTTCTAGCTAAATTCGTCTTCAAGGAATAGTCATCAACATGCCTAAACCTGTACGGATCATCCTGAGAACAAAACTTCAGAAACGGAGATACATCCATAGTATCTCAAAATTTGTTAAGATCACTGATCGTTTCACATGGACCTCCGCAAATGTCATTTATTGCATAACCTGTACATTATGCAATAAATTATACATTGGCGAGACAGGAAGACGACTAGGCGACCGATTCCGCAAACACCTTTGCGATGTTGAGAAGAATGACAAGGATGCATCTAAGCCAGTCGCTCGTCATTTTAATCTCCCTAACCACTCCAAACAACACATGGCTATCTGCGGCCTTTCCCTACATCAAGGTACAACAGAAAGCCGCAAGAATCTGGAACAAAAATTGATCTTCCAAATCGGCACCCTTAATCCTTACGGTACTTATAATGAACGCTTTTCATTTAACTAATGTATTCCTATTTTTCACGTTGCCATGTTACCTGACCAATAGCGTAGCTCCTACTCCAGTATAAAAACTACACACAACCCATAATTCCTCGATTCGCTCTGACGAAGGGCTAACACTCGAAACGTCAGCTTTTAGAATCCCTGTACGGTGGTCAATTTACATTTATCAACTCTGTTGATAATACCAAATTTTTGTGTACTACTTCCCCACTGACGCAGCACCACAGTTTCTTCAGAAACTACCCCCTTTATTCGTTTTTAATAGTGCTGACCCAAAGTGTTGACAGACAACAAAAATACATACAAAAAAGATGGCTACAATTAGACCTGTCAGCAAACAGGAATTGTTTCAGTGATCTGTTGCAAAGTGTTATACAATGAATTCAACAGTAGTACATACAAGAAGATTTTCCAGGCGTTATTTGATGTTAACTATGCCAGTGGTTTTAATCTTTTCCCTATGTCTACTGTAAAAGCTCTATTAAGCCTGCTCCCCTCTATAAATCCCCCCCCCCCCCCGTTTTGGGACATGAGAGTTTGTAATAATTATTTCTATTCCCTATTACGAAAATCCACTTCTGGTTAGCCAAAATTTTTTTTTTACAAAAATGGTATACGATACACTCAATGCATATTTCAATGATGTTTTAATTGCAGACATTCTTATAAAACAATCTGTTCCATTTAAAGTTTAAATGCGGTTGCTTGACTTTTGTACAAAAGCTATTTTTAGACAAAAACGGTGTGTTTAAGATTTGAAATAAGCCCCCCCGTTAATGAGGCCTGACATTAGCACGGTCGTAACGAGGTATATTTTTTCATCGCTGATCCTGTAATTTTACCCAAATTTTTGATCCCTGATTCCAAAAGTGGTGAGAATTTTGATCCCTGATCTTTGATCCAATGAAAAACACCACTGATCCCGATCCCGGGGGTTGTGATCCGAGATCCCGGGGCTGCGATCCCGGATCCCACCATTTTTTTGGCCTTTGATCCCTGATCCCATATACCTCGTTACAACCCTGAAAGTAGGGTCTTAATAGAGCCTTTATGGTAGTTGAGCTAAAAAGGTAATATCTTTATGTACTTGGTTAATCAATTCAGTTTTGGATTTATTTTGATTCTTCTTGTAAGCGACCACTTTGTTGTGTACCAAGGGTGGTTTTTCTGTCTTTCTTCAATGTTTCTGTGCCATTTGAGAGGTATACTTCCAGTAACATCATATAACCTATTACTGTCAGTCTTAAACAATTCATCAACTTTTATTTAAAACCACTGTAACATAATTTTTAAGCTTGCAGTTATCTCTGAAAAATTAATTCAGCAGCTGACTGTTTGGGTGGTTCTTTGTTACTAGTTCTTCTTATCCTTCAACAATGAGAAATTTATTATGAAAACAGAAATATAATTCTTTCATATCCCTAGTTCCCTTAACTTCTAGAAAATGTCCACAAGGTTGGAAACCTTATTTGATAAAAAAAAAAACCTTTCAATGTCCCCATCCAAATAAGCGTTAAACTTATCCATCCTGGGTTTTTTTTTTTCAAATTTTCTGAGAAGGCAAGTTTATACACAGAAACAGACATCAAACTGCTTGCAATTGAATTTCAAATTCATAAGAATTCTCCCCCAACAACACACCACCACAGTTTCATTAGAAACTATGTCCCCCTTTATTACTTAATACAATAATGGACACAGCTAACACCCACAACACAATTTCACTGGACACCACAAAGAGTCTTCCACAAGCCAATGCAATAATAGACACCGCTATCACCCACGACACAATCAACGAGAACATGCTGCTCTTTGTTATGCGAGGTTGAGTATCAACGACAACAGAGTTACTTGGAGATGTATTTCCCACAACAGGTGCAGATTTAGTACCATTTGGACTCACAGTTGACTGACTGTCAACATTGCTCCGTCGAACATTGCTTGTGCCACTATGATTTCCAGCATTGTGATCAGGCTGTGTTGAAACAGTCTCGGATTGATTTGGTAACGCAGCATTTTGGTTTCCTGTTGCTGCTGGAAATGAGGCGTAACCTTGTGCAGTCAAGGGATATGAATTTGCCGTGTTATACATTGGATAACATAAGGATATGCTGGTTGATATGCAGCATAGTACTGTGGTAGCATTCCTACTGAGTTAACAGCCCATGGAAAGGCTCCCATTGGTGGATGGGCCATGGTATTAGATCCTGTTGGAGAGGCCTGTGAATGGCTTGCTTCTGAAGAGCTTGGGGTTGCTGCACTGCCTTTCCGTGAAGGTTTCTCGTATTCATTCTCCCCCTGATAGTTCACGCGAAAGAAAGATAGCTTTAGTCAGAGTCGGAACAGATAATCTCTTAATATCCTTCATATTCATAAAAAAAGAAATGAAATAAACACACAGAACAATGATCACTAGTAAAACTTCCAGAACTAACTTATGGCTGGGGACTAACATTTCCAAATTCCAAATGAATTCAATCCAGAATTCGGCAGGTTTGTCGGTCATAACAACTGTTTGGTGTCACCCTTGTTAATTAAAACCTGCTTTTGTCACTATATTGCTATTTTGATGTCGCAAACTATGCAAACTGATAACTACGTGTGGTACTAGTAACACTAGGAAGTTTTGTGTAAATCGTAGTAAAGGATAAAGATTTAGATGGGGAGGGTAGTTGGCAAAAGCCTTGCAGGGCTCAATTTGGGATCAGAACACAAAGTGCAAGTAAGGGGGGTGGTCAGTTTTTGAATTACCAGGTTAGCGCAAAATGTTTTGGTCTCAGCAAGACCAGTACTGTGTGGCTAGTCGCACCAGGGTTCCAGAGTGTGATGAGAATGCTTGTCACGTGACTTGTGGATGCCCAAACCCAGCACCTGACCCAAATCTAGCTCTAAGCCAAAACACTGGCAAAGGTCAATGGAACTGACATCATTTCTGCAATCCCAACCCTAACCATGGGTTTAAGTCAAGGGTCATCATAGCTGTTTCCTAAGGGTGTCAAATACCTTGGTCACGTGATATCCAGTGTTCCCTCTAAACAACGTCAACTTGAGTCCAACATGACCTTTAGTCCAGAAGTTTAATGGCCCATGATAAAAGAACTTATATAAAAATTATTCCTTGAAACAAGATAACAACAAGCAAATTATCCTTGTTCCCACATATTTTGTACAATTTTAGTGAAGAATTCATTTACACATCAGGTCCTGGTTGTTCAAACGTTAGATAGCACTATCCACTGGATAAATCGCTATCTGGCAGATAAGGTTTGGGAAAGCTAATTGCACTATCTCACTTTTTTCTGAAAGGACTGCATATAGCGCCTATCCATTTGGTTTCTTTTGTTCCCGTTTGATTCATAAGTCAGCTACAAGAAAGGATACAAATGGCAATCATGACAAAAATATCCATGAATTTTAAAGTAAGAAACAAGACTTTAAGAATTGAACACTGCACTGCTCAAGTAAATTATGATGAACAACAATAATTCCCACAAGATAATAAAAAATTGTGTTTATTTGAGAAGTGCTGTGAAAAGAAATGGATAAAGTATTTAAGAAAACCAATTCATATATTCATCACACTATGTTACAATTCTTTGTGCCAGCATGCGCTGGTCTGATCCACTTTCAATAGGTTGCATTCAGGGGCATAGCCAGAATTTTTCCAGAGGTATGCACAGTTTTCCAAATCCATCTCCCTTCCCCCCTCCATCCTCAATTAGTCCCAGATCTTTTTTCAGGTGCCTTCATGTCACCAATTCAACATTAACCAAAACACACTTTGGTTTTGAAATGGTGTAATATGCAGGTGTGCACCTGCTTTCAGCATGTGGACTCACACCTGCATGCTCAACTGAAGATTACATGATTTCAAATTATATCGTCCACATATATTGCATAGTATCAGTGATAGTATACCCGCTTTTTCCTTGTCTGTCTAACAACGGCTGGGGATTGATGATGATGATCGAGTTGCGCTTCCTATTAAATAATCAATCACATATATCAGCGACAATTGAAAAAAACTAGAACAGTAAATATCAAGCCTACTTAAGGGATGGCCATAAGAAAGGAGATATCAGATATGGGGGAGGGGGAAGGACTTCTCACAAGCAGGATTTTTTCTTTGGCGAGTGCACGACTTTTTTCTTTGACTTTAATTTTCAATTTTTTCTTGTCCTTCTTCCATGCATGGATTAGTTTGTCTTTTCCCCACCTCATCACTTTTTCAATGGTCCACTTATAAGTTTAAGTAAGTTGCGAAGCACCATGGAAACACCTGACAGTCGGCACCAGAACGGAGGCACTTCTATCAAAAACATCTCAACGTAATTAAAAACCCCTGAAAAAGAAATGTCATCCATAAATACCTCATGATCAGAGCCGTCTGATGAACTTGTGCTCTCCTGTTAATACAAACATTTACAGTATTTTACGAGATGCAATATATCATAGGAAGTCATGAATAAACATGATGTACCTGGGCATTGTCCGCCATATTTAATTCGTTGTTGTCAGACTGCTATGTATGCCTCACGAATTGTATTGTTACTGGTGGTTATTTTACGCAGGCCAGAAGGAACGTGGGCTTTGGGGACGAGAATGGAGTCAAGGGAGCTCTGGGTATGCGCCGTTTTTCGCAAAAGAACCTGGAGATGGGGGATTTTTAACAAACTTTAGAACAACGTACAAGCTGGGCAAGATTACGGTAATTTTGTAACCGGTTTTGTAGGATTTATCCATCATTTCTGCAATTTTTATCGGACCGCCGGTCATTTAGTGTTTTTAACACCTTGGCCGGCAGTCGACCTGAAAAAAGTGTCACGAAATACGGTTCGTCCAATAAGCCCAGCATAAAGCAAGCGCTAGACTTGAGATCTAAAAATCATTTCAGGATCGCTTGACTTTTCCTAATCGATATACGATGGTTTGGTTTAGCCAGGATTCTTTGATTCGACAATTTTTAGAAAAATCTCGGACTGCCGGCCATTTAGTGTTTTTAAAACCTTGGCCGGTTACCGGCCGTGAAGTGACGTGGGCGTAAATTTCGAGCGATTTCTTTTTTACGCCCTCATTTCGAGCGAGCTAAAAGAACACTTGAAACTTCTTTGACATAGCAAGTCGGGCTGCAAACAATAATAGAGCGAAACTCCTCATACCCTAGCGCCTGAGACAAAATCTCGAAGTCAAGCTATCTCTCGAAAGAACAGCTGACGGTTTGACTTCTTCACATAGCCATCTGTCATAAAATTTAGACTTTTAATGTAAACGCGTAAAATATCGACACTTATATCGAATCTCAGAGTCAAAACTGGGGCAAAAAGAGGCCAATTTGAACGAGTTTTAGCCTACAGTTTAATTTCCTTACTTGTGAGACATTGTTACCGGAAGTAAAAGCAAATTCCTGTAGTAGATCCCAGTACTAAATCGTACTTGGATACTAGTTACTAGTCGACAACGGTAAGTGGCAGCTATCTTGAAATGGGCGTAAAAAAAATTGCCCGTCCCGGACTGCTGTCGCTGACGATGTGAAACAGAGACACAATTCCATGCTCAAGTGTGGAGCGCTAGTTTTGTTTTCAGTTCTTATGGGAGCCATGGCAGCCATCAACTTCTCTCTCGCTTTCTTTGTGGCCATGTTCCAAGTTCCTGTATACATGATTGTGTCCCCTTCAGCTGATGGGTGAGTCGAATAGTGCTTTTCTTGTTTATCCTGTTTTGAATTGAAAATCAACTGAGCAAGAACGCAACTTTATTAATAAAAATAAAGCGCGATGTTTGAGACCCGCACAGTCTAGATTTGATCGATATATGTTTCAGTGTCCAGTTGGTACCTCCAGTTGTAATCCTCTTCGCTTGAATGTCAAAGGTCAAACGAATACTCTTTGCAAGGTTAAAAGAAGGTTTGTTATTTTGGGAATATTCCGGAATAGGAATACTCGAAACCGACGGCCCCGATATTCTTGTCCTTTTGGAACCTTTCCTGTGTTCGGAATTAACGGAGTAGCATTCTGTTCATTTTACCTCTGGTAGCAGAATGAACCGAGAGAATTTGCGGAATACAATTAACTCGGAAAACCCAGAATAGGCCGCGATCTTTTGGGAAAGTTTTGGAGGGAAAATTATGCATAGGTCGCCAAGCCCGTGGCGTGCCACCGGAAGTCAAGTTAAGAGGCTGGTTCCAGCCTGTTCTAGAGGCGGATCAGTTAAGTCACGTCCTCCAAGATTGTTCCGTCCTCAGATTTTGTGTTCTTTGGGAAACTCCCTCACAGCAGTTTTGAATTGAGTGTCACAAAACCAACGCCAAAGCAATTATTCCAACCAATCAAAACAGATTGGAGCAGTGCAAAGAGCCAATCAAAATAATTCGAGGCAATTACATGTAACCGGCGTAAAGCGCGGGAAAGTGCGTTCGTGCAAGTCGCGATTGGTGTTGCATTTGTTTCTCATTGGTTGAAAAAGTGGTGCGAGTTTTTCTGGCCAATCACAGAGCGAAGCAATGCAAAACCAAAACAAACGCGATTTATAAATAAAGATTGTCAGTGTTGTTTACTTTCGATGGTCAGTTGTAAACCACTCCATTCCTAAACCGGAATAAGATAATCACAATATGAATTCCAAAAAAAAAAAACGCCCTGAATTACTTGCACAGTTAAGTGTAATTTAAGTCACAAAAGGCGAGCGGAAAAAAGTAGTGTAAACTGTAGGCCACTCACATTGCTTTGAGTTGTTAAGTAATGTGAGTTGTTGTTTAGTCTTTGGTCAAAATCAGTCTACGACATCTCTAGTTTTCTCCTTGACTATCAAATGCGTATGCCGAATCAATTCTGCTCTTTTTCAGTCGGAGAACTAACCTATTTAGTATTTTTTGTGTAGATGCTGATCATCTAAACCATTTTAGACCAGTTTTATATACTAGGAACTATTAATTACAAACTACTGATATGAAATGGTGTGGAAAAGAAACAGAGCGTCTTGTTGTTCTTTGTTCGTAGAATTCGTCGCATCTTCCAAGCTCTCCTCTTGCTGCTAGTGTCACCGCCGATGATTGTCTTTCTCCTGTCGTTAGCATACAATGCCCTCACCTCGGATTTAGATGCTGCTGTGGCTTCTATTCTCCAGTCTTCTCTGACCACAACTCATCAAGCCATGACGTCGTCCATTCGAGAAGCCCGAATGTTGGGTACGTGGTCCTTCGCCATGACATGTCTCGGTGTTTTGCCAAACTGGCTCATATTTTGGTGTCTAGCATGGTACTGACCTATGAGA
>OX419339.1:6111684-6114184 GCA_948470475.1 Galaxea fascicularis
CGTTTGTTAGAGTTGTCAACCTCGTAACTTATGTTTGTTACCAAAGCTGTCTTCATCAAGTTGAAACATTTAAGTTTTCTGAGCAGTTGAATTGCAGCTATGCTTTGCTTATGTCGCCGATAGTTGTATCAACTCAGTCATTTTAAAGCTTTTCTTGGACTTTATTCCTTTACAGACAAAGTTTTTCGAACACTTTTTCGATCGCTTTTAGTCTAAAGCAGCAATAGGGTTTTCTACACATCTCTAGGTATTTTCTACAGTTTTGCCCTAAACGTTTTCTAGAAAGTCCAGCTGGTCACGTGTGCCGTATTTACTGCTGGGCTTTTGGTACCTCTTCAATAAAGATCCGAGACATCGAATGCCAGCCGGTATGTGCGTCCGCACTCTTCTCGTTAGAGCACTTTCCAACCCAGAATCCCACTCGCACCTTTCCTTTGTGAATGTTATTACAGTGACCTTCAATGTGGCGGTGACGGTGAAGATTGTGGTTCCTGCCAGTTCTCATGTAGAAAGCACCATCAATGGACCCTGGAGAGCTGCACTCGGCGCCATTGAAAGTGAAATACCAGCGGCTACAGCAGTTATCACAGGCGTGGATCCTGAGGTTACCAGCAAAATAGACATGAAGGGAAGTGTCTGTGTGGTTCTTCATGAATTGGCAGTTCTGTAAAATAAAAGCAGTACGTTGACATCACGCTACTTGAACTGGATATTATGACGGCTGCTATCTGCGACGAAACTGATGGTGTTAGAACCTGGTGGGTGAATCTTTGCCACTCTTTTAAAATCAATTTTTGAGTTAAGACATTCAACGTTTCGTTCTGTATGAGAATATTTTTGTCAATCGCTTACATATATCTCGCCTGAATCTCTGTCATCCCCCTTTTTCCATGTGCACTCTTTCCAGTTCATATGTGAAGCCAGCTGAGGGGTGCCACTGTCACCTTTGTCCCCACGCTCTCCTTTTGGGCCGACAGAGCCCTTTGCTCCTTTCTTTCCCTGGGTTCCACGTGGCCCCTGAGGTCCAGGTTTCCCCGGGCTGCCCGTGTCTCCTTTGGCTCCGTCATGTCCATCACGGCCAGGTGCCCCAGTGTTTCCCTTTTTCCCTTCCTTTCCTTTTGTTCCAGGTGGTCCCTCAGGTCCAGGCTTTCCCGGGTATCCCATGTCCCCTTTGACTCCGTCACGCCCATCACGGCCAGGTGGCCCAGGGGTTCCCGGCATGCCATGCATACCGGGCAGTCCATTTGTTCCGGGTTGCCCGCCAAAACAAGGAAGATACTACAAAGGGAACAAAAAGTTGTTATGAGAACTAGCTGCAGTTTTCGCAGGTTTATGCCGCGTTTCTTCCCAACCAATACTTTTCAACCTTTTGCGTATAAACACTGATTTCTTACGCGGGCTTTTACTAAATACCTTAAAATATATATTTTCCTACACGAGGAAGTTTCTTTTTTAAAGTGTTCATTTTGTCCGGCACCACAAACAACCCTAAGTATCTTTTTCTTTTTTTTACTTCTACTTCTAAGGAAGAGAAAGACGCCGCTATCTCAGTATAACCAACTCACCATGTTGTGACGCGGTTTGTTGCTGCTGCTGTTGTCTCTTGCAGAGCACAGGGTTACCACGAGTACAACTAGTACATACGACATGATGGTCAGCGGAAAGTTCGCCATAGTTATCTTCGAACCTGTGAAAGTGAACAGTAGAACAATGAAATAACGATGAATTGAAATATTTCCGCAATTAACTTTGCGCTCAGTTGCAATCGATCGGTTTGGAGTGTACTGGAAACCCAGCCGAGATCACTTCCTAGAATGATGAGCCAATTAAACGATGTAAATAAATCGTACACTCTTAAGTTGGGGAAAAAGTGTCAAAGCGTCGGTTTGAATCTAGTTTTCAATTGAAGGTTTAATTTTTCTTGTTGAATTGAGAATATCGATCGAACAATAATTATAACGTGTCTTGGTAGGTCTTAATCGGCTTGATAAGGTTGGTCAATTCTTCTTACCTTACTCTTTGCACTGTGGATCCGAAGCAAACTGATGCTCTTTAGAAAACAGTAACTGAAGTAATTCGGCTTTTCTCCCTTCTGTGATGTTTACTTTCATGTTAAAACAAGTTCGATTACGGAGTACGTATTATTACAAAAATAGCCGTTCAAGCGTTAATATCATTGGTTAGCGAATTTTTCATGGGCTCTGGTCATTTCAAATGTTCAGGTTAAAACCAATTTGGCTGCTGCTCACGTAGTTACCGGACCGAAACCGAGATATTCAAGTTGCAATCACACAGAAAAGGATGGTGGTTGATGGAGGACAACTGGCCGACGTTCCGGTACTTAGCCCGTTACGAATGAAGCAATATCTCGTTAGACAATATTATTAAAGAAACTTAATGCTAAGGAGCGAAGTTTTATATGAAATTTTGCAGAAAGGGAAAGCCAAGTGCTATGAGAAAAGCAGCTTCGTCATTGTTTCATTTATCTCTCCAATTTGTG
>OX419339.1:6119184-6149184 GCA_948470475.1 Galaxea fascicularis
GCCTGACCTTCGGTTTGGAAAATAGAACTGTTTTCTCTACAGATTTAAGCTAATCCCAATTATTCATCGGATATCTTGAATTTTTCCGGCCCAAAGTAAACTTAATTTTGCAGCCTCTAAAAATTCAGTTAGCCCATAAGCTTGTTGCTATTTCTGCTTGTGCTTTAGCTAACCAATTGCACGAGAAAATTATTTCATTGCAGATTCTTGCGCAAAACTCTCTTCCTCATACGTTTTAGGTAGTAAATTGTGTTTTGCTAATCAGGCATAAGCTTTCATGATGCAAATGATGTTAATGTTGACCTAAGACAATCGCAATTTTTTTTTACCCTAATATATAACATTTCGTAATTCTGAGAAAAACAAAAGTAGAGTCTAAAGGGAGAGCAGTTGTAACATTTTTCTGATGTGGTATAGAAATGTACAGTAAATTTCTGTAACGTATAAAGGACAAATCAAATTTTTGTTGGCTCATCAAAATTAAAGATATTCACATCAACTAGAGTGAGGTGATGGCGTTTGTCAACTTGTTTACATTAAATCTTAATCACCTCCTTACCATTCGTTTTCGCAGAGTAAAATTCACAGAGGGTTGAACTAAATTTGCCCAGTGCAAGGGCAATCTGATAATCGGCCTCTCAAGGTCTGTCCGGCGAATAGAAGATTAAACTGACTTGAAAGAATGGAGAACGATTCATTGCTTGACGTTCGTATAACAGACCATTATTTTACTTGATGCCCCAGGTTGCTGAATTCCACTCTGTAATCCAAACGTTAAAACGTTTGAAGCCAAATGGAGGTCGACGGAACAACAAGGACTTTGTCATCTGTAAAAGGAAAGTAAATTAAATTATAACGAAAAACTGGAAAGAGACAAGAAAGGGTTGAAGATAATGATGTGCAAATTCATTGTGGGGTCGTGTTTATACTTCATCATGATTTCATTCCTTAAGCTTCCTTTTTAATTATTATTTAATCCTTTTTTTTTCTTTCTAGAAAATTTAGTTTGAGATTGGTTGAAGTTTTGAACACATGCTTGACCAGTAAGCTACGTTTAAGAAACCAGCAGGAAGGGAATTCCCAAGATAACAAATGGCAGTCCAATTAGAGTCTAAAATGCACGACTTAGACATGTGCAACCCTAACCCTAAAGTTTATGCTTCTCCGCCAATGTAAAACATCGTGCTGTTCAGAGATAGCCATTCTAGTTTCATTCCTGATTATTTACTGTGAAAAATACGTCATGTGTAACCGAAAACTTTGAAGTTCAAACCACCAAAGCGCATGTTTTCTTGTCTCCAAGGATTGTAATTTTCCACCCTTCCGAACTAGTCATGATTCAGTTTGCTCAGGCAGATTGATTCGATGTCTATTTAACACGACTAATGGCTTTACGTGTGTTCGGTAGTCCTCTATAAAAACTCGCGATCAGTTGCAAGCTTCTATTCTATTTTCGGCTATTGAAATGGTAAATAATTTGTCTTTACCTGGATTACCGAATGACAAATCGCCTTACTTTCACAAACTGACAATCTTTAGTAAAACTGTGGGGTTCCGCATACATTCCTTCAGAGAGATTCTTGGAAGCCCGTAAAGCGTGTCATACGCTTTTGTAACGATAAGATAACTTTTGAAAGAGGAACTTGCATGGACCACTTACCTCTCTACAAAACGTTCTCGAAGTACTTTTTCGTACTACTGACGCAAAGTACTGTAATGGAAATTTCCTTTAAAACAAATTTTATCGCAGCGAGACATGTTCGAACCATTCGATGCAGAAAGAGTTCTGGTTCAGGTCTGTGATTATTCATGACTCCCGTTTCGTGTTCCGACTAGTTTGCTATTCTTCGTGGAAAAGTAGTTTTCAATTGTTTAGTGCTAACATTTCTGACAAACGTTTTGTGACATATCTTCCAAGTTATCCAATAGAAGCGTTGTTGCTCCTTTCGATGTCTCTTTCAATCTAAGACCAAATAATCTTCATTTATGGAAATTCGTTTTAACATGCAAGTGACTTTTAATTAAACATCACCTCAGACGTCATTTCTACTGGCGTCACACAAATTTCTAGAGTCTGATGGTGGACTTTGCTGAAGTCGTCGAGACGTCAGTCAAATTGTCACCACCAGCAGTTGCTCTCAAGACTACTGCCACCCGGAAGTTAAGAAGTAATTTTTAGTTCAACAATCAATGCTATATTTTATGCACTGCAACCCGTTGATTACATGTCGCGTACGGTATACTTAATATTAACGAGAAACAATTTCTAGTCAGGTGGTTTCGGTGGTTTCGGACTTTTTAAAATTCACGATCATTAATTAATGGAGCATTTCGAATATCCAGAGAAGCTTTGGCAGTTTTTCTTTCCCTACTCCGTTTAGCGGGGAAACTCGAGTCTCTCACCGCGCAAAATTTCGCCCCTCCGTTAGTGACTTTCTACGTTCACTGACGGAAACCAAACCGCAATCCTTTTCTAGCGTCAAAATAGATCCAAGAAGTCCTTACGAGGTTTTTGCTTGTCGGAGACGGAATTTCGGTTCCTTTCATGCTATCCAAGAGCCAAGGTTTACTAATGACTATAACTTTCGCAACCGAGGGAAAATACATACCTCTTATTAACCGAGTTCGAGGTCCGTACTGTAAGTTACGGACCGAGTTTTTTCCCGTTCATTTATGGCCCAAGCGCGAAGCGCGCGGGCGATTAATCAACGGGGAAAAAACGAGGATCCGTAACCTACAGTACAGGCCGAGAAAATGGGGTTAGTAAGATATTTATTATACCGCTGAGATTCATCGGGCGCGCGTGAAAGACAACTAATCTTTCAAATTTAGTGAAGTACGGCCCGCTAAATTGACCAATCACAACACGCGTACTAACTGAGACATATAATAAAATACCTAAGGTCGCCAGTTGTTTGAATACGTGTTCATTTTGGTCGCTGACAGCTGTACGTGTTGAACGGAATATGGCCGGGTTTCGAACCTTTGACACACAATAGGTACACCTCTGTAAATTTGTAATATAAAAGTTGAATAGTCACACAGCATTTCAGAAATTAAGTTACGAAACTTCGTGGAGATTCACCATACAGTCCTTCCCTGGGTAAGTTCGACAGAAACTTCACAGAAGTACGTACTTGTATAGCAGGCCGCCTTGAAAGTAGTAAACCGATCAGTCGTCCTCTTTCACTCAGTAAATATTTATAATTAATACATGTTCATCAGCGCATTTCTTTAGTAAATAGTTCTCTGTTGTGACTTTTCGGCATCAGTACAGTTCTAGTGAACGGATCCAGTTTGTAGTAGGCGCCGCATAAAAGCTGGTGCATAAAAGACTTCAAATCTGTGTCACTCTGAAAGTCGTTAAACTGTCATAAAAAACAGCGTCTCTGGTATAATTGAGGTTGTGGGAGCTTTAAAAGGGTTCGAAACAGATTTAGATAATATATCGATCACTCACGGATAGATTTTGTTTTCTGTGCACATGTGACGATGGCAGTTTATTGCGCCCTAAAACGCCGGCCTTCTAACTTCAGTTGAGTTTAAGTGAGTTGAAATTATCAGTGTGACCAATAATCAGGACATTCCTGTTATTCTGTACAAAGCAGTTGTCTTCTGTAAAAGGTGAAGCTCGAGGGCAGCTCTTTCCCGAGAAAAATGCAAATTTGGTCCTTCTTGACGCGAGGAGGCGTTGATGTTTGTTTTCAGTTGCCTAATTGGACACTGGAGATCTAAAGTTCAGCCTGTGATGACTCTAGATATTTTTTTCCATTTAGGGATTATGCCATCTACACAACTAAATTTAAAAATAAGCCAGTCGCTCGTAACGCGCTCCTCCATCTTGCCGGGCAAAGGAATTCCGGAAATATAGTGGTATACTGTAAAGACCTTTAAATTAAAATTTTGTCTGTTTGTGCTATTATTGACAATAAAGGTTTTTCAATGTAAAGACAGTATCAATGCGGATTGGTTTCGTCCATGAGCGGTTTTATCACTTGTTCTTTAAAAAATAACTATATTCCCATTTACTCCCCAGCTGAGTCTCTCAATTCACTGGCGGTGAATCCAAACTGAAGGCCATGCTTTCTGCGCAGGAGTGCATCGTCTGGGCTGTAATCTACATCACCGAATGTGTCGCTATAGCAACACTTAATGCCATTACTATTGCAACTTTTATGAAGAATCCACACCTCCGCAAACGAAGCACGTATTTGGTATTGAACCTGGCGGTGGCTGACATGTTTGTTGGCTTAACAGGAGTGTACACCCTGTATGAACTTGGAACCTATTGTTTTCTGTGGAGGGATTCATTACACAGATCTATAGCATTAATCGCACCAGTGCTTCGTCAATTTTTTATTGTATCGTCCCTCATAAACATTACAATTATCTCTATAGAAAGACTCCATGCAACGTTTTTCCCAATTAAGCATCGCTTTGTAAAGACATTTGTGTACTGGATGGTCATTGCAGTGAGTTATCTTTTGGCCGCGTTGGTGTCCTCTATAGCTCACGGTCTTGTTATCAATGAGAGATTGAAGACAACATTTTGCGTGATGTCTTCATTTAGCACAGTATTTGTGGCTATTACTGTGTTTTGTTACTCTCTCATTCTCATCAAAGTCAGATGCAGTCCCCATCCTCGACTTCATGTCGAGGCTAGGAGGGAGCGGAAGCTAACGGTGACTCTGTTCATTGTAACTTCCGTTTCGATTTTGATGTGGGTCCCATACATTGTTCAATCGTTTCTGTGGTTCACGACTCCAATTTTCCGATCCTGGCCCTCCTACTTAACTTGCTTCGTTATTGTGTTATTAGGAGCAAACTCTCTGGTAAATCCTTTATTGTATGTCATTAGGATGCAGGAATTCAAAACGGCTGTGAAAAAGCTATTTTGTGGACATACTGGCGTTCAGGATTTGCAAGTCAGGCCCCAGCGATGTCGATGAAACATTTCTCAGCTTCATTTGTCAATGTGTTGTGAGAATTTTCTTTTTTCATTTTTGCTCGCAATCGCGTCGTCATGATATTTTATGAGGCTTTAATAACCATGGGAATAATAGGACACTTACAGTTGTATTTTCTTCATATGGATCAGACTGAAACAGGAATCCAGTTCGGGGAGAGTAAATAAAATATGATATAATAAACGTATGTTGTGCACAATTGCTACGCCAGTCTTTCTTGTCGTTACGTAGCAGGGGTAGGGGCAGGGGTGGGATTGAGCCCCCCTAGAATTTTTGAAGTAAAAGAAACTCACAATTTTACCAAATATATATAATGGAAACATAAAATAATGAAAACAAAATCATGCGCAACAATCAGTCTTGAATTCTGACACTAAAAGTGCCTTTCCCACAACCTTTAGTAATCACCCACAACTGACTTCATTGCGGCTCTTCCAACTCCCTAAATTTGTCAATTGTTGGCGAATTCTCCAGTCGAATTCTCGGGGCCGTTTCCAAGTCTTACGTTCTGCATAAAACGTGAAGTCGGTTCACGTCGTAGTCTTGCAGGGATGGGTGAAGAAATGTAGCAAAAACGATGATGAACATACAGGGTTAATGTTTTGCTTAGTAAACCTCAATTGCCATGACGTTCTCGTTGCCGTCGCCGTCATGTCACCTTAAACTCCTTAAAGTTTCTTTTTTACCGGAGTAGAGGAGGGAGCGGGGGGCGGAGAAGAGGGGGGGAGGAACCTTCGCTTGGCCAATTTGCTCAGACCCCTCAGTTAATTTAGCCTTGCTGTGGGTCTGAAATTACTGTCAGTCGACCGACTGGAGGGTTTTTAATACCTTGCACGAATATTGTTAGAGGCAATTGTCATTTCACGAAAGTTGAAACCACTCAGAAAGGCGATTTGACACGTGTTTGTGATATCTTCTCAAGCTGAATCAAAATAGCTGGGGACGTTACCTACCGCACTAAAGAAAGCGACAATTTTACAAGTATCATGATGCTACCGATTGGACCACCATAACTTTCCTACATTCGCAGTGGAGTAGGTTTGATTGATCAAAATTCCTGATAAAACGAAAATTATGTCCCGAACCTTTCAGATGTCAGAATGGGACATTGACGTCATGTTGTAACGTAATAATAAGTTTCGAATATAACTTACGAAAGCGTTTGGAGATTTAGTCAAGCATTTCTCTTGGCTTCGTAACCCGATGTTACTAGTCTCACACACCTTAATTTTGCTTTGTAAAGTTCGTAACGAACTTCTAATTCAGGGAGTACCTAGTTCAAATCTTCCGCTTTCTCATTTGTTCGCTCTAACTTGTTTTTCAAGGTTCACGTCGTCCGATGTGTTCATACGTTTTGCCAGAACCAGCATAGCTTTGAAACAGACGGCTGGCCTCACGTTCTAGCACAGTGATGTCTATGTGTTCAATTATTCTCTCGTTACGTTGTCCCCAAATTGCGACTGCCTTAAAATAATCACCGCCGGTCCAATTGTTTCACATTTCGGCGTTGTGGACAAAGCGTTTACTTCATTTCAGTTAAGTGTCCATGAACTCTTTAATTACAAGTTGAGATGAGAGTTCCTAACAACTTTAAATAAATACCCTCCTTCTGTCAAAAAGTTGTTCAATAAATCTAATAGCGAGGTCTTGAATTCATTCCACCTCTTAAATCATACTCCAAGTTAACTCACACCTCGTTTCGCGGCGAGATATACTTTTCACCAAAGAATATTTTATCTGTTGTACATGTTTGGGTGTGTTATGAATGAGTTTTGATATTCATTTTTTGAGCTGCATATATAAGGACACGCGACACAATTGTTTTCTGCAGGTAGTTAATTGTTAAGGTCATTAAGCTGATTCGCAAGCGTCACATTACTATGAACGTATTTACAGCGTTCAGTCTTGGTGGCTGTTTACTTTTCCTCTCGGTTTGGATCAAACAAAGAGTTAGCAACACGTGGTACGTGAAACCATAAATTTACTTTTATCAAGAATGACAAATCGATCGATCACTTTTATTTTCTCTTAAGCCTCTGAATGTTACACTTGTTCACATGGAAACTCAACCACGTTTGAATGCTGTGTAGTCTGCCTTTTTTTTTGCCTCAGCAGGGGCGGATCCAGGATCAGGATCAGGATCCCCTGAAAGGGGGGGGGGGGTGTACACTACCGAAGTAGCCTTGAACACCAATGGAGTGGAAGGCGAGTAAAAACTTCGTAAAAACAATTTTATTCTGTTATTATTTTACGAAGAATCAAGCAAAATAACAAAAAAAAAATTCTCAAAGGGGGGGTTGCAACCCCCTCAACCCCTCCCCTGGATCCACCTCTGCTCAGGATTGAATAATTCCCAAATTTCTTAATCCTCAGTATCTCTAAACGTCGTTGTAGTCAAATAAGCTCGTATAGCAAAGCCGAGTGATTGAGTTATCAGCATAAGACAGGGCATCGGCTCAGCCGCCATAACATGAGAAATCACGCTTAAGTGCGAACGAAACAGAATCTGGGGAATGTCCCATGATATTTTCGTTCCAAAGGAGACTACTGTTTATATAGTCCACAAATGCGCGTGGCGAAAAATATTTGAAGGATCATAAACACAATAGCCTCCATTTGGCTTTAAAAATGTGCTCGGATATTTGTCCTTAGACATAATCAGCTCCTCGTAGCTTACAGTTCTCTTTCGACATGCTCCGCATTATGGGATAATTATGCATACCTCCTACCTACCTCCTGGTCAGCGGTCACAGTTCAAAAAAGTTATTCAAATGCAAATTACCGGTGATATAAAGCCCCAGGAGACGGCGTGACAACCAGTTCTTTCTTTCGTGCTTACGAGGTCAGCGATGTCCTTTATTCTGATGTTTTTTCCTTCTGCTTTCTTTGGTTTGTTCCACCGACGTTTTTAGTGGTGTTTTAGATTTACTTTTCACATTTCGCCTTCTTGTTGGTCTACTATTTTAGCCTTCCTTCTCCGCGTGTTGTTCGTCAGAGTTTTGTTCAGCTTGCCCACGTGGTGATGTCGGAGAGAGCAAGTTCCCAGAATCAGTATTCCGTTGGAACCGGACGTGGTGATAAAAAATCCCGTTTCTGAAGCGGTTGGAGTTGACGACGAGGACCACGTGGAACTTGATTTGGATGAGTTGAAATAACAACTTGGAATTGAGAGTATCCTTGAGAAGCTCAATGTTCTTGCCGAGAAATTCAGTGGCAAAGGACTGAGTACTGGTTCAGGGGCTCAAAATTCAAAGTCCTCTTCAGAAGCTGCATAGAGCCCTTTTGACCCTACGGCTTCAGTTATTTTGCCAGAAGTTGCTTCGGCAAATGAGATTTTGGAGGAAGAGTTCAGGCTTCCCTCGGTCTTTGAGGAGACCGAACGTTTTGGGCCAAATTTGACCGAGGTCATTGCCCAACGTATTAATGATGCTTGCTCAAAGAAAGCAATGGATACTAAGCTAAAGTAGCTTTATGAGAAATATAAGACCCCTGCAAATTGTAAGTACTTGTGTGTGCCTAAAGTGAATTCGGAGCTGTGGCACGACTTGTCTAAAGAGTCTAAATCTAAGGACTTGGGTCTTCAAGAACTTCAGAAAGGAATTGTTAAAGCAGCTCAGCCTGTAATACAGTTGTTTGAGTTGGCGTTCAAGGCTCGTAATGAAAAGACTTCAACAGATCCTAACTTCTTTCTGCCTATATTTGCAGATGCTATTACCTTTATGGGGCATGCCTCGTTCCTTACCTCTTTACAACGGAGAGAAGTTTTGAAACCTGAGATTGCTAAGCCTTATTAGTCTGTTTGTAACAAGTCGAATGCGATTACGACTTGTTTGTTTGGGGATGAATTACCCAAGTATATCAAAGAAATCGTAGAGGTCAACAAGATATCGAGGAAGGTATCTAGCCGCCCCAATTCTGTCAAGCATATGATCGGTTCTTACAAGAGAGGGCTTGACGCATCCAACAAGACCTACCAGCAGAGGTCCGATAGGAGGACGACTTTTTTAGGTTACCGAAGTCGTGGAAGTTGTTTTCACGACAGACAACACCTAACGGGATGATCAACTTCAGTGACGAGCACCAAGTCACAGAAAGACAAAGTGTAAACGAGGTATATAGATGCTCTTTACCTTTGAAACAAGCCGGCAGTTCATCCAGTAATTTACCCCAATGGAGGGAATTAACAAGCGATCACTGGATCTTACAAACCGTCTCAGGATATCATCTTAAGTTTGAATCGCTTCCTTATCATCTTAAGCTTCCTAAGCTTCCAACATTTAGTGAAAAGGAAACGGCCTTAACTGAATCTGAGATTCAAAGTTTATCTCTAAGGGAGTCATAACTGTAGTGCCTCCCTCTGATAATGAATTCATTTCGAACATCCTTTTGGTTCCCAAGAAGACTGGGGATTTCGTCCAGTCATTAATCTAAAGCCATTGAATCAGTTTGTGCAGAAAATTCATTTTAAGATGGAGGATATTCGCATGGCTTTAAACTGTATTTCCGTTGGGGACTTTATGGTCTCTCTTGACCTTTTAAGGATGCATATTTTAGTATTCCTATTTTCAGATCCCATAGGAAATATCCGCGCTTTCTGTGGGATGCCAAGCGTTATGAATTCACTTGTTTACCTTTCGGGTATAGTCTACACCCAGGATATTCACCAAGATATTTAAGCCTACTATGGCTTATTTCAGAGTTCTTGGCTTTAGGGTTGTTATCTTCATTGATGATCTGTTGCTTATTGCAAGTTCTTTTGAAGAGTGTTCACATCAACTTAAATATCACTAAACAGGCCCTATGCAAATTGGGCTTTGTTGTCAATGCTGAAAAATCTCAATTTATCCCTGTCACTGAGATTCTTTATTTGGGTTTCATCATCAATTCTGTCGCTATGCGACTTCAATTGCCGGCCGTTAAGGTGGAGAAAATAATCTCGGCCTGTAAGGTCCTTCTAGCCTAAGCTAAACCTTCTGCTAGGGATGTCGCCAGGGTAACTGGATTGTTAGATTCTGCCCTCACAGCCGTTAATTACAGTACTGTAGCAGGTCTCGTAAGGCTCTAAATTTCATTGGCAGGCATAGTGTAGCACTTCTATTGTTTTGGGGATAGGGTCCATTGTTTGTGTTGTTTGTTCTTTTGTTCACCAGAAGGGCAGCAAGCCAATCTCGTGAGACCTTACGAGAGCTGCTACATGACCCGTTAATTATCTTGGGTTACATTACCGTTTCTTAGAACTGTGTAAAACTCAGACTTTGTCTGGAGGCCTTGACTATAACAGAACACTTTCATTAACTTCCTTGGCGCAGTCTGGTTTATGTTGGGTGATAGAGAATATTGCCCATTGTAATGGTAAATCATTTAAGGTCCCGACAATTGACGTTTACATTGAGAGTGATGCCAGTGTGACCGGTTGGGGTGCTTTGACTGGTAGTTTATCTGCTTTTGGCAGATGGTCTCAAAGTGAGTCAGAACATCACATTAACTACTTGAAGCTTCTAGCCTCCTTTCATGCCCTTCAATGTTTTGTTTCTAATTCAAAGTCTATTCATATGAGATTGGCAATTGATAACTCTGCAGCTGTAGCCTACGTCAACAATTTGGGGGGCACAAGATCCCCTTCGTTACATTCCTTGTCCAGACCTATTTGGGTGTGGTGTAAGTCTAGGAACATTTTAATTACTGCTCAGCATAAACCGGGCAAGATTAATACGCGAGCTGATACTTTGTCGAGGGAAATCTCCTCCAATTTGGAATGGTCCTTAAATGATGGGGTTTTCTTAGAATCATTTTTCAGACCTTTATACCTGAGATTGATCTGTTTGCTTCCAGGCTTAATGCAATGTCTGACAAGTTTGTCTCTTGGCACCCTGAGCCAGGTGCAATGGCTATAGATGCTTTTGCTTTGTGCTGGACTAACATGAGTTGTTATGCCTTACCTCCATTCAGTTTGCTACCTCAAGTACTAGCCAAAATTCGCAACGACGAAGCCATTGTTTTACTAATCGCCCCTGTATGGCCTACCCAGAGTTCGTATCCACTTCTGTTGCAGCTGCTGAGAGATCAATCAATTTTGTTACCTCGTTTAGACAACTTTCCGAGTCGCCCACACAGCCTGGAGCAACACCCGCTACGGCACAAACTAGACCTAGCCGCTTGGACGTTATCCGGAAAGCCCTGTCAGACAAGCGACTTTCAAAGGAGTCTATTGACATCATCTGTGCGTCATGGACAACCGGCACTGGAAAGCAGTACAAGGGAGTGTGGTACAAGTGGTCTAGCTGGTGTCATAAGTGGCAAATTGATTTACTCCAAGCCTCTTATCTACCAAGTTGTTGATTTCCTAACTGAATGTTTTCAGTGAAGGCAAAGGATACAGTAACATTAACAGTTACCTTTCTGCACTTTCTGCGACGTTCTGTTCTCTGAACGATGATCAACCGCATCTCGGTTCTCACCCCTTGATAGCAAGATTGTTGAGATTGTTGTTACATCTGAAACCACCAACTCCGAGGTACTCATGTACATGGGATGTTTCTGAAGTAACTGATTATTTAGACACTTAAGCTCCTTTACGCGAGCTAAGTTTAAAGTTGTTAACGTTTAAGACTGTTATGCTGTGTGCCTTAACCTCTGCACAAAGACAGCAGACATTAGGTACTCTAGACCTAAATTTTAAGAAGGAATCTCAGAATTCAATTAGTTTTGTTGTAACTGAGCGACTCAAAACCTCGAGACCGGGAAAAACTATTGAAGTAACTTTTTCTCCTTCAGGTTCTGCTTCAGTTTGCCCTGTTGCTGCATTAAAAGAGTACCTTTCACGTTTCGCAGCGCTTAGGTTTCGTAATGGAACTTTTGTATCTAAATTGTTCCCGTCATTCATAAGGCCGTACAACCCGATGTCTCCGAGGATTATAGCTCGATGGATCGTGTCCGCAGTGTTGCAGTCCGCGGGGATTGATACTTCTATATTCAAGGCTCACAGTGTGAGGGGGTTGCCTCGTCTCATGCTTATGCATCTGGCATCCCTGTATCTGACATTCTTAAGATGGCAGATTGGTCTAGCGATCGCACTTTTCGCAGGCATCGTCTCCGATAAACGTTCTATTGTTGCTTATTTCAATATTCTCTTGTCCGTGGACTTTTGTGTTATATTCTTAGGCCGCGGTTCTTTAAAATCGCATAATTATCCCATAATGCGGAGCATGTCGAAAGAGAAATGAAAATTAGACGAGAGGTACTTACCTTGAAGTGTAATTGTAGTTCTCTGAAGATATGCGGAGCATTATGGGATAATGCTTCCCAACCCTTATGCTCCCACCCTGGGTCTTCTTATGGACCTTGGCCTATTCTGGCACTCCAGGAAGAACTGGTTGTCACGCCGTCTCCTGGGGCTTTATATCACCGGTAATTTGCATTTAAATAACTTTTTTGAAACGTGACCGCTGACCAGTAGGTAGGTAGGAGGTATGCATAATTATCCCATAATGCTCCGCATGTCTTTAGAGAACTACAATTACACTTCAAGGTAAGTACCTCTCGTCTAATTTTCATTTTTCCTCGATCTTCGCTCTCGGAAAACTGTTCTCTTCTCGGAACAGTAATGTCCGTCTCCAAGTGGAGGCTATCGTTTATATAAGTCGTGTATTTTTTACACTGAGATGTTAATGTAACTTTTTGATCATTAATTAAAGTTAACGCTATGTGATGCAATTATATTCCTGTGATAATAAAACTTTTGAAGATTACTTTCTCATATTTTTTTTTACTACGTCAGTTAAGGAAAAATCTCAATGATTCGCAGTTTACCACCCGTTGTCGAACTGTATTCCTTTACCTCAATCAATTAATGCTTTTCCCGGCTCTGGGTTGAAATACCTAATTAGTAAGTAATAAAATATTTATTTAGCGGTAATGCGTCTTAACCAGCTTGGTTGGTTTTTCACTCAAGCCCCTCTCACTCGGACAGCTATGATCAACTGCACCTGTGAGAGCATAAATTTTCCTTAATAACATCTTTGCGAGCTGCCTTTTTCACGATCAAAAGCTACACCTGATGTTTTAAAACTAAGCCGGTATCAAGAAAGTAACCCCTTTGTGAACGCTTTTAACAATCGAATTTAAAAAGCGAACGATTAAAGCTGACTTACCTCATGAATAATGCCGGCATTAAGTTAGAATTCGTTAATAAAAGATTGCTTCACTGGTAATCGCCTGACGGACTAGACTCAAATTAGTTTTGAACAAAACCAAGATTTGGATATTTTTTCAGCTGTAAGGTTAACCCAAAATCACCAGCTTGGAAAATCAAAAGATTTTTTCGCCAAATTACTCGGTGATTTTTTTTTTAGTTACGTTGTAATCAAACTGCCATTCAAGTTGGTCCAGCAAGCACGACCATTGCAGGAATATTATTTGCGAGTCATTGCAAATTACAAAAAAAAAAACAACAATTGAAAAGAAAACCTTTAAAAAGTACAGATTAACTCGGTGCGTGGGCTGCCAAGGCGACGGGAGACAAAAAAAACAGTTGTTGAAAACATTTTAAACCTCCGCTACGCGGGTAAAAGCTGGATAAAGCGTAACGACACGTATATCCGCTAGATCAAAGTCACATCAATTCAAATTCAAGAGAAATGAAGTCTATTCTACAACAGCACATATACGGCGCTTACAAATTTCTCAGAAATGTCTCAGATGACGAAAGCAGCGATCAGGAGGCGGAAGAAAAAGACAAGAATCATGCTATCTCACTTATGGAAGAAGAAGACGAGAACAAGACAACCAACTTGCAGACATTTTGGAATATATTTAACGCAAACCAAGGAGTTGCCATATTGGCCATGCCATATGTGGTCAAAAGCGGTGGCTATGTTACTCTTTTCGGCATCGTGGTCATTGCATTCATCTCTAATTTCACTAACAAGATTCTCGTGCAGTGCTTATACGAGTATTCAGCGGACCAAACGCCGTTTCGCGTTCGGAACAGCTATGTGGAGATCGGAGAAGCATTCTCGCCAAAGATCGGCCGGCATCTGGTGAACGCAGCGCAAATCTTTGAACAGATCTCATACTGCACTCTTTTGCTGATTCTGTGCGGTTCAATTTTGGCGTCAACGTTTCCTTTTGCTCCGCTGTATCAGAGCCATTGGACAGCGCTCGGGGCCATGTTGCTTCTACCAAACATCTTCCTCAAGTCTCTCAATGAAGTCTCCTGGGTGAGTTTTCTTACAGTTATCATTGGGCAAATAATCTACCTGACAGTCACCACTTACGGCCTTGTGCATCACGAGCGCTGGAATTTCGCTTCCATGCCCGATTTCAAGCTGAAGACGTTCGGCGCAGCTGTTGGTATCATCGTTGTCAGTTACTCATCCCAGCCATACATGCCTGCAATTGAAGGCAGCATGAAAGAGCCCCAGAAATTCAGCAACGTCATGAGCGTGACCTACGTAGCTGTTACCTTTGTGAAGGTAGCGTTTGGCTTCATCGGCTACCTCACATTTACCGAAGACACAGATCAAGTCATCACGAACAATTTACCAAACGGCGTTCTTCACATGTGCGTCAACTTACTCGTCCTGCTTCTTGCCGCTACATCTTACACAATTCCAGTCTACACGGTCTTCGATATTCTTGAAAATATCGATTTTGCTTGCTGTAAGGTGGACAACCCTAGCGATACCAAAGACAAAATTTCTTACGCACAGGCGCTGGCTGCGCGCCTCTGTATAGTTTCCTTCACTCTTTTCATAGGAGTGCTAGTTCCTCATTTCGGGTTATACATGGCTCTAGTCGGTAGCTTTACCGGTATGTGTTTAGCTTTTATTTTCCCGGCTGTTTTTCATATGAAGATCTGTTACGAGAGGCTACAGTGGTACGATTTTGTGATCGACACGGCGGTTGCTTTGTTAGGTCTCGTGGGCGCCATCATAGGCTGCCACTTTTCGGTGCTTGCTCTCATAGCGGAGTACCAGAAACATGAACTTTAACAGTTTAATTCTTTTAGGAGTAATTATTTTCAAATAATGAAAATCAGAGAGAAAAATCCAACCAAGCGGTGAAGCAGAATGTATCTTTATTTGTTCTTTCTTTTACTCGACAATGTATCACAAGGCAAATTCGTGCTATTTAAGAGGGAAAGAAAACGTTGAGTCACAGGATTTGCCCTTGAAATTCGTCATTGACTTCAGGCGACCTCAACAAGTCAAAACAATTACAAATATCTTTACAGTGAATGATGCTTAATAAGCATCATTCACTTACATATCTTTCACGGGAACATATGAACCCAAAATTGACCTGCTCCCAACGTCAGTGGCTTCATAGCTCAGTTGATAGAGCATCGCATCGGGATCGCGAGGTCACGGGTTCAAGCCCGTTGAAGTCCTGAATTTCTTTCAGGCTTCTTTACGCAGTTGTCAAAATTGCGATCACAACTGCGACGGTCATTCTGCATTTGACTTGAATATTTTTACAGTTAGCGTTTTCCCCATTGACCACACTGATTGTGATCATGACGCCAATGTCGGTCAGCTTGATACTGAAAATTCCGCTCTCCTTGACCTTCCCGCAAATTAATAATTCAATGAAAAGAGGATTAAAGTGGCGATTACTTCAAGTTCTTAGTTAAAATGATTTTTAATGCAACGAGTAAATGCGACAAATCAGTTGCACGAAGTGCACTTCTCACTACTCAAAACAAAAAGAAACAAAATGAAATAAAACAAAGGACAAGAAAACCCTGACTGGATTCCATTCAGATCGATCTTCAAATATTCTAACAAATGATGTTACTGCATAAAGCTTTACTTGTCATTTCAATTCTAACTCATGCTGCAGTCGCTTACTGATCCTTCACTAAGGCAAACGAATATAAAAAAGGCCGGGGATTATAAGTAAATTGGTATATCAAGAAAATAAATATTGGTCGCCAAAGATCTATTACAAAGGAGCCTTGACTTAGGTTTCATTTATTATATCATCATTTTATCATTTCAACGCTTTATTTGAAAAGTTGCTTTATGCCGATAATATTTTGGAGATTCTGGAAATATGAATGGATACATATACACACTCATCCACATTATTGACCATGAATTCACCTAACAAGCGAGATAAATGAAGTGTTTACTTGAGATAATTATTTTAAAAAGTGTTTATTTTATAGCTTGTAGTGAATACAGTAGACCTGGGAGTTTAAGAAGAAACTTAAAATTACCATTCACAGCATTTGTCGGATTTGAGTCAGTGAAGTATAGCTAAGTATTTTACAGACATTTGGATATTGAAGTTGCAGTGAACTATCCCGGTCCTTAGAGTTTGCCTGGTTTTCAAGATGTCGGCAATACTTCACAACTGCTGATCCGAACCTCAAATCCGCGAAGAAATGCTCAAAATAACAATAAAAAGAAAAGCTCAAAAGATACGGACTGGATTGGGGCGATGTGATCTACTCCGACAACGAATTAAACCCTGATTTAAACACCGTAATCACTCAGATTTAATAGGATTAAACATACAATCAACCACCATTAGTTTTTTTCCCTGTTGATAGGGCAATGATAGCTTATTATTTACACTGGTTTTAGCGGAGACTGGACCCCAGAAAGAAAGAATCTGCCGAGCTGAAACTGTTTCTCCTTGACTTGTGAGAAATGTGTTCTTGCCTCCCTCGTGATTGTTATGCAGCTACCTTTGGTCTGAAAACGAAGACTGCAGTCACTGTGGTTAGCTTCCTGTACCGAATATTCGAGTAAATGATGATTTTAGCCTTCCAACAAACCCGTCTGTGCCAGTTGCCCGCGCAGTCAATTTAAACTCCGTTTGTTTCAAAGCGCCGGAAACAGAAGTATTTTTAAATAAAAAGCTTTCGAGGACATGACAGGGTTTGTGGCTCTCATGCTCTTGACGTTAATTGATGAATCATTTGTGCAAAACATTTGAAACCAGTAAATAACTGCAGATATTGGCCTGCGTGGGGAAAAACTGGGCAGGAGTTAGTGCCGCACGCGCGGATGTTTTTCTCTCCTTCTCACGCATTCCGCTGTAAACGCAGGCCATTGTTTTAAAGATGGAATGTTTCTGGCTTCAGTGGAAGACTGTTCCATAATTTCGGTTCTGCATATCGAAGAGAATGCTTACCAACTATTCAAGATTAGGGAGGTAAAACGAGGAAGGATGAAGTCCGCCTTTCTTACTGAAGTTATACAGGAAGGTGTTAGCCGGGTTGAAAGAGGTCACTGAGCTTCAGCTTTACTTTGTGCTTGAAATTAAAATATCTTGTAGAAGCCTGTTGTATGAAGAGGGCAGGTCGGCTTTTACTAATAGCTGCGCGTAAGCCCTCTTTCCTGGACGCGTTCGGGTTTTTTCTGTCACTTTCTCTACAAAAGTGCCAAGTGAGGTGACAGTTAGTCAAGTATGGCCGTTTGGCCGATTTGTACAGTTGTAGGTTCGCAGCTGTTGGTATTTGATTTTTTTGCCTCATTAAGACTTCAATCCTTTGACCTGCTTTCTTGCAGACGCTATTTATGAGGTCGCTTAAGTTTAATTTGCTGTCCTTCCCCCACAATTTAGCTTTTCCGTGGATTCTATATCGTTGCCTTGAATATTCGAGCACAGAATTTGCATCAGTATGGTTTTACATTTGGTATACCGGTAATTCCTATGAGCATGTTACCTTCGTACCACTGAGAGGCTTTTTCTGCGTTGCTAGGTAGTGATGTCTTAACAATAACCAGGCTATTAACTATTTCTGAAAGTTGGTTGTCGACCGCGTATTTGAGGGAGAATATTTAATTACATAGTCAATAACAAGATCTTTCTGAATTAAAATTCAAAACAAAGGACGTGGGACATATCCCTGGGGCATTCCCTGTTTACAGCCTACCCCGGAACTCATTGTCAAGTCTTAGCTCCCAGTTCGACTCTGTTTAGAGCGTTAGAGAGGTACTGAGGAGATTCGGAGTATTTTCTTCAATTTGTTTTGTGCGAGTTGTGTGTGGAGTGAATGAAACTTTGGACACTTCTGGCAATGAGACAACAACGCTTTGGCGTTTGTCTTTAGCAAGCTTCCAGTGCTCTACTAGGGCGACGAGAGTGGTCTCACAACCATGAGATTTGGCGGTTGCATTATTCAAAGTAGTTGTCAAATTTTGTTGTAATTTGTTTACTGTCCAACCGTTCAAGAACTTTGTCTACACTCAGCGGGAAGGGCTGCAACTGGTCTATAACTCTCTCTACCCAATGGATCGTCTTTCATGAAGACGGGTGACGATTCTCCTTTCTTACATTCCTTTCTTACATTTTCTTACAAGTTTGGTAAGCGGGGTAGCTAATTCTCGAGTTTCAAGTTTAAGTGTCTTTGCCGGGTTAGAGTCGTTCTTCTTGAGTGATTAAATAGCCTACACGTAGCCCGTGCCCCCCTCCCCCCCTCCCGCAGGAAAGAAAATGGGGGGGGGGGTACGGCTACGTGTAGGCTAGTGATTCGAGTGCGCACCTAACTTGATTGCTTGTTCGAAGCAACAATTTTACAATGAAAATATGAGTAGAGGTAAACTGTAACTATAACAATTTGGCAGCCAACTACTCTTTATCCTCGATAAAAAGCATACATCTTTATTTCTTATAACGTGGTTATGATGACTTTGACAATGACAACAATAAGGATAATGATAATAATTGTAATAATTTACATCGAGATATCTTACACAGCATTCAATCATACATCTTTTAAGTTATTTACAAATACTATAGTTATATATTATTCTAAATATAAGGTAATCATTAAATGATCTTCAACAAAAGATCTTATTTTCGTCTTTTGCGCGATGTTTAGAACCTCACCGGCAAACTCACTGGTAAACTAAGAACCAAGTCATATATTCAAGCCCCGGAAGTCAACGACATAAAACCTCCTCTTTTGTCGGTACTTAATAGAGCAGTTGCGACTCGAGCTGGCAAAAAGCTAACAGTTAATGAATTTAATCAAGAGTTGAATCAGTACGAAGCTTATTCCAACTCCACCACTATCAGGTAACAGATGACGGCTCGCTACAACCGAGCAAAGGTACTCCATGGACGATCGTTGTGTGACGGATCATGATCACGCTATGCCTATGCATTGAATCAAAGCTTTAGCATAAGGTAATGCAATTTCACTACGATTGTGTGACATTTTAGCATCGAAAATCAATTAGAAATTCGTACAACCTCCGATTACTCTAAGAAGACTTGAGGTACCTCAATGTCCGGTTTGACCAAAGCTAACAGAATGTCTAAGCAAACGTCCACACCTCCACGCCCAGACAAGTGAAGTCCTCCGTTGCTGAGAGCATCTCACTATTGTAAGTATCACATGCAGTGCTTCTGCCATGGTACAGTTCACTATCCAACCAGAGTCCAAACGTTCCCCTAAAAACGGCAAACAGTTTCCCAACATCACCTTATATAAAATGACTGAGGCCCGGTGCAGACGCCGCTCCTCTCATGTGCCGAACTTAACTAATGAATTAAGTCCGGCATAAGAGCGGCGTCTGAATCAGTTCAGTACGGCAGTTTTAATTCGGTGCGGCAACGTTGTTAAGTTCGACAAGGTCTGCCGCATCATTCGACACTGGAGCGGCAACTGATTCATATGGCGCCCTTCTCATGTGCCGAACCAAATGCATTAATTATGAGAATGCCAGTAAATGTATGATGCCTTCTCCTTCTATAAAATACATATTATAGGTTCGACAGACGGTACGCCGTCTGAATCAGCTGTTGCACCAATGTCGCTCCAAAGTCGAACCTAATTCAATTATGTTCGGCACATGAGTAGAGCGGCATCTGAACAGGGCCTGAGATACTACGCGCGTTCTGATTGGTCAAAAACCTATGGCTTATTGCACCAGTAAACTCATATTTTCTCGTGGAACTCCTTCTTACTTCTTACAGTTATTTTATAAAAGCAATTGACAGCATTTTCTATGGGTTTCCCGGTGTAATAACTCACTTGGAATGTTCGGAAAAGATTATAAATCAGTCGTCCCCTGCTCATGATTTAACAAATTTTACCGTGTTCTTCTGAACGCCAAGTGGGTTATGACACCGGGAAACCTACAGCAAATGTGGTCTATTGCTAAAATAATCCCTAGTTTTTAAAACAAGAATACAAAGGCCGAAGTATAGGTCACGAGAACAAAGCAACCGAAAGAACTGTCAAAGATTAAGATGACTGTCGTGACGACATGTGTTTACACTCCATTGCTTGCTGGAATCTATGACTGCTGAGGCGCAGAAAGAAAATTGATAATTAAGTTAAAAGCTGCTTGCATTAGCTTTGCTTCACTGTAGAGCGCAGTATGGTTGTTAAGCAAACTTGACCAGTAAAAAACAAAATCAAACCCAATCGTGCGCTTGGTAAAATATTCCAAAGAACTTGCTCCGTGGGATCCATGCCATCAGCGCAAAGGCTTAAAAACATCATATAATTATCCGATGCGAGTTTTCCCGCGCTTAGCACCGGTTACATCGATTTCTGATTGGTTAATTTTTTTGTAGGTGACGGGCAACGTTCTAGCTACAGCCATACCAGAACAGCGGTTTGATCCACTACTAAAGGGCTTGGAAATCTGCCAGAGAGAAAACAGGAGCTTCTTCAGTAACAGCTTGTACTTACTCGCTACATCCGAAAGCAAGACCTGTGCTGTCACCCGTCATATAATACGAATTTTTACCACTGCATGGATAAATCTGAAGAATGAAACAAGTACAATCACAGTAAGTACATACATAGATGATTTGTTTTCAAGACTTACACCTCACTTACATGAACCGTGGTTTAACTTTCAGTTTTCCGCGGTTATTTCTTACCTTAAACTTTGGCTTGCAAGTGAAGAAATAAGACTTTCCAAATCCACAGAAATTGGGGTCCATGCGGGGTGATATTGGAGAAAATACTCCAAATATCTAGAATTAAGAAAACAATGAGCAACTTTCACGAGATAAACAGGAAAATAGTCGTGCTTCTGCAACAGATACGCATGGGCCAAGGTGCACTGGTGACCAACAATAGAACTACTCTTGAAGTTTGAACCCACGTTCAGCCAAGCTTCGCAACCGAAGATATCGTGTACAAAAGAGTTTGTTTTCTAAACATAACTCTAAGTAAGAACGAAGGGTAGTTGAAAAATAATTGATTTTTCTCAGCCAAGACTATATTTATAAACAGGGTCATATAAACGTGGAGCTAAGCAACCTTTTTTTACCTAACTGACACCAAGGTCGTCCCGTGGCAGCCATAGAAACGAGAAGATGTGTCATACTTCACACCAATCACCAAGTCTCGCACCAATCAAATCTTGTTTTTAGTGTCAAGCATATTCAAATGCACGACAACTAACCAGGCCTAATAGAGAGAATGATAACTTACAAATCCGTTGTTGTCCTTGACTACCAACAGAACTGGTGTTTCGACTTCTCTAAGTCGGTGGTAGAGTGTCTTGAGACTCATACCATGCTGAAAAGTACTGTAAGCCAATACCCAAGTGGATGACGGGACATGCCGTGCCAGCTGAAAGGGAATTGAACAAACTGACAGCTAAAATGGTGGAATGGAAGAAGTAAAGACATTAGGGAACGCCAGAGAGCCAGACTTTGTATTCCACGTCTACTTGCTCAACGATAACAACTTTCATAATACTCTAGGAACAGAGCGAAAACAAGTTCGCTCAGGGGTGGAGTGGGGGCTGCCATCTCTTCCCAAAGTATCTTCGACCTACTCCGCCACATACCCAGTCCCCCCTCCCCCAATAGAGAACCTCTTCAAGTGTCACCATCCACCATCCTTTAAGTTGTAGCCATCTAGTTCAAGAAGCACATTTTCCTTTTCTGAAGGATTTTGGACGCGGCCTTGTATATCCGCCTCTAACTGATAAAAACGAGTCCACTTTTTACTCCTCTAATTATGTAGCTACTTGCCCTTTTTTATTAACAATAAAATAACAGTTGCCTCACCTTATCAATGTCATCTTCCGAAAGAAGGTGCGACTCTTCATCAAGGGACTGATCCACAGCAAAAGAGTAAATTGACCTATAAAGAAGAAGGAGTAGGTTTAATACCTCAGCTTTCTTTAAAATGGTTTTCTGCCATGCAACCGCGGGAACTTTAAAGTTCATTAACAGTGTAAGGGTGAAGAGAAAAGGCGACAATATTTCACAAAGGTCAATCTTCAGAGAGTGACAAACATTGTAAAACGTACAACCGTTCTTAGCATAACTCAAACGGTATGTAAAGTCAAACAACGGAAGCAGTCGTGAGTATTTCAATAGAAGTGATTATTTCTGGCAATATAATTTAACTTTGTGGTAAAAAATATCTTGAAAGAGTTCAGCCATCACTGAACGTTTAAAGAGGCGCTGCTGAACTCTCGTCTTTCATTTGAAATCATTGCGTTTACTCAGCAGAGATCTCTATATAACAGAGTGTGCGCACTTGATGGCGGTCACGGCGGCCATGTTGCCATCACAATAATAAAAGCTAACCATTTCTAAATCAGTGCTTAGGCCAGTGTGGACCCTCCCGGGCTAGAGCGCTGCTCCTTTTCTTCCTGAATCATCTCTATTTTCTCAGTTTTCTGTGTTGTCGCATCCGTGGCTACTCTGATGATAAGGAATACTATCTCGTGTAAACGTAATATGGTATCCACAGTCTTTTTGAGCATTGTGAACTAATCCCAATCTTACTTTTGTTTCAATAAATAAAGCAATATGGCCGCTGATCACGAGAGCAAACACCCTCATCCGCTTCTGCTGAACCATGAGTCATACTTTTCGATAATTTAAAGACATTGAAAAAATTTTGGCAGGTACAATGCCAATTTCAACTGAAGCGGAGAGAAAATATTTGAGGTTAGGTGCACCAGTCCTTCAAACGTCTTCCTTAAATGGGGTTAAGAGGTAAAAATTTACCACATCTGTATTAAAAAATATTATAAGAAACTTACTTCCTTTTAGCGTCTTCGTAACTTAGTATCTGTCGAGGAAAAATGATTGAATAGCACGAGATCAGTCCAACGTGCATTACGTGTACTAATAATTATATCAAATACTACGTCCACCATCATCTCTGTATCTCCTTCCCCAACATCATCATTGTCATGGTTTTGTATGGCAGAACTTGTGTATTTTAATGCTCACATTAACACAACTACAAACAAGATGGCGGGCTTACAATTTGCACATGTTTTCACTGGATGCCGCTGAGCATGTGCGCTAGATATCAGAAAGGGATATGATGCAATAACCGGAAGTTATGATAAACTACGACAATCATCAGCAGCATTGCATTGTTCAAAGGACATTGGAGCCATCGCAGTCACCATCGGTCAGTCAGCGTGCACAACAAGACGGTTTAAAAGTTGCGTCAAAATGCGTTTAAGTGTCTACTAAGTCAAATCATTTCTTTTTTATCCTGCCTTCGTCGCCTTCCTGATCAGAAAGTAAACGGACTGTCGCCCTCACAGTTGCCATCACAATCACTAGCAACCACTAGCGCCATTAGCCAGGCCCGGCCAGCGGTTTTGGGTATACGGTATCTTGGGCCTTTTTATTTCAGGTATATGGTATTTTTTATTTAGTTTTTCCTGAATTTTAGGTATTCGGTATATGATACAGAAATTTATAATTCACAATTTTAGGTATTAAGTATGACACATTTTACGATTTTAAGGTATATTGGTATCTTGTGGGGAAAATATAGGGTATATTGGTATCCCACTACCCCCCCTGGCTGGGCCTGATTAGCGAGGTTAACTAACGACTCTAAACGACAACGACGACGACAGCAACGAGAACGCCGCAAAACAATTGAAATGACCAAATTTTAGGTTTTCTCGCCGAGAACGTGAGCGCATGATGGCAAGTTTTTCTTACGTTTTCTTTGCTTTAACACCGTTCACAATAATTTAGGCCCTAGACAGCTCGCCAGCATTTTTCACGTTAAACAAATTGGAATAATCGCGAAAGAGTTACAAAAACGAGAAGTTATTTTGAAATGACGTTCTCGTTGCCGTCGTCCTCGTCGTTGCTTAAGCTCCCTATTGTTAGGGGCCGACCATTTAACTCTTGAGGGGGGGGGGGGGGGGGGTGACTTTGAAAAAAAAATTCCTGCAAGCGCTTGTTGGAAGAAAAAATTGTATGCAGCACAAGTGAAATAGGAAAAAAATTCTTGCACTGCTGCAAGCAAGAAAAAAAAATGTTGCAAAGCTATTTCATCATTCCTGGGGGGCTTTACAAAATCCCAGCAAAACTGCAACCATTCCGCATAATCTGCAAGTCAGCGAGCCACTCTGGTTAGGCTATTAAAATAACACATTGATTGGCCTAAATAACGCTCTGGTTAGCCTAAACGTCACATCGGTTGGCCTACAGTTACCATGCGGTTTGCCCTTATAATGGGAGAAGGGATTTTTTTGCTTGCACGGTTCACATGGCTCCAAGTCATAGGAGTCATGCAAGCCATTACGGTTAGCCTAAATTACACATTGGCTGGCCTAGTTAGCACTGCAGTTAGCCTACAGTTCCTTAGGGAGCTTGCGGTTATTGGGATGAGGGATTTCTGGCTTGCTGGCTCGCACTGTATCCAAACTCGTGAGCTTATCACAAGCAGTAATGTAGGTAAATTTTTCTCTTTGAAGAATCAAGTTTTATTAGACAAAGAAGAATAATTTGTTCATTTTTAATCTTTCAACTGAAGCATTTTCATGTAATTACTTTCTATTGAAATATAAGGTTTTTGCAATGTCTTATATCATATAAGACAATATATAACACATTTGTTTTGGAGATTTCACAAAATGAGTCCACTTTTAAATTGTAACTAATGATTCTAGCATTTCTGAACTGTTTTTGCTATTTTTAGCTAATTTTTTTAATTAAGAAGCTAAACATTTTCAAATCTACCTATGGAGCATCACTTTATAACATGAAAATATTGTTGTTAGGTAATATTAAATGATTCTAAAGAATGACATTCCGAAAAAATGTAGCTATACAAGAATGATTTTGTATAGCTAACAAAATTTTAAGGCTTCGCAGCTCCATATTAGAACTATTACTGCAATAACCACAATGTAAATGTAAATACATTCTGTCAATGTAAACAAGACGAAAAAAGTATCCCGCCCACCAGGTTGCTAGAAAAAAAAAACTTACCGACCAGAAATCACCCCCCCCCCTTCCCCCCTCAAGAGTTAAATGGTCGGTCGCTTACCACCACTAAAGTCTCCGCAATAAAAGCTTCGTCTCCATCAACACCGATACCTCACCAAACATACCGTCTTCCGTGCTGACTGGAGTTTCGTGGTTGCTACCCTCACCTGAGTCGTGCAGCGGAATATCAACACGTGATGCAGAATGCTCGAGCGAAACTCCTTCTGAAAGCTTTGCAGTGTGCCTGAACCCACAAAATGACAGAAATGTGTGCTGTCCAGTACCCAATATGCTATGAACTTACCTCCCAGCGAGATGTGCGAGAAATCCGATCAAAAGACACTTCCCAACTCTGCCGCATGTCCTAAAAGAGAAAACGAAAATAAGAAGGAGCTAGACTTCCCAACGATCGTTATCTATGAGAATTAAAGAGCGGGCATATACATGACTTCACTGAAACATTTTTCTTGGAAATCTCCTGGAGTTTATTTTGAATTGGTCGTGAGAAAACCTAATCAAAGGTCTTTTGATACGTGCGAAATGTAGGAAACCCGTTTTCTCGACGTACGAAATTTCGAATTCCAAAACAATCAAAGTCGAACAGTGGGCGTTGTTGTTTAAAATAAATACATTTCATGATGCGGAGCAGCCATTCAGAAAGGGATCACCGAGAACTTCAAAATGCGATAAGAATGTCAGCTGCTGTTACCACATTTTGAGGTCGGCGGTAACCTAGTCCTGAATAGACGCAAAATGGGCACGATGAAGTCCATTTTCTAAAAATATCATAACATACGATAAAAATAAATAATAACAATAAATATTTAATTGTAACGCGCAAACTCAACGTAAGGTTTCCAATGCGTCGTACAAATAAAGCTTTCCAATTCTTAATTCTTTACAATTCTCAAATCAAATAAAATGTTTGCTTTTGTAGAGAGGGGAAAACCGGAAAAAATAAATAAGTAAATAAATAAATAAACAAATAAATAAATAAATAAATAACCATTAACTAATCGCCATGTTTACACAAAATAATAACAACAATGATAACATACAATAACAACAACAACAAGGAGACAAAAGCAAGTAGAAAACTGAACATGTCACAGCTGTTATCAATGCACTCTAAACCTATCCTGGACAGCGCTTGTAACCCAAAACTACATACAGGGGTCTGTCTAGACATAAACAAGGAGCCGACCGAACAGCCGAAACCGCCACAGTGTGTGTACGTGTGTGATCGTTTCACCTGAGAAGATAACATGTTGTTTCGGCACGTGTGGAGATACATGTATTGATTTCAGCTCAACTGGTATTTCATTGATGTTTATATAACAAAACACAGGACTACACAGGACGAAACTTGAAACTTGCGCGGGCTAAAGGCTGAAGTACAAACGAAAAATAACGAAGTCGACAAAATCACTGATCATAAATTGTTACATAGTTACACAGTCACGTTTCAAATCACGAGGAAATAAATGTTTTGGCAAGCTGTAAAACTGTGTGGCACTAAAGTGCGGACTCGTAACAGAAACGCATTTTGTTTCAATTCCTCACGGCGATCAAAATCCATCTGCGGTGAAGAGCCCGCCGCAACATTTGAATGAAATTTTTCATATCGCCTTGTTAACATGCATGCAATGGCCTATACCAGAAATATCGTCTTCTCTTACGCCCGGAGGGATAGGCGGTAAGTTCCGAATGTTTACAACCCAACGTCCCTCCCAATAACCCCCTGTCCTATGTCCTATGAACGTAGCAACTGGGAGAGCATTAAATTTCTTTTTAATGAGCGGAACCGTTCGAGAAGCGCCGAGTAATCACTGAGATAAATAGCTCAAAAAACATCATTTACTTCTTAAGGACTTGGCATTCTGGTATTACCCTAACCACAACATTATTTGACCATTGAGTATCATAAATTTGTAGGCCGGCCGAAACTGCTTGGCCGGACGGAACTGCCAAAACACACTGAAACCAGTTCAACTTTTACTTGCGCATTTTTCCCAACAACTTTGCATACACTCAACGCTAAAATTGACCGCAAGAAAAACCGAGAGAAAAGAATGTCAAGTTACGAAACTGTATCAAAACCTGACGCTTAATTAACTGAATTGTTTGTGTCTATTGCTCACTGGTCTTTTCTAATATGTAAACTGTCGAACGTGCTAATTGAAACTAATTTTATAGTGATTAAAATGCGAAAAGCAAAATCCGCCGTATAATTCGTTTTCAAATAACGAGAGTAATACAAGCGCGATGCATAACACACCTCCGAAGAATCAGGACTTGAGCAAATACCACCCATGTAAACAGCTTAGAAAATATAGGGGTCTGTTTCGTCGCCAACAGAACAGATCCTCCAAATCGTAATGCATTGCAGACATTGAGTGTGTAAAGCAATCCTGGTTTGTTTTGGTTTTGATCCACTTAGCTGTGATTCGTGGTTGGTAAAGCACGCGCCACTCCTCGACCACTCAGAAGCACGATCAAACCTCGGTACCAATAATGATGACGCTCTCGCAAGCAATTTCCGCGTTTGACGCTTGCCACGTGCAATTGCTTCGAATTCTAATTGCTTCCATGTGTTATAAACTGCCCGTTTTCGTCACTGGTCAGAGTAGCTGCTTTGGTCTTCGTTCTACGACACGCGAATGGAAACCAATTTATACCATTCAGTATATAAAAACACAAGTAAATTTGTCCAAACGAATGTAGACTCGAGTGGGCAAGAATCTGAGGGAAATGTAGACAAACGTTCGTAGCGAGTATGTCACAAGCTGATCACGCAGCAGCTGTACCACGCAGCAAAAGATCACATAACTAAACTTGCTACGCTTTGTTAAAACCAAAAAGTACTTTGCGTGGGCAAGGTATTGAGTCCGACTGGATATCATGTTACAAACAAATCAGGTTTTTAATTATCAGCAAAACAACGCAGTCACAACTGAAAAATGAATCGCCATAGACATTGAACGCATCAGATCAGGGGACACACTCCTAAAATTCTTCAAATAAACGAAGACTTAAGAGGGCAAATATCTAAAGTACACGGTGAAACATGAACGATGGCAAACCAGAATTTTACAAGCGGGTCTCGTATCAAATCACGAGAAAAACTGATGTGAGATTGTCACGTCCACTCTTTTAGTTTTAACAAGAACCTTTTTTTACAAGAACGTTCAGGCTGAGATTACCCAAAATTTTAAGGACATACTAAGGACATACCCAGGCTGAAAATCAGTTAAGGAAGTCTTTATTCAGTTACTCATTTGCTTTTGTCGCGTTGTGAACCTCCATGTTCAAAGTTTTTCCTAAAGCCAAATTTACCGGCAAGAACATCTTAAGAACGTTTTGAGGCTCAAATCGCAGAAAAAATAACGTTCTAATATATGAAAAAAGGAATGTAGCTTATACAACTGTGTGTTTTAAGTGATAACGCAAAGTAACCAAACACTATCTTCGAACAGAAACTTTCATTCTCCGTATTTTGGTTCCAAGTATGTGGCCGTTCAAGTCATCAAAAGACAAGTTCCATCGGTTATCATTTTCTCGCCTAGAAACAGTGCATTCGGAAAGTTGCACTCCTAGTGTCTCGTTAAGATTGTCTCATTAAATTCAGGGGCCTTTGATACGGCGACGATGTTAAGGACGATGCTCTGGACTAAGGTGAAAAACACAGCGCCGTTAAGTACCAAAAAAACATTACGAGTGGTACAAAACATACGTTACAAACCTATATTTTAACCAACGAGCAAAGGACACGAACAATTGAGATCTAATTAAACACCATTTGTTAATGCCTGTCAAATGTTTATATGTTCCGTGAAACTCATTTCAAGACCTGACGTGAAACTTCGTACCCGTTTTCAGACAACAGATCTGAACGTCAACAAAAGAACTAGTAAAAATGCGGTTCGATGATATTTTTTGGTACTTCCTATTGTCTCTACTTCGTTGCGCGATAGAAAACCGGAGTCCAAGACACTTATACGCTGTCTGTGGTTTCGTCCCAAACCATACCCTTCGAGTATTGTAGCGCCCGCTGAGGGTCAAACCTGTTAACCCTTTAAACCCTAAGATCAAAATTTAAATTCTCATTTGTTGCCTCTACACATTTTCTATAGAAGTCAGTAGTAGGGAGATTTTGTTAAAATATCAAGCAATTTCATCTTGTGTGATCATGTCCTGAATTCTCGTGACCACTCTGATATATCGAGCATTGACATTACAAGGAGAACTTTGATGCTGATCACTATTGAGATTTAAAGGGTTAACGAAAAATGTTTCGTTGAAATCTCACCGAGAATTCATCGGCACAGCTCTCAATCATTTCCACCCTCTCCACTTCTGTTTCACCTAATTTCGTCTGCGTTCTCTGAACCCTTGGACTCCACTCCATAAATCGAGAGATATCAGAGCCATCCTCAAACGTTTCCGCTGTTGAACCTTTGGTTCTTGGCAGAAGAAAGTGGCATAGCAGACCTGTTGTCAGGCTTAAACATCCCATCACGCCGAGCGGTACTACAGCATGAGCCAACACTTCAATTTTCATGATCAGCGGACACACGGCTATTCCAAGATATCCGATACTAGTTATCAGTCCCATGGCAGAGCACCTACAGAATACAAAACCGAGCTTTTGAAGTTTATTGAAGTCAAATGATTCTGTGAATATAACATAAATGTATATGAAATAAATCATATACGAAATGAGTCTCTTTCACACAAGCAATATCTCGACTGCGTTGCAAATGTCGTCACTGTGGAACTGGATACTAGGCAGGCTTTGGAGTATACCGTCATTAAAACAAATGGCAGCACCTTTCGTGAA
>OX419339.1:6154184-6264184 GCA_948470475.1 Galaxea fascicularis
CCACAACGATCCTCACAACTGATCAAGTAAGCTGTGACAGCTAGAGTCCCTACTCCGCTGTCTCTCCTCACCAGTAGGTCAGTAGCTTTATTTAGTATACACTACAACAGCAGATGGCGTTTTTTGTGACCTCTACAAATTGGCTACTTAAACGTTGGATAGCAAGTGCTATGCACGTCCGAGCAACTCACGCAAAAATCACAATTTTTGACAGGAATAAATGAGTACAAAATCATTTTTGCCCTCTATCATCTCACTGTTTTAATTAGTATATACTAAAACAACTATTCACCTCGGTGTCAGTGGCTTGGTTGATATCCACCAATAGCTGACCACCTTCACTTCGGTGAATAATTGTTAATTAACAGTCATTTGTACTGTACCAGCCCAACACAAGCAGCCTATTAAATTGGCGGCACATCAATCCTCATGTACAGCTAATAATCTTAACATAACAAAAATGGTAAAACAATGAAACAGAATCCTGACAATTCGAGGCACAACTGACTGTATCTACAATTAAAACTGGCCGCTGACCACAGAAATCATCAAAACAAAACAAGCATGGAAGAGAACAATGAGTGGATCAAGGAACATTACATGACACATAATCAAAAGTGCAGCATTGCTTTGTTTGTTATCATGAAGACATGCATTGTTATTTGTTGCTAGTCAGTAGGTTCAAGTAACTGAAAACTAAAAAGCTTGACTTTGTAGCATGCACTGCTAATATCATTTCCAATATATAACCTGAATCACACCATTGTAAAACAAATTGACTGGATTTTTTTCAACAACAGTTGAAACCTTGACAACTACTTAATGTTTACTTCAGGCTGGAGTACATATGCAACCCAAGCATAATCACCAGCCAAAGCATAAGCACAAGTCAGCCAGAGTCAACTAGCTAGCAATTCAGTGAGTCAGTCAGTGAGTACGTCAGTCAGTGAGTCAGTCAGTCAGCCAATCAGTCAGTCAGTCAGTCAGTCAGCCAGTCAGGCAGTGAGTCAGTAAGTCAGTCAGTCAGTCAGCGAGTGAGTCAGTGAGTCAGTGAGTCAGTCAGTGAGTCAGTCAGTGAGTCAGTCAGTGAGTCAGTCAGTCAGTCAGTCAGTCAGTTAGTCAGTAAGTCAGTCAGTCAGGCAGTGAGTCAGTAAGTCAGTCAGTCAGTCAGCGAGTTAGTCAGTGAGTCAGTCAGTCAGTCAGTGAGTCAGCCCTTCCTTTTACTAATAAGCCCCCTTTTTGGAGGGAGAAAGTAATCAAGCCACCCATCCCTTTTAATTCCATCCCCTGTCCTGCCCAACTTTTCCTCTGGAATACTCTTTAATTTATTGTTCTTGATCCTTAAACCTCAATTTCATGTGCCTTACCCTTTCCACTTTGTCCTCTAGTTCCTTATGAATGAATACTCTTTTCTTTGCTGTTAATACAACATTTTGCTGGATTGCTGGATCCTTTTCTATCATATCCCATGTCCCCCTTTAAGCATGTTTAAATAAATAAGTGCCCACCCCTCCCCCCTGAGGGATGGAGAGAGCTTAAGATGAGGATTTATGATATTGTGAATGGAAATGTGTTTTCTTTACGTGATCAATGTCCATGCAAGTAGTCCAGTCCAATCCAGAACTTTTTTCCTACTATTAATCATTATTTATTAAATGAATTTCGCGTTTACATTGTGTGCGATTAAGTGTCTTGTCTGTCCTCGACTAAAATTTAGAAACTTACAGACGAATGTTTACGGAAGTAAGAGGCCCGGATTTTTAGCCTCGTTTCTTCAAGTCGCTCATAGAACTCCAAATGATAAAGGATAATTAAAAGGAAAAGCTTTACATCGAAACCTATTATCTGCCTAGTTTTGAGACATTAATGGATACCCGAGTTAAGGAAGCAAAGTAGATGTATAGTGAGAACACAGGCGCTTCAAAATATTTATTAATTAAAAATTATAAGAACAAAGACAAGAAGAAACTTCAAACGTGATAATGAGTATGAATGCTCGCATTCGAACCGTAAAAAGGTAGAGTACAGTTTTCCTGAAATAAATATAAAGTAATTTATTGTTAAACATGACGTGTTGATAAAAATAAATCATGGTACCTTCGTAGCATTTCCAGTTCGATTATGGTTTTTACCAGCGTCTTCAGAATTCTCTGCTATGAGACAGTTTGCTGTAAAAGAAGCAAATTATACCGTAGATTTGTTAAACTGTATTACTGCTAGTTACGCTACAAACATCTGCCACACCGATCCCGCGATTACGAATATGAAATGAATATTCAAACCGCAGTGTAAGCAACACGTACGCCAAAATTAAGGTGCGGATCAATGAACTTTCTGAATGATATGGATAAACATTATTTTGTCCAAGGAATCATATGGCTTTAAACGGCTATCACCGACATTAATGACATTGATAGCGCCATCTTTCTACCGCGTTTAAGACCACAAAAGAAAGAGATTTAAGTTCAGAGGTACTAAAGACTAATCAATAATAAAGAATAGAAATGTCAAAGAGGCGATCGCCAGTGACTTCAACTTACCAGTTTTATTACAAGCACCACTTGTCTGTTCTTCGATTAAAAATTCCACAATAATCATTTGGTATGTCAAAGGAAACAATATTATAGCTAGAAGCGATATGTTTCGATACAAGATCTTTTTCAGACCAGTAAAAGTTGCGAAGAAACTGTCGACAGGCGAAGGATTAGCCATGTTGTTTTCTGTAAAGTTCAATGTCACGACACTTCACGATTGCGTGACTTTCTCTGTGTGACCCGGCGCATCCGCTGATCGGAAGCGTGGAAGACACAAAGTCCACCAATTCAACTGAAGACAACTTTTTGGTTATTATAAAAAGATGGACGTAGTTTTCATGACAACGTTAGCTCCTTCAGTTACAAAGTGACGCAGCCTCGAGATCGCCTGAGGCTACTGTGTGGTCCGTGAACAAATCTGGCGTAACTGTAACTGTGCTCCATAAACGAGTTAATCACGAGTAGAGCATATTCAGACACGATAATGATGCAGGCCATACAACAGAGAATATATTTTATATGAAATCACTGGATCCTCGCATACTGAAGGCGAGAGCGCGGGGAAAGCGAGAGAAGACAAGGAGAGCACTGCAATAGGTTCGGAGAAACGGGGAATTCAGACCCTCATTTGGGCTTGGCCATTTTCCACACGCCTCCTCAATCAAGTCGTTGGGATAATCATGGGCGCATCTGACAGTTTTCAGTTTTGACAACTTCAGTAAGATTTCTCGTGCCATGTAGTGCTATTTCCGGCCGACTTAACCAGTTTGGTCGAACGCTGATAAGACCTAATCTGCGATTAAACTTAGACTGTAGTTTTAACCTCGATTACTAAAAAACATTATGAATCATGTGACAAGCAAATAGTATAAACTGAATTTGGCCACTAGTGCGAATATCATTAAGAGCAGTGAACTAGTTCTGACATTGCACCACAAAATTATCGCCGCACTTCAGCGCCTTGTGTAAGCCAAAGAAAAGTTCGTTTAGCAAGACATTTATTTCGCAGAAAATTCAACAATACAGTTTGCAGAACGACGCGCAAAGGGCATTCCCTGGTAAATTACACAGACCAACACACATCTCCACTACACCAGTTCTCAGTAAATAAAACAACAGAAGATCGGATAGAAAACAAGAAAGGAGATTTGTAACAAAGTATGAGATGAGAGGGCCTAGCCAGACAACGAGCGCTTCTATATTTTTCTAAAAGATAGTAAAGCGGGCTGAACACGAAAGCGCGCGAGAATGACCACCCCCCCCCCCCCCCGACGATACGGGAGCTATGTACCGTAAAACATCTATATCTATTAAGCCCTCCTTCTCTCTTAATCCCCCTCTCCAATAAGCCCCCCGTTTGGAAGTCGATTTTGTAATAAGCCTCCCTCTATAATAACCTCCCCCCCCTCTTCTTTTGGGACATGAGGGTTAGTAATTGGTCCCTCCTATTCCCTATTACGAAAATCCACTTCATGCGGCCTAAATGTTTTTTTTTGTTACAAAAACGGTGCACGGTACACTCAGTGCAGATTCAATGATTTTTAATTGCAGACATTCTTATAAAACAATCCGTCCCATTTGAAGTTTAACTGCAGTTGCCTGAGACAAAAACGGCGTGTTTAAGATTTGAAATAAGCCCCCATCTCTAATAAGCCCCCCGTTAATGAGGCCTGAAATGAAATAAGCACCCTGGGGCTTAATAGAGCTTTTACCGGAAAAGCCGCCAAATTACCGACGTAGTAATGCAAGCTGAAAATAGAAAGGTGAGAGAAAAGGAAGACCAGAAAGTGAAATAAAAAAAAAATATATCAGCATCTCGTCAGAGAGATGAGAAAACTAACATACAATTTACGCAATCCATCTAAAAAAGATAACTAGAAAGGTAAAAAGTAGCATGATACAGACAAGGTGTGATGTAAAACAAGTTTCGTTTAATTACTTTACAGTCCCTATGAGTGGCTACTCGTAGTTCAGCGTACGCCGTACGGCCTAGGTATAATGGAAGATCGAAATTTCGGCGTCGCAAGCAAACTAGGAGCTCTAGTTTTTGACGTCTTCCTGAGCGAAAAGACAAACTACCGCTACTTCATCTGCATTCCTCTCATTTAGATTTTAATATATCAAATCACTTCAAGCAGAAATTAACGCTTCACCCGTTTGCTAATTGCACGTTCTCTGTCTATACGTCCTCGACTTAAACGGGATATAGAGCTGAGCTCAGCAGTCAAGAAACTTGGCCCAAGACTAGGACCAAGTCGAAGAGGCGCAGCTCCGGCCATGTCATCAGGGTCCATCCAAATAAGGTTACATTTGTTCTGCTCCACAAAGAGGTACAAAAGGCTTTCAATTCTCGGGTCTGTCTGGTGACGTGCGTTTGCTACAATGCATTCCACGTTCTCTGATAAGCTGACCGGTCCATGAATCTGCACCTATAGCAAAAGAATGAATACATGTTCTGAATAGGCCATATTCGTATTCTCGGTATTGAACTGGATCTAGCATGAAGTGGAGGCTCTTGCGGGGGAATACATTTACATATGAAAAGATTCCCCCGCAAGAGCCTCCACTTCATGCTAGATCCAGTTCAATACCGGGAATACGAATATGGCCTATTAGTGTGGTGGTAGCGTTAGCTCAATAAAGGGCAACAGAGGGCACTGTTGCCCAATGCGAGGGGGCGAGCAACAACAGCTAACTCTTTTGGATTGGAACTTGGAGAAAAGATTTTTTATGTGCCGTGTATCCGCAAACGCTTGGCCAGAAAAACACTTTCGAAGCAGCTGTAAATTTATAAAACGGTCTTTAACGTTTTTCAAAGCAAATGAAATTCACTCCCCGTGTAGAACTTGTTTATTCTGCGCGTGGGCCGAAAACTGAAATATTCCCTCTTCTTAAATCTGCTTGCGCAGATTAAAAGATGGATTGGAGATGGTAAATATGTGTATGATGTCTGCATTACCTCTTTATAATTAGAGATACAATCTGATCGATGGAAAGGAACTTTTCCTGTTGCCACGTCCATAATCTAAGACATTAAAACATAAATGAAATGAATTATAAACCACTCACGGGTAAATGGTTTTGATAAGCTCCAAAGAGAGGCGTCGCACTTGCGTTATATCTTATGCTAATCTCGTACCCAGATCTCCCACGGTCAGGCAGAAGGCTGCAGAGAGTGAGACCTGGGGCGCTTTCCATTTACACGGAAAACCAGGACATTCTGATTGGAAAATCAAATGATACATACCATTCCATTTGGAACGTTTCAGAAATCATGGGCCATCGGCTTAATCAATGCACTTTTTCTGTTCTTTCTCAGCGTTCCAACTGATACTAGTACATTTTGTGGCTTATCCACGCTGCATTTGGACAAGCTGCAGCATTGAATATTTAAACCTACCATTTCCACCCGGATGGATCTTGTAAATGGAAAGCGCCCCTGGGTACGCGAGTAGTAGGTCTAAGTGTAACCAGGCCTATTCACTGAACACATTTCTGTTCGGCTACCCTGTATCTTGATGAAATTGTTTGTTTGTTTGTTTGTTTGTTTTTTATTTAGCCGTTTTCATGTAATTTTGGTTGTACTGTTAAGCCTGGTTCACACTAGTGACAGAACGACATAACGGAAAGGTCACGCAAACGAAAAAAGTACTTCATGTTGATGTTTTATGTGTGCACAACACTTCATAACGCCGTAGGAACACAATAACATGAACATATCGACATAAGGATAAAACTGATCATTTCTTTATGTCATTATGACCATGTTGTTAAGTCGGTATGTTACTAGTGTGAACCAGGCCTTAGCCTGCGAGAAAGCTATATTGCTTCGCAAACGCGGAATGTAAGCGTTATCACTGGTCAACGAATTCACAAAATGCTTACGTACGTACGTGGTGTTTCATTGACAATTGTCATGAAGTGTTCTGATAGGCAGAGCACTGCAACCTGGCCAATACAAAACCTCTAAATATGATAATTATCTCTGAAACACCACGTACCTACCAATGTTAACAGGAGAAGCGAAGGAACGACATGAGCCTCACACCTACAACGCACGGAAATGGCCTTTAGCCATTTTCCGAGTGAAAAAGGATGAAGAAGGTGTTTGAGTCTACAGCTTTTATATGCACATCTGCAGAAACATAAAAATACGTATAGCTAGTTTCATGAATTACCGCGGTTATCTCTCCATTGGTGTAAGAATAAAGGACGTTTTCATAATGTTCACAACACGAAAGTTTCACTCCTGCTCCTGATGTGTCCATGGAGGCGAACGTGGTGCGAAGACGGACTTTCTTAAGCTAAAAAGGAAAAAGAAGAAAACCCATTTTTTCCAGTGGTCGTCATTTCATGAGCAATCGCGTCAAACGAAGTTCAAAATTAGATAGCTTAACCTGCCTTTTTATAGGCTTCAAAACTTACGAAAAACCAAGCATCGTTTGTTTCACGACCGAGTCAGAAGGGGAATGGGGCTATTCCTGATTTGACGTCACAATCTACTTTACAAAGAGTTAATAAGATGCAAATCAGTTTGTGACGTCAAATCAGGAATAGACCCATGCCCCTTCTGACTCGGTCATGAAACAAATGATGTCCAGTTTTAAAGCCTATAAAAAGTTAAGATTTGGTGAAAAAAGAAAAAATGCGTTTTGAACAGGTGCAAAGATTCATTTTAGAGAAAAAAATATTTGGAATTATAGGTACTTTCAGCTCGCTTTCCTCTAACCAGAACACTGCCCCTCCCTCCACACCCATAGCAAAGGTAGCACAAAGTCAGACAAACAACGCACAAACAAAAACTATTATACACTTAATCGTATCTAAAACAAAATTCTCAATTCTGATTGGTTCTACGCGCGCCTATTTGTCGCGTAATTGGCGAGCGATCACGTGGGTGTCCAATTACAGGTATCCAATTACAACTTTTTGTAATTGGATATCTGTAATTGGACACCCACGCCATTCACGCGTCAATTACGTGCACTTAAATGGCTTCCTTCATAATGTTTTCCTACTGTTGTAAGACTGCTGGAACATACCACTGACTTTTTCACCCAAAGGAGGTTTCAAAATCTTCTTAACCTCGAAATTTGTTATAGATACAATTAATTAGTAATTGGACCTCGTGTCGTACAATTCAGGGGGTAATCGTGCTCGTAATTTCAAATCGGACTCGCGCTGCGCGCTCGTCCGATTTTGAAATTACTCGCCCGATTACTCCCTGAATTGTACTCCATTCGGTCCAATTACTATTACTAATATTTTGATGTGAATAACCTAACAATCCAGTATTTACTTTAACACCCTAATTTCCACTCACTCGTGTCATGCAATCAGATTTTGAGATAAGTCCCAGAAAAGCTTGTCAAATTCACTAGTAATAACACAAGCCGGCGTCCTGGGCCGAGTTGCATTGCTCGATGCATCGTTCGCGCTAACCTAGGTTAAATACCATGACAACCTACAAGTTTAAATACAACTTACTAACGGTTAGCGCTAACCATGCTTCGAGCAACTCGGCCTGGGTAGCTATCCTCGACTAACAGTTAAAAAGCGCTTAAGTAAAAGGAAAACTGCCGAAATTGAAATCAGAATTGCCTCTGACCTGTAGGAAGGAATCACCATAGCAACTACAACGTCTCACTCCCCGAGGATCACCAACTGACGCCACGAACAAAAGGCAAAAGAAAACAAAAGAAAAAAATTTAGGTCATTAAGATGTTGTATTGAAAATACAATTATTTTCAATCACAATTACAATTGTTACAATTATTTTGTGTTACCAGCCTTCATAAAACATATGATCGCCAAGACTCAAAATGCGTCTTTAGAAGCTGTAATGATACCAAAATTTTCGAATGGCCAAGATAATTATACTTCCAGCAGCAATTTCTAATACCAAGAGTGAGGCTGCTCTTTGGTCTCTCCTGTCCTATTCAAAGCCAGTTTCAGTCTCACTCATGAAACAACTGCGAGTTTAATCTTCATCTCTGGGGAGGTGGTCCATGGCAAGGTAATCCCGAGGAATTACAAAGGGGACATCTGGAAGGTTTCTTTCCCAAGAATACAATATGGCAATACAGAGACCAACGTGTTTCAGACAACAGAGTTTCCCTCCGATCTTCTGACCCGACTTTCGACAGAAAGTATGACGTGCTAGCTGCCACTACACCATACGGTTCACCTCTACAAATCTTCAACCACTGACACCTTAAAGTTTCCGAAAGATCAAGGAATTGGTCCTGAGAGGAACATTTAGCACTTACCGATGTTCAGCACGCCATATTTAACGCGTTCCGAGGGGCTGCTGTGCCTGTAGGAATTGTTAAATATCCGATCCTGTGAAAACAACAACAACAACAACACGATACGTGAGGTTTCTCAGAAAACAACTGCTATGGTTACAATGCTGTAGACGAAATAAACCGTGTCTCAGACAAACTAGTCCCACACTGTTATTAGATAAAAAAGAACAAACTCTTCGTTTTATACTAATTTAAATAAATCCTTTCTCAATTGAAGCCAATACAATTTTACAGACTGACCGATATTACAAAGGCATCGCTATCATTTTAAGAAGTAAAGGTTTTTTCTTGTTACCAGTATATTTATAAGAAAGGGTCATCAATGATACGGTACGTAGCAACGAATATTTATGGTATTAACCCTAGGCCAACCGAGTAGCCATGGGGAGAAAAGGGGAGGGGGGTGTTGAAACCCACTTCCCAGCCAGGCCAATGGAGTGGGAAGGGGGGAAGTGTGTTGAAGCCTACCTCCCACCCAGACCAAGGGAGTGGGGAGGGGGAAGGTGTGTTTAAGCCCACTTCCCACCCAGGCCAAGGCAGTGGGAAGTGGGGAGGTGTGTTAAAGCCCACCTCCCACGATCTCCTAGCTGCCAGGTCCGTTGATCCGCCGCTGGTTCCAGTCTCAAACTGGTTCCGATAATGCGTGTCCTCTACAAGAAATCTTAACACTCTGTCGAGATTAATGTGGATGATGATTGGTGCCGCACTGCGCACCCACTGTAAGGTCCTGTCAAAACGAAAAGTGAAACTAATTAAAGACAGCGCCTTTCAGGATTATAAAACATGCAAAAGTCTTTCTAGAGCTAGAAGACACATCTATCTCTCTTGAGTTTTGATTGGTTTAATTAAATTTTTTATCGTGCTGTGGTTTGAGTCAACATCTTGAAGAAATAATTAGACGATCTTATTCAAACTGAGGGACTATATTATAATTGTCACTTGGGTAAAATTATTAAGCCTGTGGATTACAACTTGTGTTTTTTTTTAAAGGCCAGCAATGTAGGCCGATATGTATCACAGATTTTTTCTCCTTCGTAAGCGTACCTTGTCAAGTCATTCTCACTATACCCAAGGCGCTGTACTCGTGCAAGTAAGCCCGAGAAAACATTCTTAGAGTCCTGTGCCGAGCGAGAAATGACGTACTGTAGAGCTGCTCGCTGGGTGTCAGTCAAAATGGCGTCCGATGAAATGGCACTTAACTAGAAATAACATGGATTGAAAATAAACGATACAATTTTTAAAGGAGGCTCCCTTAAGTCTAATGCCGTGCGAAGCGTAATTTTATTGTATTCATGAGAAAAGGACTCCCCAGACAAGGGTGGAATCCACTATCTTCCGAAAACAATCACGCATGGTGTAAAACCCTGCGCCACATAATACGGGGACCTTCTTTTACGAACCAACATCAGAAAAGAAACAAAAGCGAAAAATAGCTCTGCAGGGACCGCGCAGGGGGTGGGACTTTTTTTGGCGGATGAAATCGCTATTTCTTTTCACTTAAGTAAACTAGGTCTGTATTTTACAAAAAAAGTACATTACATTATTTTATGTCACATATACGGGTCATATACGGACCTCTTACGAAACGCTGCCTTTTTCTGGTTTATCCTTTATGATCCAATTTAGTTTGTTGAGGGTTTTCTCGTTCAAACACGGCCGAATGAGGCAGTTTGTCGTTAGGTTTGTTCCTGAACAGACGAAAAATGACCCATTTCTAGATACATTTCTAGCCATTTCACAAGACTTAAATTTTAAATTTTCCAGTGGGAACACGCTCCCGCACCCCCCTACTTGGCTCACGCTTACGCGTTCGCATTAGCCCCCCCCCCCCCCCCCTCACACATTCGAAAATCCGCTCTGCGGTCCATGTACTGCCTGGGCTATGGATGCATGAGAGCCGAAGCCAATAATGAACATGTTTCAAGGCAACAGCCGATCTAAAACATGTGGAGAGTAGTTGAAAGTAACCAAGCTACAGTTTACTGGTTGTGAGCTGGATTATCCATGCACAAGTGCGTCAGTATTAGTTGGAAGTGATCTACAGGTATCTTGATATACGCAATTTCGCTCGTTGGTTGAAAAAAAAAATGGCGGCTGTTTCAGCTTTTCTGTACCTGTCAAACTATGCTTTGGTGTCAATGTAGTGAATAAAGAAAGAAATCCTGCTCAAGCTTGTGGAACATAACCTGCTTTTAAATAACTCAAGCTACGACTTCGTCTGCATTCCCCGCAGGATAATTGTGAAATAATTAACCAAGTGTTATTTTATTGAAATTCAACACCTGCCATCCACACAGATGCATTTATGACAGTCTATGTTGATCAATTTAGAAAATGATACTGTTGGCCACGCAAGATTACAGTATATCGATGAAAACAAACAAAAGCCCCGACAATAACAACCACTACTACTACTGTTGCCACTATACTCATCCCTTAAACGACAAAATACAATACGATCGTCCTGGACTTACGTCATGAACAGAAGGTATGAAACCCTGGAACCTCTCTCTTGGCCCTGACATATCGCCATCACATTTCTGAGAGTGAATGATCAGCTTGCTGACAGGAAAGTCCTTGAAACAGTACATGCATCTCTCCATTAATTCTGCGCTTGCTGATTGGTTGTGTGTCATACATGATTGAGAATTCTCCTGTGTGATAATTCGAGTAATATTTGAGTAATTTTAGTCCATATGTCAAAAAAAGGGAAATTCACCGACCTTCCAACTGAAGAAAAATACTAACATCAGATTAGTTGCAAGCCGTTGCCTAGTGATCAAGAATATGATACCTTAATACTTCTTCCTCTATCCATACTGGGATGGATCACAGTCCTGTCACGTTAACTTCGGGGGAACTCAGTATGCCCGGAACGGAGGCGCAATGAAACACAAGGGAATCACTTGAAGCTGCTACAAGGAAGCATCAGTGACGCAAGCAACTGGCTAAAAGGTCAGCTTACAATGTACGTGCGCTTTCGCTCGGTAGTATCCTACAGCTACACCAAGTGAGTCAAAGTACTGACAATAGTAAGTATGGTAAACTGTTCAATTTCGCGTTTTATTTATTGATAAAACTCACATAATTGAAAATTGCAATGCCTGAGTTGATTTCATTGGATTAGCGACTATGGGATATTTAACAATTACCTTCTCAGGGAGGTATTCCGGATTTCAAGTAACGGGGATGATCGAAGAATTTGTTTGGGTTTGAAATTTGGGTACGTAAATTTGGCAAGTTGTTTTTCTGTGGCTTGATTCAAGTAGGGATTTTTTTTGGGGGGCGGGGGGTATTCAAAACAACCTGAAGATTTGTGGTAGTGCCCCAGTGGGGGTATTGCCGTCGCATCCTGGCTGCGTAGTTCTGTGAATAAAGAACAATCCTTTGTGGTAAATTTTAAAGTCCGCACGTTTGGCATGGGATTTTTTTTGCGGTTAATTTTTGGTCCAGGGAAGCCTGATACACAACCGACGAGACCGTAAATGAAGGCCGGATTGCGATGTTCCGCAAGATTGAGCAAAACAGTTGTTTCATTATAAAACACATCGATACAAAAAAAAAAAGCAGAATTTACTGAGTTTATTGCAGAAAACCTAGAGAAACCCACATTTTTCTACGTGACATCTGTGATATTCCCAAATGCGCGTTGCGAAGAATATTTGAATGATAATAAACCAAATAGCCTCCATTTGGCTTTAAAAATATGCTCGGATATTTGTCCTTAGACATTATCAGTTCCTCGTAGCTCAAGGTTTTCCTCGAACTTCGCTCTCGGAAGACAAATATCCGAGCATACATATTTTCGCGCCAAATGGCGACTATTGTCTATATATTTCACCAGCGTGTGACAAACCTGGCTAAAGGCAGTTTTTTTAACACAGCTTTCCGCGTGAGTGATAAGTTTGCTCAGAGGAAAGGTCTGATAACAGTAACAGCACTGCTCCAGATCATCTTTAGCAGCCTAAAGGGAACAGATCACAATATCAGCAGGTATATACTCCACACTGTTACTCATACATTTCTATAGTAGTGATGGGGGGAATTTGTTAAATCATCACAAAAACGTTTTGTCACTTGTTGATCACTTTCTTTTTTCTCACAACCTTTATGTCTGATTGAGCAGTGTTACTATAAGGAGAATTTAAACGTTGGTCACTCTTAGGGTTAAAGGGCTAGCTGTAAGTATAAGTGAAGGGAGCTTAGATTTTGCCAGCTTTTTGTTGCAATAGAAACGAAAATCCTTTACCTGGTTGGTTGCACAAGCAAAAACGTGTTCCACAAGGGCGCTAACGGCAAACATCTTCAAGCAGAACATGCACTGTTCTTCACATTCTTGATACGAATCCAGTGAGGATAACTTTCTCTTAAAGCTTAATGTGGTTGTTTCATCGTCTTTACTGCTGTCATCACTGAAGCTGGACACTTCGCTCTCTGTCGTCGATGGTGCTTTTTTCAAGGTAAATGTTTCTGATGAAATTGCTGGCCGATTTTCTCTCCTATCACTTTCAACTTCCACTCTGCTACTTAAGTTATCTCTGCAGTCAAAAGGCTCCAATATACTTTCAAGATGACTTTCTTCTGCTTCTCTACTTTTTCTTTCATCTTCAGTCGCATTCAGCTTTCCGCATTCGGAATAGTGAACAGCCAGCAAATCTACAGTTAGTCTTTTTCCACATTGAGCACAGTTAGTAAAGACAGTGGGAGTTAATGTGGACGAGTCCGATGGCTCACTTCTCCCGGGGCAACTTCTTGATTCCGATGACGTTTTCACGGCTGGGAAAACAGAAGTACAGTTTGAGGCATGCTCGATCAAACGTGACAAATGAAAAGGCTTGCGACAGTTTGGGCAAAATTCAAATTCGTCGCTATCTGAGTCGTCTGCGGACGTTTCCATGCCAACATGTTCATGATCGTCATCCTTAGTTAGGCTCTTATGGATACTCGTTTCGCCATCACTGTCACTGTAGTCATGGCCACCATAAGTGGTATCATCCCCAACATCAACAATCCCTTTATGTGCTGCATCAATGAAACTTCCTTCATTCTCACCTTCATCTTTACGCTCATTAACTTTTCCGGAAATACTGCTCGAAAAACTGTTTTCAGAATCACTACCTGATCTACTTCTGCTATGACACCAACCCTCGCCATACCTGGTACCGTCCTCATCTTTGCTTGTATCGTAATTGCTATCACTTTCTGCGTCAGAAAGACTTTCCTCATCAACCGTTATGTCCAAACCACGATCAGAGTGACTACCATCAAAACAGTGACCATTTACACCCACTCTTGAAGCCTCTAAACCTACACCTACACTTGATCCTTCTCCTGTACATTTATCGGCATGGTTTACTAACTCCAACAAGGCAAATTCGCCGTGGCATTTTGGGCACAATTCTTTATCCCTCACCGGAGACTCCTCCCTAACAACAGGGTCTGAGAGAGAGCCCCTTTCCATAAGTGACGAAGGCAACCAATCGTTTTGCCTTATTTCTCTAGTACTGATTGTAGTTGAAAGCGTCGTCTTGCAGTGTTCAGCGTGTTCCACAAGATCCAGTACATCAAATGACTTTCCACAGTAAGGACACGCCTCCTGCTCACTTTCAGAGTCTGACGAGTCGGTACAGGGTATCGCACTTGTCGCGGAACAAGTGGACACATGAAGAATGAGATCTGGCAATGGAAATAATGCCGAGCAAAATGTGCATCTTTCGTTTGACTCCTCTTTCTCGAGTGCAGGTGGATTCCGATGGGCAGAAATGGATCCAGTTTCTTGGTCAGTGACGGATTCCTTTAGTTCGAGCTGTTTAGTTGATGCCGGTACGGGCTCTGCAAGGAACTTTCCTTCACATTTAGCCGATTTGCAAGTACCAGCGGCTGCCGTGTTCATATCCTCAGACGGAGTGGTACAACGTTCTAAAACGTACGGAGAAGCACTTGCTAAGCTTTTACAAGTTTGAAGAGTTTTCTGGTCGGGTGTTTCATCTAGATTTAAGCCTTCGATTTCTCTTGATTTGCAAATTGCAACAGCGATTACCCGCTCATTACTTTTCCCTAAAACGTCATGAGAATTACCCAAAGAACTTCTGTGAGCTTCAAGATTTTTCTTTGCCGCTGTTTTATCCTCCGCTTGTTCTGTAACACCTTCATCTTCACCTAGTTTTCGTTCTCTCCCTTCATGCACAAGGTGACGTGCTTCTTCGATCTCCTTTTCATCACCAGACGTCGTTAGCTTCTCAGTAATGTGACTATCAGATTTGTTGTGGCTTACTGCAAACAGACAACCTTCAAGTGGAAGCGATGATAAAGGGACGTAATCTTGACTTTTAGCCTCCTGACTTTGGCCTTCACAAACTGCTTCGTGCAAAGAAATGGTAACACTAGGAATCAACTTGCCACAGTGAACACACTTACCATACTCGATTCTATCTAAACACATAGATGTGGATATGTCAAAGATACCACAAGACTGTTCAAGTTTATCAGATTTACCTGTGCTTTCCGTTAGTGAAGAAGTACATTTCTCCTCAGCTTTGGCAGATTTAGGTAACTTTGAAGGACTTTCGGAACGTGAAAGAATATTAGAATCATCTGATTCTTTCATCACCAACAAGGACGACGAAGGATGGCTTATACCTTCAATCTTGTTGGAAGCGACTTGCTCGTTCGAAGTGTTAGCTGAGGTGTACTTCTCCTTTGTAAACTTAGTACAGCTATCTTTGCCAGGAACTCTATCCGCGGCCAACGCGACACACTGATTAGTGGCTGCCTCCTTATGGGATTCGAACTTCTTCACAGAAGGTTTATCATCATGATAGCACGATGGTGGTTCAGGCCTTTCTTCAGTTTGGCTCTTGAACCTTAATTTTCTGGAGCGAAAATACTTTTTATCAGCTTTGTATTTTCTTTTCATGGTTGGCCTGTTCTTGTCATCAGATCTTGCTCTACTGCACACGTGTTCCTCCCTACCTGCGTCACAGCTTTTAAAGCTACCACTTCGAGTCTTGCCAGCTTTGGATGTTGTTTCGAACTTACGTTCGTCCACATTAAAATGATTTTCATTATATCTCTTTGCATCAGGTGATCCAGTGCTTCTGACGAAAGTCGCACTTGTACGGCAAATATTTTTACCACCGTTTTGATTCACAGTTCTACCTTGGCTGTCTCTTTTTGATGCTCTTTCCACTGTTTTCATACTTTTCCCATCGCAAATCTGAACATTGCTCTCCTCATATTTTGGGATACTCGCTTTGTCTGCCACTTTTTTGTAAATACACTTTATAACTCTTGGAAATGGAGTTGAGAGATACTTGTAACCAAAGGCCTCGTGGTTTGCTTGAGTAAAACGAGTCAGCAAAATAACGTCTCCCTCCTTCAGCAGGGTAGATTTTTCTTTCTCAAGTTTGAGTGTTTTTCCTCCGGTGGAGATCCATGTTCCATTTGAGCTGTGGTCTGTTATCATGACTTTAAATTCTGAATCAACACTGTTTAAAAACAAGTAAAACCTCAGTGAAATGAAGCATCAGAAAAGCAGAAGTCCTTTAACAAAGTTTTTTGGAGCAATGGCTTGTCATGTGATGATGGATTCACCCTTTCACAAGTGCAAGATGCACTTCACCCTTTGAAAATTATAGCCACAATATTTAATATCAATGCTAGGAAAAACGATTGCATGTTTGTTTGACATGTGGTGTAGTGTAGTCGTCCATTTTTGTATTTATTTTATTTTAATTCCCTAAGCAGGCATTCAAATTTGGGGGTCATGACAGTTCAAGTCCATCCGCTCATTAGGTGACCTCATTCACAGGGTCTCTGTTCGACTTCCGATCCCTGGTGCCCTGGGTCCTTATCTTTCAAGTCATTATTAGGTATTTGGATTGGATTGCTAACAGCCCCCTCTTCCCCTAGCAATTTCCAGTAACCTCCTATTGAGTTGATATGGATTTTTTTCTGAAAGGAAACATTCTTAGCCATTAATGTTCACCCATTGCACTATGAAAGCTTAGGAGACTTCTTTTACATGACAATATAAAGACTTACATTAGACTTAGGCAGTAGTGGTGACTCTAAGTAGCAGATAACAGAATAAATAAATGAATGACTTAATGAAAAAAAACATAATATATATATTTAGGCAAGCCTAAAAGCGGAGCTCCATAGTTATTTCCTTAATATTTGCATTTACAGATAAACTAATGTGGCAATGCCACAGGACTCGAGCCATGGCTTCAGTAAGGACTTCTCTATATTGTGATTACATATATATATATATATATACTTTTCACTGTTTTGCTGCAGAGCCAGAGCCATCATTCAATCAAGTGCAAACGTAGATTTTCGAATTATCATCGGCCTTTGTGGTAGTGGTGGGTATAGGTGGGCCGATGAACGACTGTAATCGAAAGAGTTGATCGAAAAGTTCAAGCGAAGCGACAATCGATTATGCTTTTTTCATAATCGATTGTTGCGGAAAAATTAAAAATTTATTGGGGACACAAAAATATTAAAATCAAGAAAAATGTCTGTTTAATATCTTGGTGTGAGTTTGGTGTGGTTTTTCGTGGACTCCTAACTTCTAAGTCATAACAGCAGATAATCTAAGAATGTGTTTACCTGTGCGTACCCGCTGTCACTTTGACTTCTATGTAGGTGAAAAATACATGAAATGCTTATTGGCAGATTTCTTCGATTATAATCGATGATCGATCGGTTGTGAAATCTCAACCGATTCCCACCACTACTTTGTGGCACAGGAACTATATGATTATGATGAGCAAAAACGATTAACAAACGTTTCTTCATCACAGTTTAATTACATCTGAAATTACATTTCGATACAAGTGGTAAAAATCACTTAACTTGGTTAACAGTTCTAGTGCCCCACTATTAAACCAACTTCACAATCGACATGTATCGGTGACATTCTAATCTATCAAAAAATATTTTACAGCGAAGGTGCGATAAAACCTCAAAGTGAGCTCTCTTCGACACCGCCCATAAAAGAACAAAAGTACTTTGCTCGCCTTGTTTTGAACATTTTATTGTGTTATTCTCGTGATCTATTACAGTAAAGACGATAGAAAGTGCCGTAGATGTCCTTTTTACAATAACATGGAAAAACGTTGAGGGAAATCGACTTTACTTTTCATTGAGAAAAGTGACTGCGACAGACTGATCGAGCATACTATTTTAGCCATGAATCAACTCAGGTGATCAACTGCAATTATCGAGTGATGTTGAGAACCGTTTTTTTCTTGACTTCGATCACTTACAAATATTGCAAACAACAACCCTTGACTACAAGTCGTGGGTAGTATTATTTTTGACATCACTGTTAATGATAACATCAGCCTCAGGATTTCTGAAAAACATTTTTCAGCCGTAAACATTGAACAAAGGACGAAGTTTTTACTGCAATAGCCTTAAAAATCTGGGATTTTTTAACTAACAACGAGAATTGCTTTTGATGGACAACAAATTGCTGGCATTTCCAATGCTGCAGCTGTTAAAAATCGTGTTTATATTTGGCAATGAGTTGTTGATTACTCTTTTGCGAGTTTCCAATAATGTCAACAAAGCGTAGCCGAGGATATAAACCGTCCGGACTTCGCTTGGCTTTTCTTCAACCAATTCTTTGCCCAAAAAAATGAGCGACAGCAGGGAAAACGAAGAGTTTTAGGCTCCAAAATAAAATATTGCCGGAGCGAAAATATGCATTTGGAAAAAAGACGAGCGTTTTTAGTCCATCCAAACAACATGAAAACAACAAAAGGTAAGAAAACAAAGAACGATGTCAGCGACTGTTTCTTCGGCGTTCCTTGTAGAAATTGGAAAACTAAGACAAGTAACAAACATAACTCGTAGTCACAGAGACAAATCACGATATGTGATATAAAAGACAGAACAGGAATACTAACCTGCGGACAGTTTAAATCAGTCAACAATCACTCCGAACGCAGAGCTAAAGCAGAAGCCGTCAGTTCACACAAAAGTATACGTATTCATTTGCTAAGCAGATACAAATCCTTATCGGGCCTTGACGTTTTTCACCGTCACTTTGTTTTACTTCCCATGTCTACCAAGGAAGCTTCTTCAATTAAGGATTTTTAGCTGCAAAACCATCCAGTTTAATCCACAGCAAAAGTGAGCAATAGAAGACAGCGCCTGCATGATTAAAACCCTGCCAAACCACACGATCTTTTCTCTCGCAGATCCGTAAACTATAAAATAGCAAAGCAAGGCAATCCAATTTGATGCTCTTAACATCCAAAGGTTGATTCTCATCGGTTTACACAAAAAACGAACTGAGAAGTAGTCAAGGTAGGCGGCAAATTGTTTACAGGACGGAGATCTGTTGATCCTGGCGAAAACTTACGCCTCGTGACGCCTCGTTTTAGCTTGGCTTGAGCCTGCGATCGAATTGAAAACGAGTACTTGGTCAGCGGTCAACTTCAAAAAAACAGCTGACCTCGACAGCTCATAACTTGAGCCCGCAATATGGTCACGTGATACTGGTCAGCGGATACGTTGTTTTGACAGGTGTCAATTGACGTTGACACGGATGTCTAATATCAAAGATGTCCGCAGTAAACTAGATGGTCAGCTGGAGTATGGCCGCCATTTTGGATTATTATTATTATTATTAGGGTATTATTAATTATTGTGCGACGTCGTCGTCGTCGTCGTCGTCGTCGTCGTCGGTCGCGCCCACGAGCAATACCGCTAGCCAAGATTACCATGAGAAAAGCAGTTGACGGGTTTCTATAGGTATGGGGCTCCGCTTTGCGGCCCTTCGGGCCGCTGGAGCTCCGCTACAATGAATGAGTATTGAGTGTAGAATGTATGTATAGTATGTGGGTATAGAGGGTTTTCATGATGGCCATGTTGGAGGTACAAAACAATAAATACTAATTAAAATTATTTACACAACAATAAAATTTATTTCCTGAAGGAAAATCATTCTTTTGTTTTGTACCTCCAACATGGCAGCCATAACGTCATGTGGAAACCCTTAATAGTATAATTAAATTTTAGTGTGATGTTAAAGCATCACACTAGAAATTCTGACAAGATTTCCGCCCAACTCCCTGCATTAATATTACACTCATTTTCATTCAAACTCAATTCGTTTTTAGAGTTAGTGTGAAAGTGATGCATATATAATTAATGTAGGGAGCTGTGCAGAAATCTTGCCCGAAATTCCTTCCTTTAAAAGGCAGTCGACTACACGTATCAGTATTGGCGAATACATAAATTATTGAAGTCGGAAATGGCTGTTGTGATCTTCAGTTACGACCTCTCTTGTACTGTATTTTCGACCTGTATTTTCAACAAAGTACTTCAAAACCGGAAGTATATAATTGTCATTCTATAAGACCTTTAGCATTAAAGAAATTATAGCAATTCAAATATGTATATATATATATAAAACCTTCGTGCATGTCTGCACTTTGCGGATCTTAACAGCTGGAGAGCATGCACAATCAATTCACGTACCTTGAGCTGGAGTCATCCTTACTGCGAATGTTCAAACTACAGTGCATCTTGCTTACGTGAGTGTCTCTTAATATCGCTTGACAGAGCGGAGATCGACCAATCTGGAATAAGCCATCCACTCGCAGATCATAACATTCATTTGATTCGAAAAGGATTTGATCCATCATTTTAGATAAAAATGGGGGTAAAACTTGAAAAAAGGCTGATGTGACGATGGGTTTTCGGTTGTTATTAAACCGGATTAATTAAACCGAATGTTTATCGATGGTCAGCGGATTAGAAGAGAAACAAACTTTCGGGTGTGTAAGAGCCTTGAATTATATGGTTGAGAGTGCGTGATGACAAATGTTGTCATAGCAACTAAATCAAACGTGCTCATTTTGGGCGGCTTGACGATTTTCGCTGGACAGGTGACTGTGCGTCAAAATGGACCACATAGAAAGTTCTTCAACGGCATTTTCGATAGTCGATTAAGATCTTCACGTAAAAGGGATACCTTGGAATACAAAAATGACCACTGCTGTAGCGTGGTGTTTTATTTTTCTGTGATAACCTTGGCAAGTCTTGTGGTAATTTGTACCGTATACAGTTCAAAAACGATTTCATAAAAGCTTACAGTGTAAGCTTCTTTCGATACTCGAATATTTCAAAATGACCAGCAAGCTTATGCAGCTTATAGAGACAAGAACAAAACCACAGGTCTTGGAGGAAACAAATTTGAAAGTAAGCTGTCACTGGAAACTTATCAAATCCACCATTAAACAACAGCATGGAGACGACCCAAAGAAACTGGACGAAAAACAGGCTTTGAGTGTGGGGCATGGCATTCATCCAGTTCAATCTTTAACGTCCGAGGAAGATATTAGCTTTGTGGCTTTCAATTCATTCAATAATAACTTCGTGGTAATTGATACTGAGGGAAAAGTATCGGTGTTTTTGGCAACTGGTCACAGAGAAGCTGTGGACACGAACATTCTCAAGGATCCCATTTGTGGACTTGTGTATGCAAAGAAACCTAGATTCTATGTTTCCTGGGGGTTGGACGAAAATATCAGAGTAAGTTCTGTGTTGCACAGTAGTACGTAAACTGTGAATCAAAGAAAGTTAAAAAATTCATAGGTACTGATGCGCCAAATAACATTATTTTGGTGGCGGTAATTGCCTTGATAATAATTAAGGCACACATTGCATAATGCTTTGGTGTTGTCCTGTCCAGCTAGAGTGGTTGCCATCTTTCACTGGCACAGACAGCAGTAACTGAACATTTATTTCTTGATAACACTTATTAACTTATACAATTGTACAGGCACCAATAATTATTACATTTTTCAGCTGTGCAATTTACAGTCCTTTAGAAAGACTAGTAAGTTTATAACCCTAACTATTTTCAAATGAAAATGAAGAATGATGGTCACAGTTGTGATCACAATTTTTACAATTGCGTAAAGAAGCCAGAAAAAAATTCAGGACTTCAACGGGGATTGAACCCGTGACCTGGTGACATTGGGAGCAGGTCAATTTTGGGAATACGGTATATGAACCCAAAATTGAGCTGCTCCCAATGTCAGTGGCTTCATAGCTCAGTTGTTAGAGCATCACACCAGAATTGCGAGGTCACGGGTTCATTGCAATTGTAAAAATTGCAATCACAACTTCAACAATCATTCTTCATTTGATTTCATATCCAAAGTTCACTTGTGATTTCTTTCATATGCATTATTCACTTACAGTACAGCCCAAAAATAATGCATGCGCAAGAAGTGCCGCAAGAACTTCTTGCGCCGTAAGTACATATCTTTCACGGGAGATTTAAGAAATGCCTCTAATATTTAGCCACCCCTCTATAGAAGGAGAGATTTATTGAGCCCTACCTCCTATCTCTCTTTTAAGCCATCCCCACCCCTCCCCCTTCAGGAAAAATATGCTGCATGTACATGTAAACTTAAGTAATGTACTATGATTTAGTTTTACATCTTGGAAATTCAGTTTGTAACATGGTTGTATCATTGATTGGGTAAATGATTTACATGTAATCACTGTGGGTAGAAGTTGTAGGTATTGTATGCAAAAATCAGATCACAAAAGCAGGCTATAAGAAACTGCTTATATAATTTTGTTTGTTACTTTTATTATTGTAGTTACTTTCAGATGCATTCAAAGTTGTTAGTGTAGCAACATCTCCTAGCCGAATATTCAGGTAATAAAGATGAGTGATTTTAAGGGAGGGGGGGGGGGTGGTTGACTTTTACATGTACTACCTGCCTAAATGGCATTATTATGCCAACTCTCCAGGATACAGAGCAAATCTCCCGTACGGGTGACCAAATCTCCTGAATAAAAGTCATTTGGATTAGTTTTCCACAAAAATCTAAATTTTTCAGATCATCTATTTCTTATGCTTATATATTTATACAGTTCTTAGCATCATTTTCATGTGTTTTGCGTGAAATTGTTGTAATTCATTATGCTGCCAAACAAAGAAATACACTGACTTTCCTTAAATGTTACAACTATAACAGAATAGGTGACAGCTAGTCTGATTGGATAAGCATTCAACCAATTCATGTCCCTGACAGATGGAATCATGTTTTCCAGAAGGGAAATGTCCCTTTGGGGGAGGGGGCAGGGTCAGTGTTATTGAAGGAATTGTGAGGGGGTTGGTCAGATTAGGTGGACTGGGTAGGGAGGGTTGGCACAGAAGAAAAAGGCTCCAGATTTGGAATCTCCAGAGGTTGTCATCATTGCAAGGGGTACAGTGAATTCTCGTGTTGATTATTTTTGTTGTAGTGGAGTTTATAATGAGTCAACAAATGAGATCATTACTGGAGGAATTGGGAACATCGCAGTGAGTACAGTTTATTGAAATGTAATAGTCCTTTCACAGTTGTGTGTTCCGTTACTTGGTCTTTTTATTAGTAGGTGTGACACAGACCTCACTGCTTTTCCCATGTACTCACATACAGGGTGTACATCATGCTTTTCCCATGTCCACATTTACACTAGAAAAACACAAAAGGTTTGGATCAGAACATTAGGTATACCTCCAGCCTCACTTGTACCTAAAGGCCAGGTGACTGAACACACCTGTAAAATGGACTACCTGCTGTTATTATTATTGCTACATTTATTATTATTTATTTTTTAAAATTTATCATAGTTATCAAGTAAAACTGATTGAATATTAATCTTTAGTCTGTCCCAGAAGAAGAAAGTGTTGGCTAATTAGTTTTATTTGTGCCTTTTTCAGTGCTGGAGCTTCAGATATGGAGCAAAGTTTTTACTTCAACGTAAAGTTTTATCGGTGGGTCAGTTTGTTCTCTCAGGAACTGTGTCGGTCTGTACAATTTAGCTACAGTGTGATATGAAAAAATCTGTCTATGTTATTGATTTCAATTTAAGATGTCTTTTTAGTGTAAAATCATCAAACTCTTTTTGAACATATGTTTACACAAAAATTGTAATTTTATCTATGGTGAAGTAGTTGCATGTTTCCGTGGGGCAATGTATTTCAAGCTGCGTAAGAGAACTTAAGACTACAGTATTTGTTTTGATTTTTTTTTTACATTATCATGTACTCAGAATGCCAATATTATTTTCTATGTTTTTGTAGGACTGTTTACCAGCTACCAGTGTCATTTCTTTGTTGTCCTTGGAGGACACACCCAGCAGATCTCAGAGGTGTTTTGCTGTTTATGACAATAATGTGATAGTTTATAATCTGCTGAATGGAGCTTGCGTTGGTCATCTCAAAGAATTGCACTCTAGAAAAATCACAGCTATGCTGTTCTTCAATCCACTCAAGGTACATGACTACTCAAATGATAATTATTGGCAAATACATAAGGGCAGGAGGTTGGGTCAAAAAAGTTCAGCGATGATCACTGTTTCATTTACCCTTCCGTGACCCTAATATTAGCATATATATTCTCTGCAGTGTCATCCATACATTTTCTGCGGTGATGATGAGGAGAATTTGTTAAATAATCAAGCAAACTTCCATTGCTTGCTTATCACTTTTTATTAGCCAATTTCTTTTTTCTCACATTCCTTGTTTGATTGAGGGGTTCTACCGTGAGGAGAAATTAAGCAAGGGTTAATCCATCTGAACTTACAGATGGCATAAAGCTACAATTAGCAGTGTTCCAGATAAGAGGGGATTCTTGGGTCAACGTCATGAGTACGTTGGCTCCCTGACCTGACACACTGAGTTGTTGACTGTAAGAAAATTTGAGGAGACCCATGTCTGCTGACCCCTAAAAATATTTCATGACCCTCGGTCTCTGGAGTGAACATTTTCTGGAACACTGAATCAGTTGATTAAACTTCTTGACAATAATTTATTATAATAAACTTAAAGTTCAAGACCTGGCAGTGTTGCCAAATTTGGACAAACCCAAAGATGTCTTTGCAATGTCATTGTATCCACAAAAATTGGTAGTTTAGTGTCTTTTTCGTTTAAAACAGAATTTGAAAATCTACCTCTTCGTGGTACTTAGGCTATTTGTGTAATAGAAAAAGTAATTAATTACAATAAAGTACTCGCAATTTGACCGAACTTATAACGGTAGAATTCCCACGACAATAGTGGCCCCTTAAATTAATCACTGTGAAGACAATGTGTGTTCATTTTCTTCAGTACCTTGTGACATCAGCGAAGGATGGCTCCATAAAGGTCTGGGATGATAAATACAACATCAAGATCATCTTTGTTGGCCATTTAAAATCAGTCAATACCCTAGCGGTGTACCCATTTGGAACTTACATTATGTCTGGATCGAGTGACTGCACCATACGAGTATGGAGTCTTGATACTGCAGATGAAGTGGATAGAATAAGCACAACTGAGGCGGTTCTAGGCCTTGGGACAATTGTAGGGAATAATGACTTGTATTCGTTTGGAAGCAGATTGATTGAGTTGTGGAAGATTGAACACTTCCATAGTGTGTTTGCAACTGTGGGGTAAGGAGAAATTAACAACTATTTTTTTATCATCATAAAAGGGGCTTGTTATGATTGTTTATAATGTCTGCTGTAAAGCGATTTTAGGCGGTAATAAGTGGCATTACACAGGGCTCGAATTTGATTTTTGGGTTACTAGCCCGAATTATAAAGTTTGGTATCCAAGATCGAAACTTACGATATCTGAAATATTGAAATTTTTGTTAATAACAGCTAGAACACATTAAAGAGTACAGTAGTTGAAATTGCACTGGTGACCTTTAAAAACGTTGACAGCAAAGCACCTATTTTATAACAACACATTAACCGTTCTTAAAAATTAACATTTATTTTTAAAAAGGTTATTTCCATAACATATTTAAAATTAATTGCGTTCGACGAAGGAGAACGCTTCCTAATTTCGTGGGTGTCCTGTGAACGTTAGCGAAAGCTCTGAGAGTTTTTTTGGGCTTTCTATCGGGCGGGCAGTTATGACGTCACATTCTCGTTGCGCAAAGGATTCTGCCTCGTACGACACAAAATTCTGTCTTCTTCGCGAACATCGAACATCGGGTGTTGGCGGACGTGTTGTTGAAGAATTTCGTAATCGTCTTTCTCATTTTATAATGTCTCAACTAATTTCCTCCTATGTTTTTTGTATGATTTTAGATAAATTCATTGAACTTCGAACGCACTTATTAATCTTTGATTACTTCTAGTATGTAAGAAAATTTTTCTTAACTGACTATGTCGGGTTAGTTGGACACAATTTTAATAACCAAACCTTGAAAATTGCAAACCGTTTGTTAACGGGTTACCGTTAATTTCGAGCCCGCTGTATTACAGATAGTAAATTTTACCGGTTACCGGCTGCATGAAAAGGAGAACACTGGCTATGGGGTTTGTCTCGTGGTTGAGGTACAGAGATTGATATGGATGGCGACGTTTCGACCGCTATGCTGTTGTTTTCCTCAGGCGATAGTGCGACTGGCTGCGTATCAGTAATAGTAACACCGTGGTTGGTGGGGAATTGTGCGTTTCGACTTTAATACATGAACAGCCAGCCGACACCATCTCCTGATGAAGACCAGCAGACAGTAGCGGTCAAAACGTTGCGATCCACATCTATGTTACTCAATCGTGGGATAAACACCGGATCTGAACTTAAAGCTATCAACTGCTTTTTAGCTTCAAATATTAAAAAAAGAAGAGAAAAAAAGATGACAGTCCTTCCCTTAAAATTCTGCTTGCCATGTGTCAGTGACGTCTTTCACCTCAAAATTTGAGGACCCCAGTATCTATGGCCCGTACGTTTTCTATCCTTTTTTCTTTTTACACTTGTTTTGAGTGTTTGACTTTGATTCAACTCTCCTGAACCTGTTTCTCTTTACAGAAGCAGAATTAAATCCATCAAACCAACGACTCATCCAAGAGTAAGTGTTCAAGACCTTTCCACTGTTTTCTTTTCAACTTTTGAGTTGGGCCAGGTAAATCTGTTGACACTGCTAGAAACAGGACCTAGCAATTGGTAAAATGGCCAAGTTTGATAGTCATATCTTGCAAAATAGCGAACATTATGGTTTTACAAAGTCGGGGAATTTTATGTAGACGTTTGTATGCTTGGGGGCAAGTTTGTATCGCCACAAGAATTTGTGATGTTCGGTGTTTTTTCGTCCCAAAAAGTTCACCCACCGCTCACAGTTAAGTTTTCTTGTTCCGGATTTTCAAATTATTATTTTTCATTTTGAAAAATCGGGTCCGAAAAAGTGGCACAATGTCGCACAATGTGTGAATGACGATGATTAAACATCTGATGTAACCTTGGGCGTCTTCCTCTTTTCATTATAAGACCCTTTACTATCCAGCGAAGAAACAAAATTGTATCGTGCATTAAAAAATAAACTTTTGAATCAAGTCATTATTTCTTTGTTTGTTTCTTTCAGATGTCATTGAGACTGGTGTGCACTTGTAGCGACGCCACAGTGCGGCTCTTGTCTCCAGGCTCCGGCGAGTGCATCACCACAATGCTGTTACCAAGCATGAGTATCATAGCTGACGTGGCTTATGCAGCAGCAGAAAGTAAGCTCCGATCAACTCCAATTTTATCACAAAGTAGTTTTAAAATATTTCACTTAGTAAGATATTGATAAACGTCTATAGTCTTATTTCGAGTGCTGCATACATGTCCCATATCCCATTTTGATTATTTATTTAATTTAGGCCTAAATGTCAGTATTGCAGTTGCATGCTATACATCTTCTAAATCTTTATTTTGTGATTTACACAACCCAACAAGCATTTTACTTTTACTTTTATCGTGTACATTGTATAAATAAGTAAAGCCAAAATCAACGACAATGCTAATAACTGGGAGTGAGGAAAACTTCATACTATTACGTATACAGAATTGTTTCAAATACATGAAGTCGGCGTTAAACGCGGGAAAATGCTTGCGATCAAGTCATAATTGGTGTTGATTTTGCCCCTGATTGGTTAAGAAAGTGGCGCGAGGTTTACCGGCCAATCAGAGAGCGAAGTAAAGCAAACCATTGAAACAAACTCAGCTGGACATTGCTCTAAATATCACCTGCGGTATAGAGATCAGGAGAGTTTCACTTCAGGCATTCAAGTTACGTGTCTGTGGTTTACTTTTTCAGATTTGTTGTTTACGTTGCTCTCAGATGGTAGAATCTTGAAAGCGTCAACGATGACAAATCCATGTAAAACACTACAAGAATGGAACATGAAGAACCACCCAGACGGTAACAAATGGTCACTAATGAGCGCCCAATGAGCGACGAGATAGTTTTTCTGTCACCTTTTTTACCTGCGAAAGCAGTTATTTCTTCTTACCAAAGTGACAACAATGCTTTTGGGATTTATAAATCTTTTGCTGTTTCCGCCATCGCGGAATTATTAAACGAACATAAAGTTGCTTATTAGTTGGGAATACGTTTCCTCAAATGCCAGGAATTTACGAAAACTCCTTGCCTTGGGAATGGCGTGATAAACAAGTAGGTGTTGCGATGTAAGGGTCAGCGCGGTGGAAGCCTCGTGTTAGAGTCTCCGAGCTTAGCCCCTGTCGAGGCGGTATTTTCAGAGGGAAAATAAACTTTTCCTTGCGTTTGCTCTGCCTTTTCTGCCCAGATGTACGAATGTACGAATATAATAGTTGGATTAGTGTCCCATTCAGGGGATAGTGTTTTGGGGGAGGGGCAGGGTTCGGCCCCACCCTTAGTTGGTACCTGGACAAACCCTAAACCTTTTTGTCAGTGCGTTTGTCTTGCGTGACTCGACCTATCCGTATCACCTTTGATAAATAAGGTTGTGTAACGAAGGTCAAAACTGAATCGTTGAGCATTGCAATATTTTGTTTTTCAGTCCCGAGCACCTGTAGCTGTCTTTGTTTATATGAATATGTAGTTGAGGTAAGAAATTTTCAACATTTCATTTATCCTTGGTTATTGCTGCCCTCACCTGCATATGCAGAAAACATCGCTCGTTAGGCTCTCCGAAAAACTGGATCGCTTTTGTGTAAGTTCGTTGTTACGGAGCACACAATATAAATTTACATTACAAGCTTAGATTTTAAAAAGCGAAAAATGAAGGCCCATGGCCTAGGGAAGTTCATTCAGTTTGGCTTAAGTTAGCAAAGTAGGAAATGCCTTTCGCTCTTTACAATGTCTCTGCAAGAGATAAACGGCATCTTTTTCCACAGGATGAGCTCGAGGGCGATACGTGGGGCAATGTGGTTGCCGCGCTGAAATCTAAGAGAAAGGCAGAAGAGGTTAAAAGCACTGGACAAACTAATGCGTTTGACAGAACTCTGTTGCTGGGTGGATGTGTTGATGGCATGATCGTTGTGTTTGACTGGCAGAATGAGAGCTCACCAGGCAAAGTTTCGTTTAAAATAGAGGTACAGTGTAGGTCTTTGTGGGAAATTCAGTAAACGCGATCTTTTTATCTTTAATTAGAGTAATTGCCGAAAGCGAGGCTTAAATCTGGCAATAGAGCGGCCAGTGCTCGCTCAATAAGTTAATACATTAATACAAAGTGCGAACTAATTTGTAAAGTTATTGTAACACAAATAATGATAATTTTTAAAAACTTAAAAGGTTAGTGGAAACTTCGCGAATGAATGACTCAGCGACACTAGGTGGTAACGCATTCCATTCTGGGATCGTTCTTACGTAAAATTAGTATTAATAATACATAATTAGAAAATACAAAATTAAAAATGACAAATAAAGATAATCAATGTGAATGGCAGCTATAACGAGATAATGACAGGCAACGGGATAATATAGCCGCGGTTATGTTGTAATGTTGATGGATTTTCCTCGGCTTTTGATCTGCCTTTCTTTCAGGATGTCAATGAACCATTAAAGAAAGATTTTGCATAAAAAAACGGAGTTCAATTCCCAGAAAAATGGTTCACTCCTCCAAAATGGCCACCGTGATCTCAAATGCACTCACTCTCTACACAGTCTATTAACAAGCCTTTACTTTGTCGCGAGGAGTTCAAATTGTCGACTTCGAGTTGACCGTGGGAGGGTGGCTACAGGTGCGATTTTACCTCTTTTGTGGGCATGAAATCGTTTGCATGGCCTTGTCCTGCAGTTGAAGCTTGTTTGACTGGTGTCCTTAAATGTGCGTGTTCTTTTGGTTAGGCACACAGAGACGAGGTGATCACTATGGTGGCCAACCCTGTAGTGGATCAAGTCATATCAGCAGGACGGGGTGAGTCCAGTATGCCGTACATTTACATGTATTTTGCGACTAATTAACAATTATTCACCGAAGTGTCTTTCATTTGTCTTGATATTCAATCGAAAATACGTCCCAAATACATTGATTGTGTTTTAGTTTCTTGCGCAGTTCACAAAAAATCGCGTGACGAATGGGCGACGTTTGTTTGGTTTGAGGCAAAAATTCGGGTTTGGCAGTCTTTGATACGTAAAGTAAGCCATTGCCAAGAGATGAAAATTGGCGAAAAAGTTGGGGAGGATAGGAACGAGTTCTCTTTCTCGTCAGCAGTTTTCCATCTTGTTTTTTGACTGTTTTTGCCAAGTTCACTCACGCCAACTTGAGTTTGTCAATTTTGTTTGCCGTGTTAAGGTGCCTGTGCACGCGCTCAAGATCAAATGTGCGCGCTGTTACCGTTTGTTTGCGTCACCGTGATCATCAAGGCGCAGGAGTTCGAGTAAACGTCGCCTTAGCTCAGCTCCTCTGTCTGGAGCTTTCGGCTCGATTTTTCGGCTGCATGAACATTGTTTTTCGTTGACTAACCTTGCAATCTGTTGTGCCTTAGACGTCTTTTGGTGTTACAGGGCTTAGAACAAGGCCTACTTTCTTTTAAATTCTACAAATTGTTTGCGTAGTAGTTTGCCTTCAGTAACTAACAATATTGAGTTTTATCATTTTCTTACCAGACCACGTGATCAAGATTTGGCGCCTTTTTCCTTTTGCGGAGGAAGCCCTAGCCCCTCTTATGACGTTATATTGCCATGAGACCCCCAGACTTCTGTCTGTGGCTCACCACAAACTGTGCACTGCTTTCCATGAACCAGCCACCGCCTCTTACAACATAGTGGTCTTCAAAACCACTCAGAAAAGTAAGCTATACTTACGAGTGTGATCTCTTTTCCAACGCGCCGTTGTAATGGCGAGTAAAAGTCATTACACGACAAAACTTTAGGTACGACAGGAGAAGAGGTTAGACAAATTCACGCACACTCAAAGGTCAAATTATTGCCGTTGTAAAACTCAGAACACAAAGCCACAGCTAACCAATCACAAGAAGCGCAAAATGTGTTATCGGCTGTCAAATTATTATTATTATTTAATTATTTTTTTATTATTATTATTTTTTTTTTGCCTTTCCTCTCTTAATAAATTAGATGTACTGGTTTGTGACGAAACAACTTTCACTACATTCACGTAGTTACATGTAGCTTCATTTTTGCACAATTATAGTAATCATTAATTTATCCTACTGATTATTAATAATCTTTCAGAGCGTTTCGATCATGACAGTGATTTCGACCACATGGATGACATAACGGGATTAGCCAGCTGTTCCAAGATGAGACTGTTTGCGTCATGCAGTGCTGACGGCTCCGTGAGGATCTGGGACGAGTCTAACCGACTTCTTCGTGTGATCAAGTTGAACGCTTCTCCCACCAGCATCTGCTTCTGCAGTCAGAAAGGAGACCTGATGGTGGGCATTGGCAAAAATCTACACAAGATAAATTATTCCACTTGTACGTTAAGTGATCTACTCTTGACATTTCCGATTTCCCGTTGAAATAACGAAGATTTCGGAACTGGCGTGCGTTTCTCGAAACCCCCGAAACTTTTCGGGCCTATTTCGGGTGCCATAATTTCCTTCCTTGAAATCGTGGTTAGCCCAGCTGTTTAAAATAGGCGGATCGCAGTTTGAGAAATGGCTTTCGGACTCGAAAAGTTTTCGGGGCTTTCGAGAAACGGGACCTTGAACCGAGTATTTTTATTTATCATTGGCGTCTTAGACTCGTAAACGTTTAGATAGTAGAGTCTTTAAGTTACATTTAGCATTATCATCATCCCTTCAAACAAAAATAAAAGGAAGGAATACATACACTTAAATTCTGAAGCTAACGTGGTAGGATCTGAAAGTAGCACTAGTAGCAGTAGCGATGAAATAAAATAATAATAAGCGATTAATAACCTTTTCTCCCTTTTTCACCTCCAGATATGCCTCAGTCATATATTTACCGAATGGTGGCGATGGATTTCCGACGAGTGGTTTCCGAGGCACCAATCGATATTGAGTCGGACGTTAAGGATGGACTTTCACCCGAAGAGTGCCAGCGTATGAACCAAGTCAAGTCTTCTCTGAATAAATACACTCAGTTTAAGGACGCAATGCCACAGGATGAAATGGACGAGATGATTCAGGAGGAGGCGCGGAGAAGCCAGGTGGGAAAATTTCCTTTTTATACCCACACCCTGTATCTGAAGTCTTTTAATATGATGATAACACTCCACTCTATCCCATTCTGGCTTAGCTAACCATAAAACGATAGGTCAGATTTTACTGCGCCTTTCGTTTATTCCTCGTTGCGGAAGACAAATAATTTAGTTCAAAGAGTTGTTCTTAAGCACAGATTGGTGGATTTTAATCGAATTTGTTAGTTTAAGTTTTCCATGATACACTGGAGTTGTTGCCATGAACGTTGTCATCGTACGTAGTATAGTAAATATTTTAAAGGCAGCTGACAACAGTCGTTAGTCATACCAAGGCGTTTAAAATTGGCGTGCCACTGAAAATTGTAATAAAACTCGAGCAACAATAGCTTTGTATTCTGTTTGACATCGATTATCTAGGAAGCAGGAAAATTTACCTCAACGGTTTTCAAAGGTAGCTTCCACAAGGCAACATTACTTATAATTGGTGAATGTCGAGTCATTTTGTTTGGTTGATTTGTTATTTTCTTGTCCATTGGTTGTCATTAAATTATTGATTAATAGTAAGCATGGAAATCGTTAGCTAGTTATGAACTTTTTATAGTTAGAGTTTACAATTTTCTCTGTTGCTTTGATGTGTACAATAAATGCTGTGAGAATGCCTATGTTTGTAAATGTTCCATCCGTTTACTTTTCTTTGATTCATACTAGGCCTTTGAAAAAATCCAGCAACGCGAAAATGAGCTCCGCAAGCTCCGCGACGGGACGTACGAATTCAACCGAAAACGGACGAACATCGACTTGGAAACCGTTCGCGGCAAAGCGTTTGAAAGATACCTAGAAATCTTTTATAAGCGAACGTGCGTCGATATTCCGGATGACGATTTAGAGAACCAAGCTGATCTCGATGATAAAGAGGAGCCTTATTCGCCCGATAGAGGCAACAGATTTTTCTCGATAAGCAGGCAGTCAAATAGATCCAAGAAGGCCTCCCGCGAAAAACCTCCTCCTCCGAAACCCGAGATCATGAGTTTATCCATGTCCGAGTTTGAACCCATTACTCTGCTAGAAGATGTTAGAGATTCACCTGCGCTTCCTGCCACAAAAGAACTGGATGAAACGTCTCGGTGAGTGAGTAACATGCCCATAGCATCCACCGAGTGGCTTTCAGTTTACCTGACACAAGCTTCACATTTTCTACCAACTTAAAGATGTATTTTTCACATATTTTGTGTAGCGCTTTGGGAAGCCAACCATGGCAACCTAGAAATATGAACCGTTTGCTTTGGCCGATCTATTTTGTTGTTTGCCCTCGTTTCTTATCTCCGTCCAGGGTTAAAAATGGCTACTGAAAAACTGTCAGAGAATCCTGACAAACGCTGCGAGTAACATGTGATCACCAAATTAGTTTTTTTTTCCCGCAAAATTCCATTGAAACGGTACAATGCCCACTCCCCATGGAGGCTTTGTGGGGACAATAACCTAAAATACAAAGAAATTAGTGATTTGAAAATACTATGTACATCTTAAACCAAGACAAAAAAAAGGTAACACTTTAAACTCCCAGACAAGAATTCACTGCAAATCTTTCCCGAGGTCTGTATGTGAGAATTTTTGTGATAAAGAAGGGGTTATTGATCATTTTCTGAGACGAAAACAGTGTTTCATTTTACAATCCAAAATATAACCACGATTATCATTAAATTAGCTACATTGCTACAAATTTAAGACAGATCGCTATGTCGGACACTAACGTGTGGTAATCGTTTTGTCGTTGTAAAGGTCTGGACGCCCCTTTACCATGGAAACAGAGAGCGAGATATTCTCCCATCAAGAGACAAGCTCCAGAGTGTCCCACTCTGCTCCTCTCCGTAAACGCAACTTCCGAAGCCATCCCGTAGAACCACCACTCGTGAGTCGGGATCGAGATCGGGATCGTGATCGATACGTTGTGGACGTGCCGAAGACCAATCGGTATCCTTCGCCGAGTCTTTCTCGTCATTTGGTATCCCAGAGGCTTTCCAGGTTAGCTTCTCGTCAAACTGGTGATGACGAGGACGAAGAGATGTTCGTCATTGCGCCCGACGGCTTTATTCCGAACTCTGTTGTGGTGGCTATGTTTAGGGATTCAAGAGAGGAGAGTAAAGAGGAGGAGGAAGACACGTGGAAACCACCGCGGTTGACTGCAGAACAACTGGCTGAACTGGAGAAAAGAAAGAAGGTAGGTATAGAGGGTTGTCTGCTCACGTGACCAGCGGGCGTATTGGTTTTTTTTAAACAAAAGGAATAGTTTGCATAAACATAGTGTTCAATTCCCAGAAGACTGGTTTGCTTCTCCAACATGGCCGCCGTTCCTTTGTTTTGCTACTCCAAAAAAGCTGCCGTGACGTCATGTGAACGCACTCAATAGGAATGTTACAGTAATAACAAAGTACTACGTCATACGCTGTAACCAATCAACAACCAATTCCACCAATTCCAACGTTAGCATCATCTTTTCACACATGAAAGTACTGTTCAGCGCCTAGCTTTCGATTGATGGTACTTCAGTATTTTATTCAGACACGAAAGTGAAATCACTGGGCACGATATCATAAACGGCACCGTAGGAAAGTAACGCTCACTGTGTGATTTTCTTTGGAATTCAGTTTTCATCCATAGACACAAAAGTTAGAGCCACCTTGTACAGGTGTATTGTATAGCAAACTACAATTATTGGGATAGCAGAGCTCATTAGCTTTCGTTTTCATTCGTCCATTTATCCAAGCTGTAACCCCACATGATGACGCATATGGAAAGGGGTGGGGGGAGGGGGAGGGAATTATTTAAATCTCGAGTCTATAAATCAGAGGAAAGAGGAATGGCGTGTCACTGCAGCGGAAGTGCCATAAATAATGTAATAAGACAGTTATTAATGCCGAATTTTACGATCTGTGGTTTTAGTTTCATTTTCTCTCAGTCCATCGTGTGAGAACCCTTGAGGTAATTTTAAACCTCTATAACCTGCGATCCTCACTCTTGTGCAGCACCGATTTGATGAGTAATTTGATTACTCCCCTTTGACAGAAACTTCCGAAATCTCCTGATCGCGAAAGTCCAAAAGAAAAGAAAGTTAAGAGACAGTCAAAGTTCGCTGATCAACTCCAGCTTGCTTTGCGAGATATCCCTTCTCCAGACGAGAACGAACTCCTGAAGTCGCCCACTTCAACTCCACCCCCGTCCCCTCCCCCCCTGGAGACGTCACCTCCAAGGATCCCCTCCCCAAAGAAGGAAGTGAAACCAGTTCGACCGGTTGAAAAACTAGTAACAAGACCCAAGCCTCCAACTCCAGAACCGTGAGTTTATTGTCATTCTTCTCTTTTTAGCAGCTTTGTTATCAGTAATAGTCAGGTTGACGGTATAGACGCTTTGCGTTACTCGAATGTTTCTGCTGCATAAAGCCGCGGCAACACGAGTGATTTTTTCCTTGCCATGGTGATGCGATTTTCTTGAAAATGGGCCATTTTACAGTTATGTGTTCTGTGACCTGGCCTTTGAGCAGAAGCGAGGCTTGAGTTGTCAGACCTCATTTCTTTTCTCGTGTAAATCATGTTGTTGTTATGCTAACTAGTCTGCATTTTCATGAGAAAGACAGAGGTTTGTATCAAAACAAGGTCGCCCCAAGCCTCGCTTCTATTCAAAGGCCAGGTCAATCAACACACAACTGTAAAATGGACAGGCTACACGTTGAATTTCTCGCGATTTATGTCTGCGACCATTTTTAGCTGTCGCCATTGCATCCTGACATGATTAAGGAGCTTAAGCAACGAGGACGGCAACGGCAACACCACAAAACAATAGGTTTAATGAGCAAAAACAATCGTTCTGCATGTGCGTTTACATTTCGGTACATTTCTTTCCCGTCCTCTTCAAACCTACAACGTAAAATGACCGAATTTTATGTTTTCTTGAGAAAATGATGTTTTCATCGATCGCCGTCACCATCGTCGTTGCTTCAGCTCTCTACTTGCGCGAGGGTGGTTACACATGCGATTTTCACTGCGTGGTGGCGACGCGACAATTTCCAAAAAAAAAGAGAAATGCATCACCGTCGCAAGCAAAAAATCGCTGAATTGCAGGCCACTGTCTTTTGAGGAAACGTCGTGATCATTTTAATTTAGTGAAATGGGAGTAGAATCGCTCAATACTAGCGTCTTCTCGAAACTTCTACTTCAGCTTTATTTTCACTGTAGCTGATGTACCTTATCAGCTTATTTGATACAGGCACATTTTCTTGTCGGTTAACATTAATTTGTTGTTCATGAAAAGTCTGTCAAATGTTACGTAGCCTTCTCCTGATAGGTGATAGCAATTGAATGGCAATTTAAAGAGCACACTGAAAGCTAAAAGGGAAATGAATGATAAATTGAAAAGTGTTAAATTTAACGAAAACATTAATTAACCGTGAAACCCACACTCGCTTTTTTTGACTATTTACCATTTCCTGAACAGTAATAATGATGAAACTTAAGGTTAAAGTTAAATTCTATAACATAAACTGTAATTTTTATTAAAGAACACAGCCCTCAAGGTCAAGCTTAAATAAAAGTGCTTGGTCGTCACCTGCGTTAAATGTATTGAACTTGGAGCATGATGATAAGCGAAAGCGAAATAATGTTAATGATGACAACAGAGAGGAAGTAATGGAACGTCCTTCATCACTGGTCATTGAATTAATGTCGGTTGAAAATGATGTTAAAGCAGATGCGACAGAGCGTAAAAAAAGGTAGAGTTGATGAGATATAAATCTTCACTAAACATTTTTTGTTGCAGTAATTTTCGTCTTCTGTTATCTCGTTAATAAATATCTAGTAAAGCAAAGCGATTAGTAGGATATCTTTCTTTGGTTTGAGTTTTTATCCCTCTTCATTCAGTTCCATACTGTATTTCCTCGAATGACAGCCGGCCGGGAACGATTTTTTTGGTTTGTACTAGAAGGGGACGATTATTCCAAATACTGCTCGGTGGAGGTCATGCTCTAAATATTGGAAACATTTTGTTTTATTGCTCTATTCAAGAAAATGATCACAACATGTAAGCGGAACACGGGCTTTCCAACTCCCCTCAATTTGGTTTCTTTGTCTGATTTTCAATATCGATTTCCCTGGCGTCTTAGCGAGTCATCAATCGGTCCTAATATATCGGACTCCACTGCAAAATTATCCTTCAGGTTTAACCAAGGGGGTGGGGGCGGTTATTCGTTCGAGGGGGGCGATTAGATCAAATATATCCATTAAATGTGGAAAAAGGCGGGGTGGCGGGGTAATCGAGAGACTGTCATTCGAGGAAATGCGGTATTGCGAGAACGTTTACTTTGCTGTAATTGTAGAGACACCATCTTGTTGGAATTTGTCGATTTTTTGTTTTCAAAGAAGTCACGTAAATCATGCATAAGCACGTTAAAGAATAGTTCACTTGCCCGCCTTTCTCTCTGTTCAGTGTTCTACTAAAAGCGTTCATTGTCCGCCGATGGTAGTTCCTTTAAAGAGCACATATTATCCCCATTTTATCCACTTCTGCTCGTTGCTAATTGATCTTTACTCTTGTATGCTTATTGATACTCTTTAAATCCTTGGGGTCAGAACAACTTATATTTCAACTTTGACCTTTTGATCCAGTTTTTCCTCTCTCTTTTGCAGTCATGTTCGTAAGTTCTAACAATCCATTCAATTCTTCCCCGCCTTTTAGTATCGAGAGCGTGGTCTCCAAAGTGTCCACCCCTATGCTGGCCACGACATCCTGGACGCTTCCAAATCTTCACATCCACAGGCACACGAAGTTTTGCTTTGTACACAAATATTTTCCTGTCTATGAAACGTTTGACTTCGGAGAGTCCGGCACGCACTAGACTCGCTGAGCAGATCTTCTAATTCTATAAGCCCTGTAGAGGAACTGTTTGTTAGAATGAAAGGATTGAAAGGGAACTCTCAATCTCGGTGCTCAAAAACTGCTTCTACTTTGCAATGCGGTGTTCTTGTTAGAACAAACACTGCAAGGAAAGACATCACTTTATTTTGCGAATGGGATATCTCGCTTTTTCTTACTTCTTACATTCTCTGCTCTCCACTGGGCTTAATAAACGTAAAGAATTAAGCGCACCTCTTTAGTTTTGTCTCAGTAATCTGTTTGTTTTCTATCACGTTCTAACATCCTCTACTCTCCACCTTTATTCTATAAGCGTCACGTGGAAGTTGGGGCGACGAAATGTTGAAAACCTGAACACCCTGTTTCTGCTCTCTCTTTTCTCAGTCTTCGTGCTTTATTACCTCACTCACCCCCAGTTTCTGTCTATCTTACGGATTGCCTGAGAACCTTGAGCAGAATGATACTTTGTCAAAGTTTTGGAGTTTTCGTACTTTGTCTTTCTTTAGGAATAGGGGGACTGTCATGTAAGATGTCATTTAGGGTCCCTCTCTTTCACTATCAAATCATGAATAGGGATTTTAAGCAACCGCTACAGAGGGTCAGTAGTACGGTTGTTCTGACTGAGAAAGATTGGGACAAGTACGTGCGAGTGGCTCGAAATTTGTTTATATTAAGCAAACGCGATTTGGACGGCAACTTCGCCGGGTCAAATTTTTGTGTCTTCCAGAAGTTTTGTAGAGTTCTTGTGTCAAAATTTAATTTGAAAACCAATATGTTCGTTCAAAGAGATAACAGGATTGGTGGTTTGAGCAGTGGGATGATAAATGCATTTCGAATGAATAATATACTTCATGAAAAATTAGAGTGGGCAAACTTGACTTTACCTTACGATTGGCGGTAGACGAATGCAAAGCTGAATTTCTTGTTGAGAAGAGGGACTTGGAGATTAACAAATTTGGCACTAACTGCAATCTCTTCGGTTGTGCCATCGCCACAGATGCACTTCAAATTGTCGACTTGGAAGAAAGAAATAGGCAAAACTGAATCACAATAATTTTCTGCCTTTTCGGAGAAGACGTTGTTGGGTAATAGTCAATCAAAACCTCTGCGAGACTTAAAAAGCAGAATTCAAGCAAGAAAACTCCAACGTAGTAGACACTGCGGCCAATAGCTTGTTCCTGCGTACTCAACGAAAGCGGTACGGCTGGAAATCTGGTATGAGACAAGTGGTTCCCTCAGGAAATTTTACATCCGGTCACCGTATTAGACTGTGCTCCGTAGCGATTTCCTTTAAGTACACGGTATTCACACTGAAAATCGTACCTCTATCACGCTCTTTATCAGAAATCTTTGTTTCAGTTCGCAATAATCACACTGACAATTTTGGAGGATAACAGTTTACGGTTTTCTCATCTCAAATATTACATTAAACTTACCCAGAAAGCAAACTATGATTAACCGTCCAATTTCAGAATCAAACTCAGATTTTTCAGTGTATAGTGGTCTCCTAGCATTTAAGTCTACCTTAAAGTGAACATTAAAAAGAAATTCTGCGATATAAACGTAAACGTAATTGAGACAAAAGTAGGTTGATTTGCGACACATCATTTGTTGCTGTTAACTAAAAATGTACGATCAGTAACTTAGACGTGGTCCTCTGTATGGGGAAATTCTTAGAATACTTCATACTCTTTTACTCTTGGTGTTGCTTTTGCTGCAATTGTGTTTTACGACTTACATTTCTTTTTTTTTATCCTTACATTTACAGAACACCCTCCCCTCCCAAGGAACCAACTCCAACCCCTCCCCCTCCGAGTCCACTGCCCTCGTTCATTACTCAGTTTAAAGGAACCCTGTGGTTTGAAAGCTTCTTTCCTGACGCAAACTCGGAGGTAAGTATCAAAAAGTCGATTTCTTGTTGATGCTTGTGAATGCTTTGATAAGTTATCTTTTTTTTTTTTTATAAAAGAACTTGTGTAGAAAGAAGGGGTCGGTCATCATCAGTATTTTTTTTATAAACTGGCCCGAAATTTCGTTGGCGTTGCTTATTTCTATACACAGGACTGTCACTAATCTTTGAAGTAGGTGCATGGGGATATACAAAAAACAGCCGGTGATTCGAGTTGCTGTAGTGATTTTATATCAAAGTAGCCAGGGACATACTTCAAAATACGAGGGGAACGTCCCCGGCCCCCGGCCCCCTAATGACAGCCCTGATACAATTTGACGGATGTTTATCGTTGAACCGGTTCTGGTTTACTGATGATAGCGTGACAAGTGGCATTAAGCAAGGCGAACGTTTTCAGTATTCATATTAAGCCAGGAACTGAAACAAAACATAATTTCAAATTAACGCTTTACACACGCGCCCTAACGTTTGAAGATTGAAACCCTTTTTATTTTGACTCGTTAATTCCTTGAAATCAGCCAAAAGCTTTATTGACCATAGTTTATATATTTGTTGACAGTCTTTTCCCAAACCTTGGACTGCGGATGGCTTTGTAGAGATGCTGCTAAGTCTGATTCAAAAGACAACTGATTATGAGATGAAGACTCAGATCTGTGCCGTAAGTATTTGTTTGAGTTTGTGGCTTGCATGGGTTTTGTAAATGGTGTCCAAAGTTTAAACCAAATCCGTAGAGGATAACGCAGCCAAAATAATAGTGAAGATAGCTTTCCGTCATCCGTCTCTAAACAGCAAGATCCGCGTGTTTGAAGACGGTAGAGAGATCACGACTGTCACTCAAACAAGGGACCTCCAGATCGAAATTATGATGCATCGGTGGTTTGATAACTCAGCCTCCATACTTTAGTGTAAACCGCTCACGCTTGTTTGTGTGGTCTTTTGTAGGCTATCATGCTGTTAAACCGTCAGGAAGGTTTGACCCACGAAACAAGCGAAAAGGTCACCAGAACCATGATAGCAGAACTGAATATCCCGGATCACCCTACTGCGCATGGCTCGACCCAGGGCAAGCAGTTTTTACGGGCGGCGTTGCAGGTGTCCCACACCATGCGGGTGTATGAAACATCGTTTGTGGCTGAACTGATGGCACAGTTCATTGATGGGGATGAAGAAATTAGGTACAGTTGAAGTGCTAAATCAACCAGAAAATTTGAGATTACATATCTCAGTTTTTCACACCTGCAGTACTTATGTTGTCTATTGATGCTAGCATTGAACTGAATTGTGCATGTGAGGTTTCTAACAAACGTTCTCTCTACGAACAAGAAAAAACGTTGGCGTGTCAGTTTTTCTGTGAGGCTTGTATGACCGAGAACTAGTATGTACGTGAAATGGTGTTGATGCTGTTTCACTTCGGGAACGTGGTTCTAATTTTTCACAAGCAAAATAGTTGTGGAAACTGTACCGAGCTAGCGTCTTTGCAAGTTTAGGATTACAATCGAAAAGCACAAAAGTGAATGAAATATTGGCTAAAAACGTCGGTCGCATACTAAAGTGTCGATGATCTGTTTACGAAACCTAACTAAACTATATTTAAAACGTCCAATCTTCTTTAACTCCTTTTATCTTTGTAAGTGGGTTTAATCTCAAGGTTACAAAAATTTAACAACTTCATATTTTAGAAGCTTTTTAACTGGTTTCACAATTCGACTCTGTTTATTTGTCTGAAACCCATTCATCCTTGTTTTCTGCAAAACATGAGTTCTGTTGCACTCTCGCGGCTCCTTTGGTTATATACATTAATAGCTATCTGATCTCTCGCTTTGCAGGAATTTTACCCGAGACCTTCTGGTATCGATTGGAGTGCTAGATACTGCGGGTTACTTTGCTAAGGAGTTGGATTTGTTCGATACCACGGTAATTAATATCCTTATGAGACAAACATGCAGGGTGACCAGAATATTCGCACCATGGATCCGAGGAGCACTTTGTTCGTAAAAAAGGCGTTTCCATATTGAGTGGTCCTTTTGTTAATGGATTGGTTTTCTCTTGTCATGTTTATTCAACAATGGTTGAACCAGTATAGCTAACAGGGCTCTACCAGCGTACACTGAATGTATTGTCGTATACAACAAAGTATTTGCTCAAGCAACGAGATTAGTGAAGTTCTAGCCTGCGTTACATCCCCATTCGTAGATATTGGAGACGAGAAATTCAGAACATGACCAATACAAGACTTTATTGATTTGGAACTAGAAATTTTCCACATTAACCTGGCACCACAGGTAGCAGGGCTAATCTAGGCGGACCAGGAGAGTCAAGGAAAGAAAGGAACTGATAAAATAAAAGTAGGCAAAAAATGAACGGGGGAAAAAGTCTTCATTTCCTATCTCTATTCTGTCTAAAGTCTGCACAACAATTTTACGCTATTAACTGCCCAATTTCCTGTCGAAACTAAAAATGACTGCGTTTTGTTTTTGACTGTTAGGGTATTCCTGAAAACAGACGAAAAGCTCGAGTGAAAGACTTGTGTGTGCAGTGGTTAAACGAATGGCTGGCTCAATTTAGACAGCACATCCGATCCTTGGCAGGCAAAATCAGCCGTGCGCAAGCGGGCAGTGTTGTTAAGTAAGGATAATTTCTTGTGTTTCTTTCTTTATTTTGTTTTCGTTTTTGCGTTAGGTCTTTTCATACTTGACTTTGTAACATGAGATGTCCGACTGTGTAGCATGGAAGACGAAAACTTAATTGTAATGAAACGTTTATTAAAGCGCAGTTGTCCAGAACGCATCGGTGTCTGTAAAAGATGGAGACACAAGCACAGACTGGTTTGTAATCAATTCCTCGGGAGTAGTTTGAGAGCAACGAAAATAAAAAGGACAATGTAAAACTGGAATTCAAATCGTGACGAAGGTTTTGCATGTTTCCTTCAAACAATTTATACTTAGATTATTTTCCATTAACACTATAATGCACTTATTCGATATATTTTTTTTCACTTTCTAATCGACAGAGGAACAAAGACTCCTAAGACGCCGAGCTCCATCAAAGGCATTTTGAAAACGGACAAAGGAAGCTCGCAGGTGTGTAAGATAAAGAATCAACATGGGTTCTGAAAAAAGTGTTTTAAAATTGCGAATTTCGGTATTGTTGTCACCAACTTCAAGTGCTTTGACAGTTTTCGACGTTCGGGCGACTTTTGCTTTTGATTATTGTACGTACTAAAATTCTGAACTTCCTACCTTTAAGTTGATTTGTATTTATCTTAACAGAGCACAGCATCCGAGATGTCCAAACCAACAAGTAGTAAGTCCTATTAGAGTTACTGTCATTTCGCCCTCATGTCTCCTATTTTTTTTATTATTTCACTACCTTGTTTGTAATACATGCAGGTTCTTATTTGTTTCTTCCTACTGTGTTTCAGTTTCGTTTGACATCGAGTCTTTGGGAGGCAAAGCCGCTGACAAAGCAACGCCCGTAGAGGCGATCAACTACTTTTGTGACATCAGAATGGAAGAGGAACTGGAGCGAGCGCGCACGCGCGCTCGTGTAAAGACTCCTGTGCAGGCCCAGGATAATTCCAGAAACACGGTTCTTGTTCTTCCGAAAATTCACAGGTATATGTTCTTTGCTAAGCAGACTAGGGTCTTTGTTGTGAAATGCTGATGCCGCCACCAATTACTGTTTAAGAAATAAGACGAGCCCCAACTTTTCATTGACCCGGCGTCGCTAAAAAATGGATATCACTGAGGTATATTGTCAAAAAGTATCCATTTTTGAGCTGTCTTTTTACTGAATGCATGCATTTTCATATATGATCATTTTGTTTTCGTTTAGTAAAAGGAGTCTGGCCAGGCTTGGAGAAACACATTGCAGTCATTGTCACCCAGAAAGAGAAACTTCTCTCGCATTAGGTAACGGAGCTTTCCTTTTCTCTTTGCAGTTTGACAGTGTCATCCGTGAAAATCTTCATCTGGAAACTACTTGGTTGATTCCCTACTTCGAATATTACCCTCCACCCCACCTTCACCCTATTTTCACCTCTTGAGCCTATATCATCCGTAGAGAATCCTCTTCCATGAAGTCCCTGTTGCTAAATCAAATTAGTATCACCCAATAGTGGACTAATGCAAATCCTGCATTTTGATTGGCTACGCTACTAGAGGACTATTAGTAATAGTCCTCGAGTAGCAATCGAGCATGACGCTTTCTTTCGTTTTATTCCCAAATAAATATTTCTTCGACTTGCATTTGCTAACTTTATTATTGCCTTTTCTGTCCGACTAGTTGGGTGATACTAAAACAGTGAGACCCTTCGCCCTCAAGGGCTACGGGTCTGTTTGTTAAATAGCGACATCTAAAATTGGTTGTTTTCAACAAGTTGATTTTTCCACTCGCGTCTATTGCGGGATACAAAATGATTATTGGCAACTCGGTGCCGTTTGAGCGAATTTCTTTCTTTTTTGTTTTCTTTTTACATTTTGTTCTCTGTTTCTTACAGCCTTCCCACTGCCTACGATCTACCAGACCCGCCGCAGATTCGTGTTGAACAACATGGTGCTTCATTTGAATACGCTAACGCTGAATCCATTCCCAGATGAGGACGATGCAGCAGTCTACGAGCCTGCTAAAAATTCACAGCTACTGACTCTTCGGTCATCGCAGAAATATTTCTTCCCTGGACAATCATACGTAGAACCACTTACAGAAACAGAGAGTCTCTCAGAACAAATTAGAAAGGTTTTGCTCTAGCTTGGGAACAAAATACTAGGTAGCTTTACTAACATTCGCACTGTAATAATGGCTTGTGCGAAAGAGCGGTGGGCATCGCTAGTTTCAAAAAGATGGCTCAAGCCTTGTCAGTTGGAACTTCAAAACTGACATTGGTTCCTTGACTTTTAAGATCTTGCTTGCCGCTGGTTTTATTGTTTACTCCAACCTCTTACTTTTTTCTCCCTACCATAGTAAACTATTGTCATATATATAAACAATACTCTCCATTTGGTGCGAAAATATACTCGGATATTTGTCCATTTGTCCGCGGACATTATCTGTTCCGAGAAGTGAGCTCCGAGGAACTGATAATGTCCAAGGACAAATATCCGTGCATAAAATTATTCTTAAAGCCAAATGGAGGCTATTGTGTTTATTATCGTTCAAATATTTTTCGCATTACCGAATGTCAGGCCCACTCTCCTCAACTGAAGATATGACGGCCAAAACTGAGATGCATGCTTCAAGCTGTTGTTAGGGTCGAAATAACTGAACTGCAAACGCAAAATTTTCCTGAACAGCAAGCCCTTTCCAAACAACCAGTATTAGACCAAGCCACAACATAAGTTTCTTAAATTTCAGTATACGGTATTGTAAGTTCCCTCGTCCCCGAGTATAGATCTATTTTTTACGAACAAACTAGATTGCAAGTATGTCAATCGAAGCCACTGTCTCGATCTTTTGCTGTTGTTTTCTTTTACTCTTCATTTTCTACCTTGCTTGACAAGTGTTTTGTAGTTTTGTTCGGTTAGAAATTTACATTTACATTTCTACTGAGTAGAAAAGTTGAGCGAATATGTCAGTTTATTATTGTTAAAAATTTGAATCCCCTCTCCTTTGGCTAAGCAAAGAAGAGAAAAACTAGGTGCACGTCCATGCTATCCTAAATATCAGAAAGTGAAAAAATCAAATATTTTTGATGAGCATTCTTTTTTCAATTGCAAATAGATCGATAGAATGTTTACATTATTATTTGGAATGTACAGTGTATTGTCAGAAAATCTAGGAAGAACGTATTTTAATAAATATCAGATCAGAGTCGTAATCTTCTGGTTCGTTCAGCTGTTGTGTTTCTTTGTTCCGATGTTCGTTTGGAAGTTGTGGGCTATGGGAACCAACCTATCATAGTGCACACGGTTAAAGCGTTTAAGCCTTGATTTTTCACGGATACTTTTGGTGGGGTCTACCATCAGATTTGGTTTTTTTCCCTCGTCTTGTATGGAGTGACCTTCATACACTGGAGTGGATACACTGGCATTCCCTACTGGAGTGACCTTTCATGGCTCTAGGGAATACTGCCCTGGGATTCAGACAAGACCCCATTTGTGCAAACACTTTGAGTGCCCATGATTGAAAGTGCATTTCCCCGGCGCGGATAGCGACAAGAATGGTTAAAACGTTCCAAGTGTATCAAAGTTAAGGGGCAGTAGCTGTAGATAATACATTGAATGTAACTTAATCGCCATTTCATTCAAATTATAGTGGCGATTTGCGTTTCTTTTGTGAACCGTTGTGCCGCTGTTTTTCCCACGCTTACAAAAAATTAGGCATTGGCACCTTAGGTAAAGGCCCTGGCAAACGAGGACACATCGTTGCCGACACAAAAGTTTCCACCCATTTGCCCGCGCGCGCAACATTTGTTGCGGACACAAATTCAAATGTTTCCCCGTTTGCGCAGCATTGAAACACAACATTCATTTTGTGTCCTGCGCGTTTGCGCGCCCAAAAAAGATCATGAACAACAATGTGTCCGTAACAATGTGTCCTCATTTGTCAGGGTCTTAACAACAAAGCAGACCTCACTCATGGTCAACAGCGCACTTTATTGTCACAGTTTTGTAATCACTCATTCTATGTAGTTTTAATTTAGTATGACGACATCACCATCCGAGTAGAACATCTAACGCTAAAAAACCTTCTCGATCGTTAGTCAGTAACCAAAGCGATCTTACCAAGTTGCTTTTTCCTGAACCTGACAATGCTGTCTTTTGTTTTCTTGCTCAAGATAACGGTTGCTTTTCGCCGTCCTTACTCCTGACACCAGCCGTTGCACGTTTCCGCCGCACTTGGCACGGTTTGCTTAATTGCTTTCGCGCTCTCAACTGAACGACCGCCGGCGGCCGTAGCACGCTTTTCTGCGCGCCTAGCAACGATTGCACGACGCTTGGAATTCTGATAATACTTTACTACTTTATTTACATCCCTTTTATACCCTTACGGCAGCCGAATAAAAACCTGTGCACTCCGCTTATTCCATCTTTATGTGGTCAAAAGATGAGATATTGCTTTCCTGTTTTTAATGGGTTCATGTATGCTGAGCCTCAACTTATGATATCAAATCATAAAAGCAATACGTGTCTACACTCGTCTGCAGGCCATTAAGAACTATCTCCTTATTTATTTCTTGTACGAACCCCGCTCTTCTAACGATTCTTTAAAATAATATGTACATAACGTGAAGGATGAAAAATCGCTTACTGCGATTTTCCATATTCTGCTGAATCTCACCCTCAAGCACCAACAGCGTTTTAGCTTCCACTTAACTTCCGAAGCCAAGTCGAGTTCACGATGCCGAGTGTTGGGCCGAAACCACCGCCATTTTTGCGAGGAACAGACCAAAGACATGTTTCGGGGGCAGAGTCAACTTCGGGAACTCTTTGAGCAATGTTCAGAAGTTTGATTGATGGAAGCCAAAACGCGGTTTGGCGGTTGGCCACAGAATCATGAAAATCGCAGTTACCCTAGTACGATCTAAATGATGTCAGTAAAGATTAAAAACGGAAGGTATTCATCGGTCCAGTTTTCTAGACAATTACACCTAGTTAGCCAATTATATTTCGCATAGAAACGTGTAAATCTTATTTTGTCGAAGTCGGCAAATTCGCAAATTAAAAAAAAATAATCAAAAAATTGATCAAGGTTTTCCTGCAAAACGACCACGTTTAGTAGTGGAAAACATTTTTCGTCAAAGTTGGTGACTAAAACTAACTCAGTTAAGGCTTCCAGATTTCTAGATCAGTGATACGGTTAAAAAAAGATCTTGAAATTGGATTATCCTATAAAATCATCAACATTTTTGTCAAGAAAACAGTCATAAGAAGCAAATTTTTGATGATCGCAAAACAAAAAGAACGCCTCCATTTTTTTCTTGACTAAAAAAACCTACACAAAGGAAACCACTCGTACTTTACAAAATATTACAGGATCTGAAGAACTTTGGTTTGAAGGAATAATAGTAAGATTTCGATGCATCCCGTTGTGTTTCTTTCTTTAAGAGATTCTTTTGTTCTGCGCAGCTGATTTCAGTTTTTTCTTGTTTGCTTGATGTAGTCATTATGCTCGTTTTGCGTGATCCTGGTCGAATAATCTGAAATGAAAACCACTATATCAATAATTGAAAAGTTGGGATGTTTACCATTTACATGGGAAAACCGGTTGGTCGACGGTTTGTGCAAATGGTAATCAAAAATCCCCAATGAAAAATTCCGTTCAGGATTGGCGTGTACCATTCGCACAACCCCTACTAAATAACACGTGTCACGCATCAAAATTGGAGTAGGGCTAGGAACCAGTGAAAATTGCAAATAGTAAAGACATTTTCCGTTCGGAAATTCCGGTTGGAAATTTACCTTTCAGGAACACCAAAATAGCCCTACTATTTACATTCCAACCGAAACTTCCGAAAATTTTTTGGTAAATGGTTAACAATCTTGATAAACAAGTACTGGTTCACAAGTACGGAAAGGCAAGCACGAACGCGCACGCAGTGATCATGATAAGGCCTTCCTACAAATTTCATAAAAACTCGCCTAAATATCAGTCTTTCCGGAAATTCTCAAAAAGAGAGTTTCTAAATATCACAAAAATTGTTATGGATATCTCGAAAAATTCTCATCGATGTTACCAGCCAGCCGCCATTTTGGAAATTAGCTTTAATTTATTGCTTTTAGTGAGCTGGATTCTTTCTGGCATGGAAGTAAGTATTTCAAGGGAATAGCGAGGAAAACACAAGGATAAGCCAAAAAAAACTATATTTCTAAACATCTATAAATTTTCTTAATATCTCGGAAACTTCTAAATATCCCGGATATTTAGAAGTTTCCGAGATATTAAGAATTGCGGATATTTTTGGGCCAAAAATATCCGCAAATTTGTTCATAAGTAAGGTAAATGTCAATTGCCACACAGTGCCAACGACGTCTTTTAGCCAACGGTTAAACTGCAGGAATCTGAGATAGTAAAAAACCGCGGAGGGTCTGGGGTGGAGAAAAAGTAAACAAAGCAGCTTGTGTAGGAAGTATTTTAAGTTTGTTATGATCCACGAAAAACGTGGTGTTTCTTGAGTTTTTATATACGACAGTTGATTTTTAAATTTATCCTTAGCTTCCTTATCATCAAACTTTTAAATAGTTTTTAGAAAACGTTCACATTATATGTATTCCTGCAAGGCTCTCAGACGCCGGAAAATTTATACTCGTTTGCGACGGGTTTTTATGTTATTCATACAAAATACATTATATGAATCATTTGAACTAAAACTGCAAAACTGCAGCGTTTAGAGAAAAAACTGTTTCATAACGTAAATCGTTTAATAATGGTGAACGTTGCTCTATGCTGTTTACAGTTATTGTTGTCGTTGTTCGTTGTCTTTGATGGGACCGCGTTTAATGAGAACATTGTTGCTACTTTTTTGTTGTTCTTTCAATGTTAACTGTTTAACTAATAATTAACCATGGTTAATTAATAAACACTGAACTAAATTAAACATTGCTTTACAGAGGCAATTGTCAAGTTTGATACGTTCTGAACAAATTATCACTGATATTTTGTTTAGCTTATTTACTTACGGGTCTGGTGATGGGCAGTTTAATGACCAGCGGCCGGAGTCAGTCTCCCCGAACTGAAGTGAATACGACATGTCACAATATGACAAGAGTTATGCCGAGAGGCATGATCAGCCAGATAAAGAATATTTATTAAAACCGAGTGAAGTTTTCAATTGAGTGTGGAAAGTACCTCTTGTTTGTTTTACTTTGCTCCTTGATTGGTTAGCATAATTAGCGTCACTTCCTGAAGCAGTCAGAAGAAAAACTGAAAGCGGTTAAGTTGCTCGAACACCATTCCCGCCCTTGGCGCAGGCTTCAATGATTGGTTCATTGCGCTGTTTGTTATTGGTCGGCGCAATATTGCTTTAGGTTTGTTTAGAATTATGATTGGTTCATCGCTCTGTTTGCGTCTCTTATGATTGGTCAGCGCAGTCCTGGTTTGGGTTTGTTTTGACGACTCTCAATTGAACATCACTCGGTGATTTATTAAGATTCATATTTTATGCAAGATTAATGATATAGCTTCATGATATAGATAGTCATTCAGAGAAAACGAATAAAGAAATACCGTCAAAATAATGTTTAAACTTCTAAACCTATTTTATTATTCTAACTAATTGATCAGTGGCAACTTATAAAAATAAAAAAGTATTTCATCAAGGAAAATTGATTTTAACAGTAAAGTTATTTTCTTGGAAAACGGAAACTGCCAAAAAGCCGGCAGTTGGAGGCTCCCTTATGCTATGCTACTTTTGCTACTGACTTACTGTAAACGGCTTTGGTGAGATAAACAGATTAAAGTGTGGTGACTGGGATTAAAATATAACAGGGTTAAATTCATTCTTGCATGGCTTTTCCTACATTACTTTCCTTACACGCTCAACGTGTTACATATGGTTTACATGTACTTAAATAATGTGGAGTATAATCATATAATTAATACTCGTCGTAATATTAAAATATGCAATCGTTGTTATCATTAATTTCAAATTTGCTTGGCTCTATACTTAACCGTTTGCATGGCTATATTGTCGCCAGCAATCTTGACATCTGGAAAAAGAAATTGAGAAGTACGATTACAATGAAATTCAAGGAAGTACGAAAACCAAGCAAGCTGATTCGAGTTAAATCAATCAATTCCTTTCTCGAATTAGAACGATTTCTTTCTGCAATAAAATACTAGTCTCGTACCCTGATCTCCCACACCTGCAGCAAGGTCTGGGTCTGACGAGATTAAGAAAATACTGAGTATTGCTAAAATGACTGGTTATCCATACTCTAATGATTATTATTCTATTTTTATATATTGTTCTTCTTTTATTATTTAGTTAAATCGGTTTTCAAAACAAGTTTTGGTGAGACCTCAAACGCAATTGACCTGATTAAAAACTTGACGAGCATCAACAAGAGTTCATAGGGGAAGTTTTTTGAAATAGGCATTTATAAATTTCCATACCTGATACGCTTCGAATGGTTTTGGTGACAATTATGTCATCGTCTCCAGTCAAATGGGTTTCGTGATAATCCATCCTTCTTTTTTCCTATACCAAAATAAAAAGCAAAAATGGGACATAATTTCCGTTACTACGGCTATTCTGTACAGTCAGCTGCTTTGCAAAACCTGCACGCACACGCAATCACGTTGGCATCCTAGTGACAAAGACAGATTCCGAATGGCATTCAGTCTCAAAATTCGAACGCAAACGAATATGTAAAAGTAAACATAATACAAAAAGGTCGTAACCAAACAGACTAAGGCCAGGCATGTAGAGCAAGAGCTTTCAGCAATGGAAGTGTGACCTACCCGACTATGATGCGAGGAAGACAACGAGTGCTCAGGTAGGCTCTTTGCCAAGGTTCTCTTCTCGTGCAGTCTTTTGTAAGCAACGCGGACCTGGAAATTATGACAGTCAATTTGCAATTGATTTCAGAACAGTAGTCTGCACACGTTGACACATTATACGATCTATTGAGAGGTTTATTTATTCGTGTTTTATTTGTTGGATGATAATGTCACTTTCGCTTAATCGTTATGAGAATGTACAATCAGAATAAATACGTACCTCGCTATTCCCAATACAATGGAAAGCGAAAATGAAGAGCCCCTGAATAATAAGAAATAGTTGGATAAGAGCATCAAAAGTCACTGGACCAACTAAATGCAGTCGCTGTGTTACTCCGGTCCATCATCATTTGATGAGAAAAAACGAAAAAGACAAAAATTGCCAGGTAATTGCATTCGCCCAGAAAAAGAAATAAATGATTGGTTGGGTAACGTAGCTTCCTTTGCGGATCTTTTTTTGGGTCGTGACGCTTATCGCTCCCCTCAAAGAATGCGTGACGAGCCAAAAGGAGGTCTGCGTTTGTAATAGAGAGCTTAAGCAACGACCACGGCGACGGCAACGAGAACGTCATTTCAACGTATGACTTCTGGTTTTTGTAACTTTTTCGTGATTATTCAAATTTGTTTAACATGCAAAATGCTGGCGAGCTGTCCAGGGTCTAAATTACTGTGAACGGTGTGAAAGCAAAGAAAAAGGAAAAAACTTGGCGTCATGCGATCACGATGACAAAACCTAAAATTTGATCATTTGACTTTGTTGTTTTGCAGAGGACGGCAAAGAAATGAAACAAAATATAAAATGCACGTGCAGAGATTATTTTTGCTCAATAAGCCCATTCTTTTGTGGCGTTCTCGTGGCCGTTGCCGTTCTCGTTTCTAAAGCTCTCTATTAATTACCGGCCACGCTCATATTTAGGGCTCTCGCTCTCCCCACCTCTCTATATTCCTTTTGCAAAATCTGCCCAAAATTTCAATTGTAATAAGATTCATGTCATACTGAAACATCAAATAATACGTCCAATTCATTTTTTGCGTTTGTTAATGTTTTATGACGATCTAGAAACAAGGATCAGATCAGAGATCACGTAGTGTTAATGCCTGGAATTTGGAATGTCATGCCACAGAACAGGTCATGCAAGTCAGTTGTGTGATGCGCCGAAAACAAATAATACAACATCAACTCTGTAAGCGTTCAGTTTCACACCTCGCCACCCTAAAATGAGGTTATACTGCGTAGAACCAGCAAAAAAAGTTCTAACCTGTAATGAGTTGAGTATGGCAAAGAGATACTGGAAAACGATGGTGTCTTTATTGATTGCCATAATTCCAAACACCCAGGTTAGGCCCAACAGAGGTAACAGTACAACCATACCCTTCACACCAGCCCTGAAAACGTAACATAGTCAAGCCATTTTTGGAATACTTGAATTACACTAGATGCTACAGGATGCAGTGCTGCAAGAACAATTTTTAACATGCCAGCATGCTTGGTAATAATCCATTACTCCACTTTGGCAAAGTTGACGACATTAATTCTGCTCTGGACACAGAGAGTATTTTTTCATTTATCCTTCATAGATGCATAACTTCCTTTAGCTTCTAGTGTCATTTTATGCCAGTTTACTTGAGATGCGGGTAACAGGAAGCAGGTTATGAGGATGCAAAACTTCCTAACTAGTTTAAACTTTGACAGTGTCCACACTCTAAAGCGAATGGGGGCTTTCTAAACTTCTTAAAATTTGCGTTTTCAACTGAAGACCAATTGAATTTTTGCCGTTTGCATTAAAACATGCAAGACGCACTGCATTTTGTGATGGAACTACGTGTTGATACTAGTAGCCGCTAGTTTGCATATGAATGAGGCACATAGGACTCTAACCACTGATGCACACTACACACCTGACTTGCGAGGTATTTCCCGGGTTTTGCAGTGATGTGACAGATGCTATAATCACCCTGATGACCATTATCATGATAACAAAATTGATCTGAGGAAAAGATGTTGAAGCGATATATGGTTGCTTTCATTACTGAATACCTTGAAAAATAGTAAAATAGAAATAGACGCCACAAGATCTTCATCAAAGTTCAGAGGCGGAGAACGATGCCAACTGTACTATTTGAAAGCTTAAACGCCAACGAAAGAATATTAACTTACCGTCATTATGATAAGCATCGGAGCAACAAAAGCCCAAATTAGGCCATCGGTGATTGAAATCCAGCAGCTGAGATTTAAAGACGAGTTCCATTAATAGGGTAGGGAACGATTTAAGCGGGTTTTATAAAGTAACTGAACTATGAAAAACAAGCGTCGGTAATTTCTAATCGGAGCAGAATATCTGTAATTGTTGGGCATACCACGTCTTTTTTCGAGTCTTCTCACCCTTACAGGAAGTTTCTGCCATGAAAGGGTGCGGGACTTTAGGTGTCGCATGGTGATTCTTACTTCTTAACCATTAAAGTAATATATGTTTTCCCTTTTGTCACACAATTATATGACATACATACAGTAGTGTAGTTATGTTTTAGCAGAGCAAAATGAGGTACGTAGAGTACAGATTGGACCAACAACCAAATTATAGTTACATAAAAAAAGTCACATGACTCGTATTATGAAAAAAAAGATAGTACAGGTTATCCTTTGCTATAAGAATGGGGAGATAAGGCATCCTATTATTATTAGGAATCTAAACTTTCAATTCTGTATTCAAAGAGGATTTTCGAGGCCAATGTTTGTCTATGGGTGAATATATTTCCTGAATAGGAGCGTGCAATTGAGTTTTCTCGTCTTGTTTGAAGAGTTCGGAGAGCGTTGTGGAGACTGCATTAGACTCGATATTCCGTACTTTTATATACTGGCATTTCAGCCTGTCTTTCATTGCAAAGTTGGCAATGGTTTAATCTCAACAACGATTCATCCTATGACCCAAATATTAACCATTAAAGTAATATACATACGCTCGCTCATTCCCGTATCCACCCCAGCGTGAGCAGGCAGAAATGAATACAATCGTTAGCGGTAATCCTGTGGAAAAAAAATTGTTACGTCAAAGATAAATAATTCATTTTCCACATACGTATAGGTCTTTTTTAAATTGTCACAGACCAGGTGTTGAAGGCGACACCCAAGTTTCTGGATCTATTTTTGATAATTACCTCTTTTAATAAACCATACATGAATATCACGATCTCAGTCTTGGTCCTTTTAGTAGGAAAATTTACTCACCCCAACCTAAAGCGTAATAGTATTTCATCTTGGATCCTTCGCTAAAAACCTCCACCACCTTGCTATACAGATGAATTCCCTCACACAGCATCCATGTGAACGCCGCTGTGTATAAATAATGTAGGAACAGAGCCACGGCTTTGCATGCGATCTGTCGGACATCAATCCAGATCAAAAGTTGAAGGGACTTTGAATTAAAAGTATATGATTTATGTGATGAAACGGACGATAGGAAAGAGGGTAAGAGATGTGCGTTAGTAACAAAAAGAAAGAAAAAAAAGATGGCCATAACCATATTACGGCAAAACGTAGACAAGAGGAGTGGGATACGGCAGTTCAGAAAAGCATTGAGCTGATCTGATTTTTTTCAGGCACCAAACAAAATTTAAGAGTTTACTCACGGGGTTGTACGTTGCGTCAATTCCAGCCAAGAAAGCAATCTGCGCAAGTCCAATAGCTACAACAAGGTTCTTGTGGATTGAAGTTCGCTCGGAGGCCAACGTCCTACAAAAAAGTCGGAAGTATTAACGATCGATTATTTGAGATTTCTGCCATCATAATAAGTGATGGTGTGATATTGTTGACCTAAAGGAAGATGCATAAGAAACATTTCACTTAATATTTTTATTTACGTTTGTTGAAACGGATGTCATCGGTATATATTTAAATTTCCTCTTATAAATACACTGTAAATACGTCGATAAGCGATGAAGATAATGACGACGACGACGACGACGACGACGATGATGATGATGATGATGATAATGATGAAAGTGAGAAGAGTAATAAAGTAAGAACAATACAATCACTTACTCGAGTGAAAGGAACGTAGCAAGAGTGAGTGCAAGTCCAAATAATGATATTCCACATCCTACATAGGTGATCACTGTTAAAGCTTTCATATGATCTTCAGAAATCTATAACAAAAACAAGTGATCATTAGTGGACATTCATCTTACTTTTGTAGCGAAGGTTACAGAACCTACATTACAGGAGTTTAACCAATCCTAGGTTGCAGCTTTTCAAGCAAACGTTTGACTACTAATTAAGCCATACGACGTTCGAGATTTGCTGCTTCATTTCATTATAAGTACAGTTGAACTCTTGAGTGAGGTAAGCAATTTCACTGAGTCAATTTTTTTTTTCTTTGACGGCTTTCGCAGTTTTTGCTGCCCTGAAATTCTTTCGCGCACATCAAATGTTCGTGAAAGCAATTCTTGACTGTGAACTTACTTCAAATTCTTTGACTTGCATCAAAATTGCGAAGTTGGTAAGATGATCGCAGGCGCATTCTGCGATCGGACCCTCACCCTTTACCACGTGACATCCTTTGTCTGACCACGTGCCTCCGTTTCTAAAAAGTACGATACAAAATACAAAAATAACCTCATATTTAGCAAATTCGGCAATTTGCCTACGGGCAGTGAGGTCCTCTACACCCCTAAGGGACCGTTCATTTTTTTATGTAATGGGAATAGCTGGTGAGATTTAGGAGGGTGGGGCCAGGCACGCCAAAAAAGAAAGAAAAAGAGGGGGAGGGGGGGGGGGCTCGAACAAAATTCTGAGATAAGGAAGTGGAAAACAGTTGGTGTAACCTTTTTTTGGAGGAGGGAGGACCATCCCAAAACAATTCTTTTTGAGGGGCGTTATGTGACAAAAACTGGTATTTTGGAGAGTCATACAATTTGCAAATGACACTCTCCCAAATCCCACCAGCTCCCCCTTTCCTACCTCATAAAAAATGAAAGGTCCCAAGAACTCAAGTTGCAACAGTTCATTCATATATCATAGGACAGAACAATCAAAAGAGCAGCTATCTGCTATCCATGCTTACAATGAAGGTTTTACTCACTTTGCAAAGTCGACGAAAGAACATGAAGGCTTGCTTGCATTTTCCGTCTGGAAATATAAATTTAAATGTTTGTTGATAGCACACAGCTGCTATGTATCACTTTATAAATTCATGCAGGCATGCATGCGGTCAAACAAAAAAATATTTTCAGAAATGATCATGAATAGCGTTAAATCATCCAGTTGATTATCCAGTGGAACTTTCGGAAACTGACTTGCACCATGGATCCAAGCCGAAATCCGAAAGATTTGGCTTCTTGCGGTGTTTATCATGATTTATCTTGGTGTGTATTGTCAATCATGATGACTCATTCACGTTACTGGTCAGAAAGCACTATCTACTCTCATTTTCTTGTTCTTGTTAGAATGTATTGGAAGAAAAGTATTTACAAAGTTCCTTACACTCACACACACACTGGAAGACCCAAATACAAAATTAAAGAGAAATTACGTTCCATCTCTGTTCTTTGCGTCCATTTTCCTTGCTATAACCACTCTAACTTGCACTACTCTGGAGCGATCACTTCATGTACCTATCATCCAGAGGCTGCGGTTGGCATGACGACAAGTACTAGTGCTTCCAGCCCTTAACGTGGGAGGGCGATGATTCAATTATAAATTTCTGACATCTTATAATTATATTCTTCGTTCCTTTATTACAGTTTACTCCATACGAGAAATAAGAGAAGAGAAGAAGGGAAACAAACCTCAAGTTTATTAAACCACAGCTTAACGGGTTCCTTGAAGGGAGTTCTTAGTTTCTTGTTAAATTGTATTCCCAGGATCGCCGAGTTTACGAATTCACCGTGGGAACTGAAATGTTAAACGGAACGATTCAGTAAATCAACCAGACATTTTATGTCGCGCATTTAACTATTTGAGCCCCAGTCTGATAAAAAGAAATATCAATAATTCTTCAATAAAATTAGGTTTACATTTTATTATATTGGTCTTGGAAAATTATCAGACAAGGAATTAAAACGCGAAATCGTAAAATTTCTAGGCTAGGGAGGGCTAGGGACATGGTAGAATTGAAGGTTGAACACCAAAACTTAACAAAAGAGGACGTACGTACCTTCTGTCTACGGGAAAATGTTCGCTTTGATTATAAATAGCGTACACAACCACAGTTCTCTTACTTTTATCTGTGACAAAAATAAATCAATCTTACATTGGTGCTTGAAGCCGATATAACGAGCGCTCTGATTGGCTATTTGCTAGGGCATTATTCTCCCGTAACGTTTACGGGCCGATTACGAATTATACAAAAACAAAGCAAAACGACTTTTAGAACGTTTAAAGCCACATAATAAACAATTTATTAACCTCGAACGTTCGGTCGATACGAGAAAATCTCAAACCTTGGCCTTCCTGTATTCACGTGCACCTTGCTATCGCTCGGTCAACTGACGGCAAGGCCTCGTTTGAGATTTTCCCGTAGAGACCTCACTCTCGGTTAATAAGTAGATATTCACTGGCCGACGGTATTTGGTATTATGACACACTGGGCCTTGCGAACTATATCGATACACTAAAGAGGTCAAACATTTGCACGTGAAGCAAATGTTGGAATAAAATGTTTGATTAGATCAAACATGGGAAGCCAATTCAAATGCAATGTTGGGAGTGGCGGCTAAACGGTCAAACACGCTCATTCAACATGATGTTGGATCAAAATGTTTGACTGTTACAGGATCACATTACAGGATGTATAGATTTTGACATAGATTTTGATCTAATGCGGACCATTACAAATCTCCATTAACTATTCACAATTTTTTCTCTGGCATTCCTCGTTGCAAACCAATCGCATTTTTTCTTCTGGGAAAATGGTTTTCCCTTTCTTTTGCTTTTGACGACAACCAGACCATTACTAACATTGACATGCTCATTAACGCTTGTTGCCAAACTCTTAAAAAAGGAACAGCTGGTTCACTTCAGTTCTAATTCAACAAACCTTGAGCCATTTGATCGAACATTTCTTTATGAACAAACACGCGGTCCGTTCTTGTCCAACCATCGCTGAGTTTGTGATAACGAGGATAATCTACTCCAGCAGCTGACTCATCAGGTAACATCGTGTCCACACCCATAGCTTTGAAAGAAAAGAGCACGACTCAGATGAGTTGGGCCGGGATAATGGAGTAACCTGGATGAAGGAGTGAACTATCACAATTTTTTTTTAATACAAGAGACCCTACTCAAAGTCAGGGCGACTACGACTCCCGCATGGGGGGGGGGGGGGGGGGGTACTTCCAGAAAAATTGGGTGCGGGTGTGCGGCACGCCTCCTGAAACCCTTACCCTATTTCAGACCAAAATCTGTGATTTCCCCACCCTATTTCAGACCTGATCAAAGGTTTGATACCCTATTTCAGACCTGTCTTATAATCCGTTCCCTAGGTCAGACCAATGTTAAAGGCAATGTTTAGACGCTTTTATTAAGTAGGATTCAAAACTGTATAAAGTTTTGAGCTTGGAACTAGTTGGAAGAAACACAATCATTCAGAAGACCAGGTTAAATAAACGTGAATTTCTGTCTACGTTTTTACTGGCGTTGACGTTGTTGCTGTGTGGTCACGCGTGTTAACCCTGAACACAACATTGGCAAACATTGGAGCAATGCTGCAGAGATGCCAGCTAATTTTCATTCCCAAGCAGGAGGCTAAAGGCTAGATAACAATTATTTCTTATATATAGCGCCAATACAATTCATATTAGAGTTAAAATCAGATATATGTATACAAATGCCTAAACTTAAAAATAGACTTTACACAACACTACAAATCATAAGCTATTTTGAAGAGATACGTGATGATGATGATGATGATGATGATAATGATACTTTATTTATGTGTCAATTGAGGATCTAATTCCTATGTGGCCCTGAGATGCCAATTGGGGACACAGAAATCAGTCTCGATTGAAAATTACAGATTTATATCCGTGATATTTATGCCTCAGATGCCTCTTATAACCCAGCCGTTCCCTCTTTAAAAATTCTTTCTTTCATTGTTCTGTTTAACGATTTCGCCGCTTTATGAGAGAAAAAAACCTTTTTTGTAGAATGTTATATTCATTTTTCGACAATCCAAACCAGACTGTCAGGGAATATCCAACAACTGCCTAGGTTTCTAAAATAGGTGTTTCATTTAGATTTTGCCAGTTGTTTTCACCCACTGCATTTAAAGAATCCTGAGAATATCCCTCACGTACCAATGTTAGGGCTTTCCATAACAAAGCTTTCGTTGTCGCCAAGCTGTTCTCCGATTCTTAGACCAATGTTTTCTACCAATTCCAAAATCTGCAATTGAGAAGTTGCCTGGAAAAAAGCAAAAATGAAAATCATAAATATATTACCTGTTAGTACCGCACTTTTTTCAGTCTGTTGGAATTGGGGATCAAAGGGGGAGCGGTAGGTTGGTATTGGATTGTATTTGTGAGTACAGCTATGGAAATCACAGTAAAATGACCTCATATGATGTTGGAATTGCATAATGATTCAATAGCTGGTGTTAAAAAAAAACATGGATCCACCATTTTGGATTTCTTGGCTTCTCAATTTATGGCAATTAATTCTCAGTAAATAATAATAATAATAATAATAATAGTAATAATAACAATGATGATGATGAAGATGATGTAAAAAGGTAGATTAGTTTAAAAAGGAAACTGTTACTATTTGCTAAACATTAAAAAAACTTAAGATTTTAAAATGCTCACATGCGGCGCCGAGCGAAACTCTAAAGGTAGACGCACCAGCTATCCACTATCCTACATAGAAAAAACGTTACCAAAAAGCACTGCCCAATTCAAACATTGTGCGCCATTGATTTAAAGCGTATCCCAGATCTTAATAACTAAAGGATAACACACCTTCAATCGAGGAATTTTTCCGATAATCTTACTTACCAAGCGGGTGTTATTTTTTCCTCCAGTTGGCACACCCCAGGTATCTCTGTTTTCTTCTGACAGAAGAGAGCTTGCGACCTCCAAAAATGCCTAAAAGAAGGACTTGGCTATGTAAATTATCTGGATTGAAATAATGCAACGATCATGCATTTGGTTTAGGAGACCAAATCTAAAATACTGCAGAGCTCTACGTGACAATTGCTTTAACTGATTAATGCTAGAAAAGACAGACTGAATTCTCGACCCAAACAGACTTATTATACAGGTACGTCCGTTCGTAAATGCTGGAACGTAGCCAGAAATTAGACCCGAAAGTAAAAGCCTCGGAGTGAGCTACTTGGCAACTTAACACTCCATTTTGCAGGTGTCAATCAAAAGTTCGAATTCGTCAGTAACTGCTGAGATAATCGGATCTCATCGCGCAGAATTTCACGTTACATCCGGGACCTTTTGCATAGCTAATAGCGTTAAATTTGAAATCTGGTGAGTCAGAAGACGCAAAACAATGAAGAAAAGAAAATGTCCGAAAACGGCTCAATATGGACTGTTTCTTGCTAATTTTTTATTCCGGTCATATAGCACATTGATTACTTAGGTACACTCGGGCTTTTAAGGAAGAGGTATTAAGCTTTCATTGTAGACATTTTTCTAAGCGGTTGAACTTGGATAAGTTTTATCAAACTGATCTTGAAAATGCTGTAGTGTTGCCTGATAATCGTATGAAGTTACTGATGCAATGTTTCTCAGTTGTCGATTGGTCTTTCTTTCTCTTTCTTTTCCACTTAATCTTTGTCATAATGTCAATACGAATCCTATACTGATAATGGCAAAAACTTGTTTCACTTTACCCGTGGTACTGACCTTTCCCAATTCTTGCCGTGTTTCTTTGTCCTTAGGAAGCAACTTTTCACTGGAAACAAGTTTTTGAAGGATTTCAAGTGCAACTTTCGTGTCTCCGCCATTAAGCTCTTCCCCGCCAGTAAGGATTTTCAGCTGCTCGACGACTTTGAGCGAATTTTGTTCTGTTAGTGTAACATTTGCGATTTCTTTGAACTATAAAAACAAAATCAAGAAAATTGGTTTAACAGTGATCAATTTGTATTTTCAACTTCTGTTGAAGAAGAAAGAGTGCTAGTTATCCACACGAAAACCAAAGCGAAGGAAGACTGGATAGATGGGCAGACTGATGTGAGAGAGTGAGAGTTGTTCGGGAAGCATGCGCAGTAGCAGGTGTGATGATTAGCTATTAGGCAATCAGAACAAAAATATCACTTGTAAGCCTTCAGTCAATCCACACTTGGATTGGTTTTTCTTTTCTACAGCACCATCCGCTTCAAAACAATTTCATACCTTATCCGAAGGTTCAGTGGTTGGTTCCTCGGTAGCGGATGTTGTTGAGAATTCAGTGGGCCTTGGTGAGACCGAGGGTTCGGATATCACGGATGAAGGACCTGAGAAGCTTTGTACAGAAAGAATCACTGAAGAAGGCGAGATTTCTGCAGCTGTAGTCTGACCCACTGAATAAACAGCACTGACAACACTGGCGACTGACATCACGCCACTCATTGCAATAGAGCTAGACGAGATAGGGATGTAACCTGTGTAAATTACATCAGAATAAAACATATTTTACAATCTGAACAGCCTTTTGTTTTGCCTTGGGCAACAATGTTATTAGTAGGGACCTTCAGATTTGAGTTCGAGTACGACTCGAGGGATTGAGTATGATGATTACACAAGCGAAATCAATTTGTTTCTGCAATCTCCTGAGCCACTGGTAGTAAACAAGAAACAGTGAGGGTTCAGGGGAAGTGACTAGTTTGAAATTAGAAATTCGTACTCGTACTCAAATCTGAAGGTCCCTAATATATCACAGCTGAGGTCAAAAATACGCGGTTAGAACAAAAACGAGGCACATGCAGAAGCCACAGACTAGAATGTTCCACCCATATATATATATTGACGTCTTCAGTTATCTCTTAATGAACAGAAGCACAGTAATATTAAATCTATTTGTTTTATACAGCAAAGCGACAAAATACTTTGGGCCGGCGGATGCACTAAACTGGGCCCAACTCTAAGCTGGGTATCACTTTTGTTAATCTAATTAAACCCGTATATTTACCCCAAACACCCTCCTATAAACAATCCCATGAACTGCTTACCCCCGGAAATCTTCTCATTAAATCATTTAATCGCGGTCATCCTACCTACGTATCACATAACACTACCCCATCCAATAACGTTTTGAAGGATTGAAACTTATTCCTTCTCCCCTACCCATTTTCTTAATTTGTTTATTTATTCATTTATTCATTCATTCATTCATTCATTCATTTAATTTACCTAAAACATCTTTTCGGCTTTCCTGTTCTCCTTGTTTCAAGTCAGTATAATTACTATCTTTGATGGAACAGAGAATTAACTCTGAAGTGTAAATTAAAGTGCTAATAGAAACCCATGAAAAACCCACTGGGTGTTAGCCCTAGTAAAGGGTATCAGGGAACCACACGAGGCAAAGAAAAATTGTTATGACCTCGGTGGGAATCGAACCCTGATAATCCGGAGGTCGTGGGTTCGATTCCCACCGAGGTCATAAGAATTTTTCTTGGCCGCGTGTGGTTCCCTGATACCCTTTACTAGGGCTAACGCCCAGTGGGTTTTTCATGGGTTTCTATTAGCACTTTAATTTACACTTCAGAGTTAATTCTCTGTTCCATCACTTGTATGTGTTTATAGTGCTACGCGACACAACATATATATGTACCCTAACTTTCTCTTCGCCGCGATTCACCATCTTAATCGTCCCCGACTTTCTCTGTCCGACCTCGTAGCTTAGTCGGCAGAGCAACGGTAGATCTAAACCGGAGGTCGTGGGTTCGATTCCCACCGAGGTCATAAGAATTTTTCTTTGCCTCGTGTGGTTCCCTGATACCCTTTACTAGACCTTACTAGGGCTAACGCCCAGTGGGGTTTCATGGGTTTCTATTAGCATTTTAATTTACACTTCAGAGTTAATTCTCTGTTCCATCACTTGTATGTGTTTATAGTGCTACGCGGCACAACATATATATTTACTATCTTTGTTTACTAAGCTTATCTCTTCAATTATTTAGCTAGTTTAATTAGTTATCTGTCAGCTTATGCCGGTCAGCTTAAATCTGCATTCCAATAAGGCAGGATTATGAGGGGGATGACAAATTAACAACTTCTCCAGCTCAAGTTAATTGCTTCTGCTAATCTTGAAAAGTTTTGAGCTGATTTGGGGGAATCGCGCAGCAGTTATTTAATAGTCATTAACTGATCCGGGCACCGGGATAACTATAGTTGACTGAGAGATTTTCTGTTGGCCAGCAGGCGATTGCCTCGCGCATGCGCATTTGAGTCATTATCTTGTAAGGTAAATAATTTACCCTCGAGTTTTGCTTGCTTTAGCGTTGCCGCTATTTGCTGTTTCTCCCCTCCTACCTGCTGTCGTCTCCTCGTTCCCCAACGGTCCTGCGTTCACTGAGAGATCAATGTGATAGGTTCCAGGGGGGAAGGAGGGAAGTAATCCGAGGGAGTTTGCCGTGGGTACCACTATATTTGCATTTTACCCACATTCACTTGCTTATCGTCTGCATTGCTCTAAATTGGCACCTACCCTTCATATGAATATTGCTTTAGACGAATTGAGGCACGCTCACTTTTAAATCGAAGAACGTAAGAAAAGCCATATAGTTAACTTTATATTACTCTCAACAGAGACATGACACTTGTGGGGACTTTGCCATTGCCAAACTAGGGCTTAAGCGAGGGATTTTAGACATAAGTCATAGTAAGGATTTTTTCACACTTTGTGGCGCATTCTTCGTAGCAATAATAATAATAATAATAATAATAATAATAATAATACTTTATTTAACGAAGGTAACATCAATTTCTGATAACTCAGTAGGTTACATACTGGCCCTCCCTAAGCTAATCTAAACTGACAAGAATCTTAAACTAAAGTGATCATTAGTGAATAAATTATTCGTATAATTAATATTAAAATGCTCATTAACAGAGTTTTCCAGTATCATTTTTCTTTGGAGGTCTTTTAAACAACGCTTCTATGAGAGCGTATTCCAAGAGATGATTCAGTTCCGTTCCACAGACGAGTGGCACTGGAGTAAACGACAAAAAAGGATAACGATAAAAAAAGGCCGAAAAGGCTACTCCTTTTGCCAAACATTTGTGCATCTCTTCAATAATAATTTGCCCTGAGGCACTACGTTTCTAATACATGTAGCTGTTTATGTTAGACGAATGAAACCGCCAACATCTCAGTTATTACAAATGGATGCTGAGTTCAGTTTATTAAAGAACTTAAATTGTCAAGTGTGTTATTCCGATTTTCCCAAAAGCCGAAAACGTCTCTGAGGGTCTTCCGGACAGCCACGCGAAATTCACGGATTCTCCAGCAGAACACGATTGGGTTGATACTGGAGTTGACAAACATCACAGATGTGGTAAAATTGAAGGCCAGATGTATAGAGTAATTACGCCCTTGTAGCATAACCAAAGTAGATATGCAAATGAGGGGGAGATAGCAGAGAAGCATAAGAAACCAGATCACGAACATATTCAAAACAGACTTTTTAAAATGTCGCATTTTAAATTCCTTTCTGCGGCCCGTTTTGGTAGCCTGATTTCTACTTTTGGTGGAGTTCGATCGCTGACTGTGACTTGTTACTTTGCAATTCAACTGCACTCCGAGGGTAGCAGTGCTCTCTTTATCATGAATCCCGGGTGTGATGTTTTTGTCGTTTGAATTTATTTGTTTGCTTCCAGTTGGCGCGGTTTCCTCTCCTGATGCGTGATTTGAATTTGGAGTCTGATTCAAACTGTCACCATTTGACAAATCCGCTTCCGCCTGTTCTTTTCGAAGCGTTTCCTGGTTTACAATTGCAATTACCGCTTTTTCATCTATTAAAACACTCTTAGACTCACCATGACCATGATTTTGATAACATCTTTCGACACAGTTCTTTACAATCAGTTCTTCATGCATTTGCTGCCTTTCAATCAGTACAGGCTTAGAAATTTCATTTGCTAACGCATGTTGACATATAGTAGGCAATCGTTTAAAACAGTCCTCTTTGTTGATTGACGTTTCTTCGGGGAAGATTTTCACCTGTTTGTCGGCTGTTTTTTCGTCTGGTACAGCAAAGCCCCGATTTAGCTTTTGAGGAACAAGCCTTTCGAGGCAAGGTAACCCACTTTCTACTTGCTTGTCTTTGAATGCAAACGTGTCTAGTTTTGTATAGCTTTTCGTCTGTTGATTGTGATCGATTTTCAGCAACTCCGCTTCCGTCATTGTGAGCTCTAAATTGCTAACTCTAGGTTCTAGCTGTAATTCTTCCTCAGCTGCCGTCGCCTCTCCTTTATTTGTTTCCCGTTTTATAATTTTGCATTCAACATAATCTTCCCCCGAAAGCCCAGTGATCTCTGGTTTTCCGTTTTTAGTTTCCACTAGTTCCCCTGTTGTGTAGACTGCGGTTGCGGGACCAGTTTGCCCCTTTTTTCTTTGTTTTTGATCTTTAGCTCCCACAATTTCCATTTGCTGATCTATTCTAAGCTGTCCGTCTAAATTGTTGCTCGCAGAAAACCGTTTTTCAAGAATTACCTTCTCCGAGGACTCTGTTGGTGTATTCCTCCACATTTCATTCGAGACACCGATATTCTCAAGATCACTTCCTTTGCCTTGCATTTCCCTTTCTTTTTCTTGTTTTTCACTCATCTTTCTGTTGACAGTTTTTTCCTGATATCTTGTCGATTGCTCTCTGCCGTTTTGTTGCTCATGATAGGCAGAGCCCGCGGTCGAATTTCTTCCCCCTGTCTGGCCAAAGGAGACCTCAGACAACTGAGTTGAAATTTGTCTTTGGTGATAGCGTACGATTTGGAAGATCCTTACGTACGACAACAATGCAATCAACAGAGCTAGCGAATCTACGCAAACGAATACAGTGTTCTGTGCATCAAGTGCCCACTTGAACATGGAAGCGAAAACAGAGCTTAGCGTCAATAACACAACAATAAGAAAACAAACTCGAAACTTGGTGACAATGGTGTTGTATTTCATATGTAGATGAAGCGCTAACAGTCGATCTAGGGAAATCGCGGCCGCAGTCCAAAGCGACAAGGATGTTAAAAAGTAGGAAAGAAAGTTGAATGTGATTCCAGCGTAACAAGATAACGCAGAAAACGGATCTAGCAGGTACGAAATCTTGTACACCAAGTAGGACGGTTCGGCCAAAAACCCCACGCAGAAATCGGCAAATGCGAGGTTGACCAAGAGAAAATAAGATGGCTGACGAACGAATTGCGGAGCTCTACAAATGGACACCAGAATCAAAACGTTCCCTGTAATGGCTGTAATACTCAGAAAAGTCATAACGACAGAGTTGATAACATACGGTGTAAAAAGCTCACCAACCTGCGGTAGGACTTTACTGATATGAGCGCACTGTGAATCGGCCATTCGCGTTGAAACTTTTTATTTCTCTTCAATATTCCTGTTGTGAAGACGTCACGATCCAAAATTGCAGTCACCTGTAAAGTCTAAACAGTCTTCTGCAGTATAAGGTATTTGAAATCTCGCCAACCGAAAATTAAACCTGCTTGCCTGGAATCAGTTATAATACCGTGTGGTCGGTTCGATCACCATAGAAATCAGGCAAGGATGATTTCCCAATTAGCTATGTCTCCAACGAATTTAATAAAATCCACTGAGCTGGAGCTAAATTGTTTTCTCTTTTGTGACAAACTCTCCTCCCTACAATGAGGCATCTGGTCATCGTGGTCTTCTACGCGCGTTGTAACAACACATAGGAGACGCTGTGTGCTTAAGCCAAGCGTTGGAGCGTATTCATATGGACATATCCTTTGAATTGTCTCCCCCAGAAACTGCATAAATAAGTAGCGGAGCGCCCTTAATTCAAGAGGAAACTTGCTTTGTTATCAGAGATACGGCCCCATTTATGATCGGCGCAACATATTGCAAAACCTCACGTCCGTCAAAACTTGAGATCACGTTATCCGCTCTAATATCGAAGTTTGTTTTTAAAATAAACAACAGACATGTTATTTGTTATTCTTCATTATAGTGGGTTATAAGACCCAAACGAATTTCTTAGGGTATGAGTAAAGTTAAGGATTAAATTTATGCGCCTAAAAATACAAATCACACATTAGATACAAAATTAAAAGACGACCGAAGTTTCCAAGAGCACATTGTACTCGCTGAAAAAAAAATCGTAATTAAAAGGTTTCAACTTGAAACTACTAACACTAAACGGAGCTCTTTCGGCCCATTTCGCTACTCCAAAGTTTGATGACAAACCGTCAATCATCTTGAATATTCATTAAAAAAACTCTCAGTTAAAATACTTATATTCCAACTAAACTAGTTATGTTCTTGTGTCGAAAAATCAGTTACGACACCCTCCATTTAGGTTTAAACAAAACAGTTTCACACACTGACATCTGAACGTGTTGTTATCTTTGATAATTATAAGTGCGCTATCGGGTCAGCATAACAGGAAATTGAAGTTTTAAGTAGTTTTATAGTGCCAAGGCCAGCTGGGTTAATGCTTGTGAGTATGTTGAATTGAACAATAAAACTGGATCCCATGACGGGTTTTGTGTTCTCGCGATTTTACCTCGAATGCATCTTTTGGGAAATAAGCGCGACATCCATGAGCAAAGAAAACAGTCCTCCTTAACAAATACGTAACGCGGACTTATACATGCGCGGTGACAGAGAAAAACGCTTCCAAATCTTGCAATGAAAAACGAAAAAAAAAATTTTTAAAAATAAAAGAAACTATATGTTAATTAAATCTGTAGGAGAAAACAAACAATTAGAAAACACCGAAAGCAAAAATTTGCAATTCGGTTGATGGACACTACCCCATGCAGACAGTCAAACAGACAAAAAAAGAGAAGAAGGAAGAAATAGCGTGTATTCTTTAATGCTAATAAATACCATGCGGCGAGGAAAATGAACTCATATATAAGGGGAAATGAGTAATGGTACTCGTGAAGTAGCCGCGTGGTGACAACTTTCACTTTCCTTGGCATACAAATAGCCATTAAAAATGTAAAAGTTACCCTTGTCAGTTTACATTGCAACAGCTGAAATGTCAACGAAACGCGCCATTTTTCATGTTTGTTCAAGGGCGTGATCAAACATTGACGTGGTTTGCATAAAAAATAATTTTCATTTATTCTTCTTTCCATTTTTAATGCTTTTTCCTTTACCCAGTATTAATTTCTAGACTCTAGCTTGTTTTTCCAAGCTAACAAAGCGATTGGATCCTTCAGCTGCAGAATTATTTACATGAGTATTATTTGCTCAAAACAAAAATGAAATGCACGCCTAAGATTAAAACCAGGCTTACTTTAAAATTTGTGGAATTAATTTTTGAATGACGCCAAATAAATAGAGTTGCTGGTAACTGTGGTGACTGTTCACGGGTCGTATCACGCAAAAAGTAGATAAACAGAGGTTATAATTTACTGCTTTCAGAACGAAAATAAAGATTAAAACTCTTTGATAGTTCTTGCTTTCAGCATTTATCTGTCAATTTCATCGACGACGACTAGTTGTTAAAAGCACGCGCGTGTCATATGAAAGGTAAATATCGATATGCAATGTTTACACGGTTCTTTTAGGCTTCTCATCTAAAATAAAACACTTCGAAAGTCTTCATTTGGTTCAATTTAATAGTAATTTTTATAGAGTATTTGAAACTGGACTTTTGCTCTCTGAGTAGCTAGTTCTGCATCAATTTTGTAAGACCGTTTATTGTGCATTAGTAACATTTTTTAATAATTTAGTTGTAATTAGAGTCTTCCATTACTATAGTAATACTATTAAATGGATGCCTGAAACACCACTATCACAAGCTATCACTATCACCATCACTTTCACTACCGCCACAAATACTACCTTTACTATCATGATCACCATTACCGTTACCATTATCGGCCTTAACATTACCTTCAAATGGGGATTTTTTTTTCCTTGAAAAATCAGGTGTTAAACTGGCAAAACAAGTCAAAACAAGTCAAAACTCGCCTAATTAACCACAAATCGTGGTTGGTTCACATTTTCATATGAAGCCGGCTTGGATTTCTTCGGTAAGAAGGTAATTTAGGATTTAGACGGTACGTTTTTCAGTATTCTGTCGTCCTTATGTGTTTGTGTTAGCTCACATTTTAGTTTTTAGCTGTTGGGGAGGGGGGGGGGGGGGGTTAACAGTTGGTCATGAGTTGGCATTTTATCCGGTTTACCCGTTGTCAGCTTCCGTTATTTATATTATACTTTTTATCTTGTTTACCATGCTTATCGTTTTATCTTTGAAAATATATCAGGATGGGCTCCTGAATATATTTATTGTGCGGCGAATACCAATGAGCTTAACTAAATAACATAAACTAAACTAAATTCCCCATTCACACCAACTAAACATGTTTAATTAAACCAGGTTTTAAAAAAATGGAAAAACAATAACGAAAAACTGAAGACAAATTTTTACGAGGGATTCAAATGAACTTTAACATGTTCTCTAATTTGAGCTAAATTTCCAATCGATAATAGCCAGTAAGCAGCTTTTATGAAAAAAAAAAACAATTTTTAAACATGTTTAAGAGTTGGCGTGAATGGGGCATAAGACTTAATTTGCAATTTGGTTTATCAAACAGCCGGAAGTTACACCTTTTTGCTGCGCTCCGAAGATCAGAAGGATTGTTCTCCAGTCAACAATTCACTGAGAAAGTTCAGAAATTGAGATCCATAGCAACCTTTAAAACCTTAAACCCTAATGCCACCATATATATTCTCAACCTCGTTCCCAGGGTACAGTTTCCATGGTAATGATGAGGAAGAATTTGTTAAACGATCAAGAAAGACCTTTCTTGTTTGTTGATCACTTCCTTTTCTTCTCAAACCCTTTCTTGGATCCTTTCTCATAACATAACATGTTCGGTTGAGCAGTGTTACCATTAGGATAAATCAATTGGTCCGTGCCTAGGGGTTAAAGGTTAATACGAAGGCAACCTCCTCCCTAGTTTAGCCTTAGCTTCCGGCGGAAAAACGAGCACCAGGGAATGTTTTACCGCTGAAGGTACCACCAGCCATGGGCTCTATACTTCAACCCAATTACCTGATACTGAGGCTAAATTACCGTGCAGGAGAACAGGCATCCCAACAAAGACGACTTTGTGCTCTGGTTCCAGTTTGTTTATCGGACCTACTTGGATACTGATGAAAGTGAAAACGTTTATTCCGATACGTAATCTAAACACTGAAGTCGCGGATAGCCACTGTTTAGACTATCCAAGAAACGTTCGATGTTCTTATGCATATTTTTGACGACATATTTTCCCTCGAAAAAAACATAAACAATCACTTTTTCGCTATTGCGAAAGCTTAAAATGTCGTTTTGCCGACAAGAATACCAATCAATCGAGAGACAATCCTTTGGTTGACCCTGCTAAGAAATCATTTTCCTCATGGGTTTATAACTGTGTATCTACTCACCCGTTCTGTAAGCACTGCCTATCTCATCAGTGTTCCCACATATCAGAGACGTGTTGGACCTGCACCTTGCTTTACACAGGTTTCCATCAACAAGATGTTCCGTGTAATTCTTGTTGAAGCAGAAACAATTCTTTAACGATATTGCGGACCACAAAGTTTTGTTTTCCAGGCATAATTCATAGCAGTGTTGAGGAGAAGCTTCGTGGGCTTTTAGTTTTGTTTCTTTTGGAGCAGTGCACAATAGAGCGCTGAAATTCACACATCCAAGGTACTTGTCTTCGTTGTGGATAACTGCAGGAGAAAATGAACAATCAAACAAACCTAACTACCTTTGCAAGTCTGGAATTTTCAATAAAAAAATCTTCATTTTCCTCGTCTACCGTACCATCACATCGTATCTACACTATAGGTGCTGCTTATCTGAGCGACCACAAATGATCCGTCTTAAACAAAGCATTCTGTGTGTTATAAACTCATAAACCAACAAAGAAATTACCTGCAGGTGGATGAGCGTAATGCGGTTTTCCTGCACAGGAGACAAAACAAAAAATCAATTATAAACGGAGCGTTCCTCTGTCATCATGTTACTGTCGAAGAGATTCAAACCCTGACGTGTCGGGTGTCGACCCTGAATCTCTTTTCGTCATTAATTTACCTTATTAACTTAGCTCAAATAACATCTCTTTTTTTTTTTTACCTCCCAACTGACCACTGCTGATCATCGTCGTTCAACCTGCAAAGGAAAAGCCTGGGAACGAGGGTGACTGCTCACATGCTTGTCGAAACGATGAAGCCGATGTTGACAAGACGAAACTGATATCGATTCTTCAACGATTTTTTTGAGATCTCAACCGAGATCCATATCTGAGCCTACGAAGAGGTAGTCCACGGGTTTAATTGCCTTCCATAGCAACACTCTGACAAAACTCGATGACAAACTACCTAGTCCCTTGAGAATACAATCATGAAAAGGCCCTATGGCTTCAGTGACTGACTGGTTTCCTCGCGGTATGGGATAAAGTAAAATGTAATATGCTCCAGAGTACCAAACATACCGTTAATGATGATTACCCCATTGTCTCCTGGCACCTGGCCATCCCCTCCCTTCGTGCTTTGGTTCGCAGCTGGTTGTAACCCCACAAATCCCTCAGTGAAAAAGATACCAATGACACCTCCACCACCGCCACCTCCATTCACTGCATCAGCCCCTTTAGCTTCCAATACCGCCTGGTCACCAAGGATAACGTGCTTTTAAAACAAAATTAAAAACTGTTAATATATGCCACACAAGAGAATAGTTCTTTTCGCGCGTTCTGATTGGTTGACTCGGAGGTGATTAGCAAAGTACTATTCACCTCCACTTCGGTGAATAATTGTTAAATATGACAAGAGATGAAGGAGATGCTAGAATGAACGAGGGAGGGGTAGCTTGACCCATGGATGTCTTACATTTATCAGAAGCCACTAATTTGAAGCATTGGTTAGTTACCAGTTCATCGGATTCCGTTCACTAAAAATGATGTTGTCTACTTCCAAACGCGTCCTTAAGAATAATAATAAGTAAGAATCCCTTCAAAATTATAAACAGAGCAGACAGGCCAGTGACATTTGACAAATGAAGAGCACTCTCTGATCACTTAAGATTCTTAATAAAAATCTTTTCAAATCCGTTTCAGTTATCCAATGGCGGTAATTGTAGAAAAAACTTGCCCGATGAGTTCCATGAAAATAATTAGAAACGCATTAAGTTTTATGTAAATGTAATCCTTAGAGGCCGGGGAGAGGGAAAATTGAGCGCGCGAAACAGTCCTCGACACATTGAGCTATCCAAACTCTCAGAAACAGCTCCCTGTGTTAGATTAGATCACTCACAGGACCCGCGAAGCATTTTTTAAAGGGCGGAGGCAGCTGCCGCCTCTTCAACTGAGGAGAGGGGGGCTGACTCTAAAAATGGTTAAAACGCATTTAACGCATTTTAATACTCATAAGACTCATTCCGTCAGGCTTGGATGTTTTCCGGCGAGGTCCGCCAGCCTTAGCCTACTACTATAACCCGTGAAAGTGCTTTTCAGTTTTGGCAATGTTTTTACTAAACTTATTATTTGTTTCCATAAAAAGTGGCTGGAGGGGGAAAACTCCCGGCCCCTCCCCCTGCGCGGTCCTTGACTCAGCAGGCATCAGACATTCTCGCTGTAGAAGTTTGTCTTCTCGTGTACAGGTTCGATTCCTTCTCCTCCTCATTACCTTGTTAGATTTCAAGATAATTGTTCCTCCACTGCTTCCTCCTGTCCCCGCCAAGTTAAAGACCGAGTATGTGCTACCACTGGCTCGAATGGCAGCATCTACAACGCACAAATCCCAAGCATACAGTAAGTTGGCGATGAAGAACTCTTAAAACTAAACCAATTCACCATTTTACTAATGATGAGTTCCGGATGAATTGAGGGTAAATCCAGTCCTTTGGGGGAGCAAACGGTCAAAATTACAGTTTCAAATTACGTCTTCAATTGGCCGTTTGCCCTCACAAAGGACTGGATCTACCCACAATCAACTTGGAAATTATGATTAGCAAAGCTTTATTGAATAGTAAGGTTTTTGAAAGATGTAGTTTTTCTAAAGTGTCAAAAGCATACTCATAAAAAATTCCAAGTTGTCTCAACAGGAGTCTATGCTACGACCTTCGATTACTAGGTTGAGTGCTTTGCCATTGGTTACAGCAGACTCCTGGGAGCCTGGGCCTGATTAGCAAGAAACGAACTAAGGTCCTACAGCCTTACCGCTAGCATCAGTTCTGAGGGTCGATAGATAGCATATTCAGGGGTTTTTTTAGTATAGAAATATAGAACGGTGGTCAATTTACACTTGTACAGAAATATCTAGCTCTAACTTCTTTCAGACAGTAATTATCACTGAAACAACAGCTTGGTAACTTCTAGACAATAGTAAGGCCTAAATTATATAGGATATTTCAACACCGTTGCAAAAAAATAATACAATCGTAAGATTGCTCTAATACTTACTGATAGTTAAATTCTTTTCTGAATGTATTTCAATAGCACCTCCTCCACAAGCTATGACTGTCTTATTATCGTCTTTTGTGGTACCTGAAAAGAGCATTGCTGAAGATAACTGCAGGACAAGTCACGCACGCAAACGTGTCAGTGAAAGACATTTGAGGAGAGTTGCGCTTCAAATTTTGCATGAACGAAAAGCATTATTTTATTTTGCATTTTTTAAGGTAAAAACGAAGGATTAATAATACGCATTTAGAACATGTCAATACGTATCAGGCCGCAAAATACAAGGAAACGAAAATGTGTCGGAGAGAATTCATGAGATAGTGACAAGACGACGAAGGTGAAGAAGGCGAAGAAGTAGAAGGGAGGAAATGAAAGGTTGGGTTGTTTGTGGTGCTCACTTACAATTGTTTGACGAGCAATTCGATGTTCCTGTGGTTAATAAAGTTAAAATTAGCAACAATGGTAGAATAAAACCGCTGCTTTCAGGATTAATAATCCCTTCCAAGTATTCCCTCCGGATACCCCATCCTCCCCTCACCCCGGGCCATCTAAGCCCACTTGGTTAAAATCCCTTCGACGCGTGTGAGATTATGGTATTTATGCTAATCGATTGATTAGCAGTAGGTTAGTTTCAGCAAATGATGGAGACAGTGGCAAAAAAAATCGTGACTGAAGTTGGCGTCTTATCTAAACACTAAAAGTTGTGGTAATCCACAAAAAGCAGTCAACCATGGGTATGATGATACATCTATATATTTAACACCTTCGAAAATCTTTTATTATTCACTGATATTTTATTTAATAGTTACCTGTGCTCCCACCAATAAGGGCGATATCGGGTTGTACTCCATAAGTGTCACCGTAGGTTACATTCGCTTCCTCAAACAACAATCCCCCCTGTCCGCCATGTCCAGCGCCGCCATTAGCGCCAGGTCTCCCTCGGCCAGGGCCTTTACCGACTAAAAATACACATATGCTATTGAAATACACAGAGAAAGGAAACGGTCTGCAAACCGCTAGAGAAGGTTGGTTTTAACGTTATGGTCCAACATGGCACTGACATTATTTTTTAGAGTTGAAGTTCGCTAATACCAGAACGTTTTAAAAAGAATACCAGAACATTATTAAGTTTTTAATTGAGTGAGTGCGATTGAATTTACAAAGAGACACTAAAACCAACTTGCGCAGTGAAAGTATCGATGTATTACCTCCAGCTCTTTCACGTCCGACACAGAATGCTCCAACAATTTTCTCCAGTTCGGCTCTTGTTTTCCCCACTTCAATATCCACGCCAATGAAGATTCCTTCTTTGCTTGATACAGAGAGCGAGTTTGAACCCGAAAGCTCTACCACGGCAGAACCGTTTATCAGTATCGGGACATTAAATTTATATTCCGCAACGCTGTATTTCATTCCCTGTTGACCTTCGACTTTTACGGTCTTTGACTTTATTTCGCCGTAATACGAATAAGCCATCGAACTGTTTGATGACATCTTGTGCGTCCATCTTGCATTAGTGGTATCAATTTGCAAGATTCCTTCCTGTATGTACTGTACCTGGTACGTATTGGCGGTTGAAACTGGAAAAGAAACAGGAAGTAACAGAACATATATGAAAATTGTTTCTGGTCAACCATGTTGTAAAGCGTAAAAAAGTGTGCGTGTTTTGTTTTATAGTTAGTTCGGCTGAACCCAAGTTGGTTTACACAACTGACTCCACGCAAATAATAAAAAACAAATAATCCAAATTACACTGAAAACAGCAGCACGAACAGAGTAAACACGATACGGTTTACTAGCTATAGGAAGAATACGCGTTCCTTTGCGAAGTTTTGACGGAAAAACCGTGCTTGGCCTGTTGCACTAATGAAGTAGAACCGACAGAAAGTGTCAGATGTTCGGAATTCGCTCGATTCAGGAAACTCTGCGTGCTGGTCTCGGGTTATCTTCGTCAAATGTACCCCAATTCAATAAGAATATGTGTTCGTTAAAAAAAAAAGACATTTTCCGCGTTTTCACTTGTTTGTGGTTCGACTAGTAACCTGAAACTAAAGTGCCACCAAGAGAACGCGTTTTAAGTGTAAAGCCATATTTTGTATATTCTCTCGATCCACTCACCGAGGATATTAACGAGACCCTCTGTGCCGCCAGAAACGTTAAACTTGGAGTCGCAAAGTCCACTCACATCTTCGCTGCTTTTAATCTGAACAACTCCACCGCTGGCCAGTTGTTTGCCAAGAGTTGAACCTCGAGCAGTTAAAAGAGCCTTTCCCAGTAATAAGACCTGCAAAGAAAACGTTTGCAGATAGCAGTTCACACCACCTGATAAGAAGATCGTAAACGGCGCACTCTGGTAACTTTTGATAGGGTGCATTCCAATCCAGTCTTGCATGAGGCCACAAAAAATAATTAAACGGTGAAAAGGAAAAATAATTACGCGCGAAATTTGAAAAAAAGCAAATCTGGACGGATAACATTCCTCTTCTGATCTGCTGGTGTTCCGTTACCACGGACGTTTCGCTAATGGACATTGACGAAAATGAGACATCCTGGAGATTTCAAAATCAAGGCTGAACTGATACTGCAATTTCTTTTGAACTGATCATCAGTATTATACATTTGTAAATCTCATAGAATAACTCTAGTCAATGCAATATGTAGTAAAACGTGTTACCGCTTAAACGTTCCTTATTCAGTAAAAATTCTCGAGCTGAGCTTATTACATTTAGTTTTATACGGCAACAGATCGATGTTAGTTGTTGGTGAGCTACGGTGATATTCCGTGTTTCTACAGTCACTAAATTGCTCAGTGAAGCAAATTTTATTTGTCTACTTTCAGCTTATGGGGGAAGTGAGTGGCTTGTTACCCTATTGGCTTGCAACCGAATAGTTCCTCCCATTGCGCCTGCGTCTACCGCTTCAGAGGAACCATCTGCGTTAATGGCTGCATCTGCAGAAAAAAAAGCATAACAAGGAAAAGGTAAGAGAAAGTCTTATGCACCGATAACAAGGCCGAGTTGGAAGCACGATTTGCGCTCTGAACCTACCTGATAGTAACCTAAAGATTTTGATCACAGGTACAGGGACCGCGCGGCAAGTTTTTGAGTCGGGGGGGGGGGGCTAAAGAAGAATGCGTGACGGAAATTTTTTGGGGGGCAGGGGGGGAGCATGCTTGTGGATTTCTATTCAATTTCTCTAAAGTGACGGAGAATGCTATTATAACGATAATATATTTTCAATTGTAACGACTGGTGCTTCATTCTGTCTATTTATCTGCGCGTTTGTCTTTGCCAGTAACTCTGGTCACTGTCGAATTAACGATGTTTTGCTATTTTTCACTCCGTTACTTTTGTTAAATCATTTTTTGTTTAATTTATTTTTTTGTTGCAAAAAAGTGGGGGGGGGGGCTTTAACACCCCCCAGCCCCTCCCTCTGCGCGGTCCCTGGGGTAACCAGGATTAGTGCTAATCCGCAGCTTTCGAACTCCTCCCTGCTATTTTATTGCCCAACACTAGACATATCTCCACGTTCGCCACCTATGTTGAGCGACACTCAACAATTTTTGCCAATTATCAAACATGTCCATAATCATTACAGCTGCTCTCAAATCGTAACTAGCTTTTTGTGTAGGGGTGGCCATTTTTAGCTATTTGTAGCTTGGCCGTGCAGCATGAAAATTTTTATCATTTTCGGGTTTTGATTTTTACGGATTCTGCGGATTTTTCGAAAACTGATCACGTTCCTACAGAAAAAAATTCCGCAAAATAAAACGCCGCAAAAATTTACTCAATTTAGTCCAACAAAATAAGAGCTTACTGGACCGGTCGTCGCATACCGTAGTATTGAAACAGTGTTTTGCTGTGGGTAGATGCCAGGGTTTGGGGTAGGCTTTTTGTTTGATTTTGTTGTTATGTCAGTCCTTTGGGGCAGTAAGGAAGTACCTTTTAAAATGTACTGGAATGAATTCAGTGAAAAGTCATTCTAATAAGTAGAGTATGCTGTAACTCAGCAAGTGACAAAAGTTGAAAATATTACGTTTTTTTCCTCGTTTGTTCTGCTGCTTAAAAAGAAAGTCGCAAAAATTAGTTTCTAGCACAGTTTTCAGTTTTCTCGAACCACAAAAATTTGTCACCGCAAAACAGAAAAAATCGCTAATCCGCAAAATGTAACTCCTAAAAAATTTTCATGCTGCACGGTAAATACATTTGCCAATAATGGTATTTGTTGCTTGCGTAATCGTGACGTCAATATCAATTACATGTACCAACAATATCCATCGACGTAATCAATTCTATCAAATTTGAATGATGAATTAAGAAATAATCTGATAGCTTTAAGGACTACATTGGATAAAGGGCTGTTTTCAATTGAATGTCATAAAACAAAAACCAAAGCAATTACTTCGGCCATACAGCGCAGTAAAACAATCAGCATGCGAAGCACTGATTACTTGTAACCGGTGCAAAGCGCGGGAAAATGAGCGCGGGAAAATGAGCGCGTTAAAATTGCTATTGATTTGGTTGCACTTCTCATTAGAGACCTTAAGATTTGAGTACGAGTACGAGATCGAGTACGAGTACAAATTTCTAATTTCAAACTAGTCACCTCCCCTGGACTCTCACTCTTCCTTGTTACTTATCAGGAGATCCTGAGATTGTAGAAACAAGATTCGTGTCAGTAGTGATTATCTAAAGCACGCGAACAGGATTTGATCGTATTCGTTCTCGTACTCAAATCTAAAGGTCCCTATTGGTTGCGAAAGCAGCGCGAGTTTCAGTAACCAATCAGAGAGCGACGTTAAGCAAAACCAAAACGAACGAGGATTTACTTTTAAATATTCACTTTCAACACTCAAATGAAAACCGCTAAAGGTAAAAGTACTATGATGAGTATGATGGGGCCTGTTCGTGAAGAACTTTGATCTGAAGATCTCAAGGAGTATAATAATACAAATAATAATAAAGCAGTAAAACTAATTTTTTTTTTATTACGTATCGCAAGTGCTCCATTCTCAGCTTTCAGTTCCAATGCTCCTCCTCCAGCCACGTTCACGTTAGCATTACTATTTGCTAGATTTGAAGAAATATTTGTTGTTAGCTCACTTGAAGCAATAAACAAATGCTAGAGATATATTTTTTTTTCTTGAAAGGGGATGTATCTATGTCCAATGTCCAGATATACGGACTGATTTTATGAGGTTCTATGATATAATAACAAAAAGCTGGGAGTTTCTAAATTAAGTAGTTTTGTCTCGTTCGTTTATCGAAAAAGAACTTAACCATTTACTTATCTTACCGCGACCTAAAGCTAAAGGATATACACATATTCTACTTACATGAAACACAAACACTTCCACCTAACAGCGCCTCGAAATCCTGTCCATACAGGTCAGCGGAGCTACAGTTAGAGAACTTTGCAGGGCCTGGTAGTAGGAAAGTAAAATATAATAGACCTTTTTACCGATATGGCGGCCATCTTGAATTCCGAGGAAATTATGGGATACCCAGGGGGCAGATGAGAAATAATTATAAAGAATACTGTGGCGTGATAACCTTTAACAATAATTTTTCGCTAACCATAGAAACCACTGCCAAATACCGTGACAGAAAGATGTAACGCTTGTAATATTTGTTTTGGAATATGAGAGACAAGCAGTAAAAATTTATCCTGAAAGCTGTGTATGCGATAAATTTTCCAGCGATTGCCCCCTCGGTAATTTCTCAGTCAAAACAATAGAATTCAAGATGGCCGCCGTATCGGTAAAAAGGTCTATTAAGACACACAGTCGATACTGCCGAAAACCTGCTGGTCTGCATTAGAATAAGTTTAATATTTAAGATCTTTAGAGCAAAATAAAAAAATTAATTAAGAAACAAAATCATACTTCATAAAATTTTATGTTAAAACGGACGGCCAGTTTAGAACATGGTTGTTTACTTCTTTCATATAATCATGTGGATCCCTGAGTTTTCTGTCACTATTTTTTCTCCAAGTGTGAATGTTTGTCGCTTTCATAAAAATTGGCAAGTTAAAATGTTAAAATCAAATAATCAAGTCTCTAGATATTGTTTTTCATTTTTCGTTTACCTATACGTAGGAACTCAAATTTTGACCGGATCCTGAATAGTAAGTAAGCCATCACAAAAAATAAATGAAGAAAGGCAGAATGCTTTAAACAAGGAGACACAGTGGGCCCAGTGTACTAAGAAAAGATAAAATTTTGACCTCCCTTGTGCGAATTAGTCTTCGCCTCGCAGGCGCTAGGAACTGGCAAAAGAAAAGGGCAAAGAGAACAATTGCCTCCCTTTTTCAATTTGCTATATACCCAATTAATCAGTTTAAATGAGGTCATAGTTGTTAAGGGTGTGTTTTTTGGGGCTATTCCAGAATGAGAATGATTAGAATGATGGGAATTTCACAACACAGAAAAACGACTATTCTGAAAGTGGAATAAAAACGCACCCTTCCAGACTTGTTGTTGTCTACACACGTATGGAAGTTTGATAACAACGACTCCCATCTGTTTTTGCAATGTACTGGGGAAGGAAAATACCCTTCTTCATTGATCGTCCGCGAAATGTTCCCCCAGAAAGATTTTCGTTTGAACGGAACATCAGGAAAATGGTCTTCGTGTTTCTTATACAAACTGATAAGACAAACGGTTTCTTATGATGCCCACTGAACTGCAGTTGCTTTTCTTCTCAGGCTCGGAAGCAGGGTAGCCTCGCAGTACTAAGTAAAGACACTTTATTTTGACCCTACTCTATCTCCAAGATTAACAGCATATAGAAAGAATCATAGTTGTGAAACGACACTAGTAAGACTTGTAGAGGACTGGAAATATGCCATTGACAGAAAAGAATTAGTGACCATTCTATCTACAGATATGAGTAAGGCTTTTGACTCTCTATGCAACAACCTAATCATCAAAAAGCTCAAAGTATATGGGTTCACTGGTGAATCACTGAATCTAATCCGGTCATTCCTGAATGATAGATGCAAGTTCCGCGGAAAACGTAACACTATTAGAAGTGAATGGGCTAAAATGACACGTGGCTGTCCTCAGGGATCTTCATTTGTTCCACTAATATGGAACTTATTCCAGAACGACATGACCCTGTTGGCTAAAGACAAAAACCTTTTCATGTATGCTGACGACCATCAGATATGTGTAACGGCGTCGGACTACAATATCGTATCGTTCAGGCTACAGGGATAACTTTCTACTTGCCAACAAAGGTACAGAAAAGTTTCAATGTCTTACTATCAATCCAAGAAACGTCGACTCCAAAAACAAACTGTATCCCTGCAGATTCATTGAAGAACAGATCATTATCAACGTCTCGCAAATCAAATTACTTGGAGTTGAAATAGATGACAAGCTTAATTTCACCAACCATATGTCAGTAACATCTGCAAAAAGCAAGACGAAAAGTATGGGTATTATCGAGATCTAATACCTTCTACAAAGCGAAACTCAGTGATAACGAATCTACAAATCATCCATCTTGCCTCACTTAACATATTGCCATTTCGTATGGCATAATTGCAGATCTTCTGACAGCAGATAAAAAGAACGGATTCAAGAACGTGCACTTAGAGCAGTATTTAACTCCCACTCAGAAACATATGAAAATCTTCTGGTTCGAGAAGAGCTACCTTCGCTGCTAAATCGTAGACTACAAGATATCGTTGTATTAATGTTCACAGCAAAATATGACCTTGCGCCGAGTATTGTCGACGAACTATTTAAGCAGAAAAACACTAGTTATTCACTTAGAAACAGTGATTTTGATATCCCTACTTTTAATACTATTAGTATAGGTAATAGCATGACCTGAAGTGGTATTTGGCAATAATACCGCGTGTGATATTTCAAAATTGTCCAAACTGAAATATAACGAGCCGGTATTATTGCAAAATTCCAACTACATATCATGCTATTATTTGTTTATTATATGGAAGCCGAGAAATTTTCGGTTACGCACAAGATACCTTGTTTTGTTTGTATTTTAGTTTACTGCCTTTTCGGCAAGCTTTTGAATTTCTTCCCCAGAAATTTCTGGGAATCTTGCAGCCATTTTTTTGAAAACAAAAGCAAAAACGACATTGTGTTCAGTGTTGTCATGGTAACTTTGTTATACCAGCCATTTTTGCTTTAATACCACTATTACGCGGAAATAGCGATACTATCAACCCAATCAAATCTCCGAAATTTCTCGGCTTATATTACTATGGAAAACATTCTCTAAGATATAAGGACGTCACATATGGTCGAAACTAGATAATAAATTGAAAGGTTACTCGAATATCGAATCATTAAAAGAGAACATTAAGAAAAAAGACCTAACGTCATTTCCGCACAACAACAATAATTGTTGTAACCTCTGTAATTCTTAAAGACTACCTATAATATGCCTACTGTTTCACTGTATAACTTATACATACATTTTTGCTGATTGATTGTAAAAAACACTTCTTTTTATTTATTTAAGGAGGCTCGAAAGGGTTTTTCGTTGATTCAGTGTTTGCGAAACGATGGAAGATTACAAAGAAGGGTATTTAATGGTGAAGGCAAAATATATGTCTCCTTAGATCTCTATTGTTGGGCTATATTTTAAGGGTGCCTAAGACATCATATCAGTTACCATGGCAACGCTCCAGTCCACAAAAAAAAGTCCTCTAAATGTCAGTTTTTGTAAATTATCTGAAAATCTAATTCGGTGACCTACCGTTTTTATTCCTTTGTTAAGAAACTCCTTAAATTCTTTAACTTTTAAAGCAGTATGAAAAACGTTTATCTAGTAGAATGAAAGATATTTTTAAAAAAAACGTGTTTTATGGCTTACAGAAAATTCTTTGATATAATTTTCTCCGAAACGTTTATATTTGAAGTGTCATCGTCAATGGTGCGTGCATGCAAAAAATCAAGATAGGTCACCGAGCAAAATTTCGAGCTAAAAACAAATGTTTTCTGCAGATTTTATTTCCGGTTCGCGCGATTTTACGCAGTATTTAACATCCGGTGTGCTTGATTTTGATTCATTCGGCTGAAGCGTGCATCTTAGTTATGACGTGTGTAGATTGCGCGCGCAAAGAAACCCTCTCCAGCCTCCTTAATTGTAAATAATTTTATCTTCTTTTGTTGTAAAAGCTGTTATTATTATTATTATTATTATAAGCGCTAAATTATATTGGCGGGGATAGTCATGATAGTGTCGCAGCTCCATTGTTTTAGCCAAACTTTTTGCCACCGACGTCGCCGACAAGCTGGAGTTTTGGTCGGACATCTTTTATTTGTTGCCGAAGAGACTGACGTATCACGAGTTGCACATTCTGTTCATTCTACTCCACGCAGCAGAATAACCGGAATCGATCATAAGGATTCCAGAATTAGAATAAACAATAAAAAAACGCCCCAAAAATACATTCCAACTATTCTCATTCCAAAATGGCCCCAAAAAAAACTTGCCCTAAATTTCAGCGGGATCGCCCTAGGTGCCATATGGTGAAAGATAAATTTTGAACAATAACCGGCATCCTTTGTTGAGGCATACCTGCATCGAGCTCATCCTTGCGAATTCTGACGTAGCCTCCAACATTTGTTTCAGGGTTGAACTGCATTCCAGCCTGATTAAACGTCGACCCACTGATATCTATCTCCGAATGGATCTCGATATTTCCGTGCGTGCTGACAAGAGAGAGCGCATATGCTCCAGTGATCTTCACCCGCACTTCTTTTCCGATTAATATTGTTGATGCGAATTCGATTTTACACACTTTATAGGACACGTTGATCGCTTGTCCAGGTACGAGGAAATGCCAGGTCTGGAGGGTGCCATCATACTCATGGTTACCCGACCACCGCATTTGACAACTTGTGGTGTTGACTGTCAAGTCAATTTCCTTGTCAAAGTACACTAAATTAAGAAAAAAGTATTTTCGATGTTACTACAGCTATTTTTTTCCTATCGATACGAACAAAAATCAGGGGACAGTGACAGCCTACGAGGAAAGAAGTATGGAATGGGACACATTTTCTAACAATGTGAAAGATCTTTACTCGCTATGGGAGTGTAATTGTTCTTGCTAGCATCTCTTTGTGCCGTGCTACACGACAGTAGCACGACTTGGTTTCTAACGTCGTGCTAATGCCATGTAATTCGACTGAATAAAATTCGACGTCTGAAATCAAGTCGTGCTGGAGTCGTGTTACAGTCAATCCAGCTAACCCGGCAGCTAAGCACGGCACTAGCACAACGTTTGAAACGGGCCTCAGGTAAATGTGTGGTTTATGATTTCTACGAAATATCATGTTTTGTTTCTTTGCGCCAGTTATTACTTCAATTTATATTTGAATTTATTTTTTATCGTTAAGACTGTCTTTGTTTGTCTGAGCATGATTTACGGACGCTGACTTAGCGCGCAGTTGAACCGACTTCGCAAACTGACTCGGAGTTCTCGTCCATCTTCAGACAAAAAAAAAAAGAAAAAAAAAAGAAAAATGTTATTCACCGGCTTAGGTCGGTCCGTATAGGGAAATACTGTGCCCTCAAGACTTTGGGCACAGTTTTTCAAAATACGGACTTCTCCCAGCCGGTGAATAACATATATGTATTTCTATTTTTAAGATAAGTTATCTACAAACGCGAACATAAAGACTGGATCCATAATAAGCTTCCATGACAGAGCAATTTGCTTAAAACAGAACTATTTGTGTAACAAGTCGTTCATCTTGATAAACTGGTTTACTTAATAACAATCTTTAGGTATGCGGCTGAAACCAATTAACACCAGGGCAGCCTTGTTCCCAGGACTTTTCCCTTCGCTGCAAGTAATAAGGAGAGGATCTCCGTGTAATAAGTATTGCCCCTAGGGTCTTTGAATCAAATAATACCCCCTTGGAGTCACGAAATCATGAATTATGTGTCTCAGTGATAAATGAAGCGCTGATTTGACACATTTTCATAGGCAACGAAAACTTGACAGAGCTTGCTGTCTGGCTATATAAATAAATCATTCTAACGTAATACAACTTTTACAGTATTTTACTTTTGAAGAAAGTTAAACACCCAGAAATCCATACAAAACATATTAAGGTCGTTTAAACATAAGCTTGTTTAAAGTGACAAACTGACTGCATTACTCATTTTGGATCTATTACCCCAAAATACGAAGCCGAAAGAAGCCAGTAATTATGTACTCGGCTTGACACCATTATGGAGTATAAATGGCCCACGCTATATAGAACCTAGACGTGTTTTCATTCGCAGTGGCAAATGTTCCGCTTTCGTAGACCTGGGCCCTCTCGCTATACATGCACAGATGTGTCGCCAATTAGACTGTGTTATCTCTTCATAAAATACCAGATTTATCCAAACAAGCAAATGACTAAACAATTGCGCCTCGTAATTTGTTCCAAGTTATCGCTCCCAACAGCTGCTTAGTACTGTAAGGAAAAGCAATTTAGCACTGATTCACATAAAAACAAATTACAAAAAAAGAATCCTGCTCAGCGCAGTGTGCCCAGTAAGACATCCTTGAGTGATTATTGTTTGCTAAGTTTGCTTCCTCAACATCACCAGACGTACAAAACGATTTCCGAGGTGCGAACAACGTAATCACATTTGTGAATATTATTTCAGTCATTTTATCTGTTTTTTGTCCAGACTATTATGATGGAATGCTACGATAGCCGATGGATCACAAACGTTACAATCCTTCCATATACACCTTAACGTCAGCCCCATTACTTACACAGTAACTCAGCGGAGTTTGTGGACGTTTCTGCATTTACGTGAGATATTTAAGACCAATTTCTGATCCTGTAGGCGGAAAAGAAGGCATCTCCATGAAAAGAATGCTGGGCGTTTGTCAGGTGAGCTAATCGAATAAAGTTGTAAGGATTTAAACAAGAAATAATTGGATTGACTACAAATTCGATCCAGCAAAGAATCCAAAAAGAGTGTTTGTTGCGTTCCCGTTCAATTGCTGAGAGGAACGAAGTCGTATCACATCAAATATTGATGATTCATTCGTAAACGGGCTATGGTATCACTGGATAAAGGAAACCGATATATGGAGATTGCATCGGCGGAAGTGTTGCGCCAAAATACAAACTATTTATACACTTATATCTCAGGAATACGGTCGATACGCCACCCAGCCAGGTTTTGTCCTTGTATGATATGTCGAAACTTTAGCTTATAAACACCATGCTGAGAACAAAACTTCTACCGGTTTCAACGAGATACGCACTGCGCACCCGTGTCACCGAATTCAGTGCCAAGCATCGACTTTATACTTAACATGCAATACTTTCAAACTTAACAATAAAAGTCTCAATCGTTTACCTTTTTGTGCTAATTTTTTATTTCACCACCTAACCTTCAGACCGCATTGTTTACCTTGAGACTTATGACCAAACCTAACGTCAACGGCTAACGAAGCAACAATCAAAATACTCACTGTACATTGGGTCAGATTTCGAAAGATATCCACCAACAACCAGGGCGCCTATGTACACCGTCATAATCTGAACGAGCTGAAAGCCAAGGTGTTGCATGTTTTCCCAAACTCTACGCACTGTTTTTCTGCCACTGAATGTAGACGCATTTGCAACACATGAAACTTTAATTATTTTGCAACAGATATATCGATTATCGGTTAGGAGGTCGATAATAGCGTGAATAGTATTTTCCCGTACTTTTCGACGCATTCTTTGGATCGCTAAATAATCCGTGTCAGGAGCCCATAAATTTATGGGCTCCTGTCCGTGTCAACTTGGCGATATGCCCCTAGGTGCTGTTACATCAGCACTTGTATCCAGTTGTTACGAAAAAACATTCTATATGATTTATTTCATATACATCGTTCTCAAAAAGCATTCTGTTCACTTTTTCCTCAAAAGGCTCACTTAAGTTATCAAGAGACAATCTAAAGTAATGTTCCGTTTCTTGCGACAATTCTGGTAACTGAGGCAAAATCTAGTCACTCTGCAGACGCCTCTCCACGCTGGGAATTTTTTTAGTCATATGCGGTCAAAAAGTTTCTTCTCCTCAGGGTTTTATGTCAGCATACTCACACTTTGAAGCAAGACAAACTCTTTCTTCTCTACAACTTGTCCGATTTGGATTTTGGATCTTTTCTGGCGCGGGTAAAATGACGTTATCAAATTGGCTGGAAAATCTATTTTTGCAGCTATGACATAGTCGGTCACATTTTTTAAAGGCGAATGCAATGAGGCTCACAAAACTGAAAAAACATTTGAAATACCTAAACTGAATCAAAAGTTGTGGGCTTCTGAAGTTTGAATTTCCCGTCATTTTATTGCTAAAAACAGCCTTAAGATTAAAGTTCAATTCCTCACAACTCCAACGAGGTATTTCAAAGACTTTTTCAGATTTTATATGCTCCTTGCACGCTGTTCTCTTTTATATGACTGACTATGTCGTGGCTCCAAAAATAGATTTTCGCACCAAATTGATTACGTGATTTTACCGCGAAAAAAGATCAAATTCAAAAAGCCAAATCAGACAAGTTGTAGAGAAGACAAAGTTTTGTCTTGCTACAAAGCTGAGTTTGCTACGATGAAACCCTGAAGAGAAGAAACTTTTTGGCCGCGTATGTCCAAAAAATTCCCATCGTGCTGGTTAAAACTATCGTTCTCACTGAAGATGTCCCGTAGCTGACCACAGGAAGCTTGATTTCTTGAAGAAAAACTTATTAGCTCCCGCTGATAAAACCCCAAAGACCTTTGGAATGAATTAACCACGTGACCCGCTTCATGATCACATTTGAAACGATTTTTGAACTTGGCGAAGTTAGATTGTCCCTGAAATTTTGCAAAATTTCAATATCGTATGACGGGTCTGTCCAACGCCTGAAATAATGGTAAACGCTTACGTAATGTTAAAGAAGAGAAATCCAATCTAGAAAGAATCTGAAAGAGTGTGGTTATGCCATAATTTTCATTTTCTGAATTGTTCACTTTTCACCGATCGCCGTATCATCTTAGCCCCTTTGTGGAGATAATCCAAGGATTTTCATTTTTTTTCCTTTTTTTAATTCAGTTCTTCCTTTTCTTGCATGATTACATTCATGATTAAATTTATGACAGTGAGAAATACTTGCTCATGGATATTTTCTGAAAAAAGTGGGTATTACACGCCGAGTAGACAACAGGATTGCCAGCACTTCAGCTTTGATTTCTTCAACGGAGTCAAACTGGAGTTAGCCGAATAGTGGTTCTCAAAAGATTAAGACAGCCACCGTATAAACAACTCTTACTTATTACTGACCCCTCAAGTGAAGAACTTCTCATCAACATGGCTGTGTGTTGAACAGTAATGTCACTCCTTGACAGGTGGAGTCGAGTCCTTACAGGGACTAAAAAAATCGGCACTATACATCGTTCTTTATAACTTTTAAATTATAGGGTTCCTTTTTGAATAGCCAGCGATCAGGCGAAAATCGCCAGAGACGTGGTCCTGATCCAGAATGTTCAATTAAGAAATATTCATTATTACTGACTTAGTTTCAAGGATATTCTTGCACATCCAAAGTTTTACTAAGAATTTTCCTCAGTCCTCTTTATTCTAACTGCGATTACTTTCTAGTTTGTTTTCGCTTATTTGGTGATATTTAGTACCCAACTGAATGAAAAATTTACTTTATGCGCGATGAGTTGGCCATTATAGAGCTCGGTACTGAAATAAATTCAACCAACGTTTATGTACTTACGGGCCACTTCCTCGACTCCCTCCTCGCCATTCTGTATTCCACGGCCACCGCGCGTGCGGACTGAGCTGTTGGCAAAATAGTTTTTTATGTCAGTGGAGGAGAAGACTTGAACAACTCCTCCCCCTCCTCCTCCCCCACAGTACTGGGAATGCTTTGAGCTGTAACCACTGTCTCCTCCTACAGCCCATAAACTTCCTTTATCCCCGAAGACGACCTAAAATTGGAAACAAAAATGAATACTAACAAGTACAGTTGATAAAAGCTATCATATATAGTATATAGGGCTATCGGCACTAGCAGACAAAATACCAATTGTCTGTGACAAAATCCTGGGACAAATTTTGTCATAACAATTTTTGTCTCGTTCTTGGTATCCGAATTCAGGGTCAAAGCCATGAAATTCTGTCAACACTCGAAAATTAGAGCTCTGATATCATATTTCGTAAGCTCCAAAACATCGATTCGGTGGGAAAATGATTTTACTACTTGTTGCCTCTTTCTTTTAAATCTCGCTCAGGTCGTGGAGGTAAAAGTGCCCGGTGTAACCGCACCAAATATCTTCAATGTGGCCTTGTTGGCGATTGAATGCTGGAAGACACGTCAAATCAACGCGTACTTTTGGAAGCTTCCAAGACCAAACCAGTCTTGGTTTAAGATCATTACAATGACCGAAGGATTCCCGCGGATTATTTCAGAAAACAACTGCGAATGAACCGACGTACCTTCGATATTTAGTTGAACTCCTAATAAATGCGGCCTGCTGTAACACGTGAAAATACAAGACTGCATGATTGCAAAGTACTCGCGCTTGGTTTGTATAGCTTTTATCACAAATGAATGACAAGTTTTACACAAGTTTGTTTAATTAAACGATTTTGTCCGGTTTTTACCCGGGACAGATTTTGTCAGCGGTGCGTTTGAAGATTTATCCGCTTCGACCAAAATTTGTTCAGTCGCGACAAACAATCCGCACTTGTAAAACGTTGGTGATGACAGAACATTTGTCTACATAAACAAGTTTTTGCTAGTGCGGATAGGGCCATATTAATCTTGCTGGTGAGAAAGGAATTCTTGAGGGAGAGGGTGCTTAGCGTGATGAAAGGCAGAGCAAATTGCAGTGTTTTTCCATAGATGTTTGAATTGGAGGCCGATTCTCCCTCGCTCGGGGCGCACACACAGGGTTATGCTTATCTTCTCTGTATCGTTCCAAGTTTAGTAGATGTACTGCCGTCTTTGTAAGGAAAAATATCCTCCGCGCCAACCTCGTTCCCAGGGTCTCTCATCTTACCGCTCCCTGGAGCGAACGAGGAGAGGGAGCGGTAAGATGAGAGACCCTGGGAACGAGGTTGCCTCCGCGCTAGAGTTGAAGTATGAGGTTATTCTCATATTTCAGTTATTTGCAGCAAACACACCCCATTGCGATCACATGCGATCACGCAGCGTATTTGTTTATGATTTAGAGAGGTCAGTGGTTCGAGACCTAGTTTTTACTGTTTTGATTGTTCAGGGAGTTCACCACTTGAAGGTGGAAAGCTGACATTTGAACAGCAGCAGGACAGTAGGACACAAAAGTCATTATCAATTTATACGTGCTAAAAATATAATTTATGACGGGTAGAATATCATTTCAACAGCTCGACTCAGTTAGTTTGTTTAATTTTTGTTTTTGTTTTTTGGTTTTTTTTTTGTTCTTTGTTTTTTAACTGTTTTGTAACTCCTTTTCAATCAAATCCAAAAATTGGCCGGTATATCTGAATATTCAAATTACTATGGTAAAATACTACGGCGAATGAAAGGGCCTGCACTTATTTCCATCTCTCAAACTGACATTTTGAGCCCACGGTGGAGTGAGCACCCATACCAAACCATGGTGTAACTGCCCAGCGGTATATCTTCGAAGTCAGTTTGAGAGATGGAAACAAGTGCTAGCCGAATGAAAGGGCCTGCACTTATTTCCATCTCTCAAACTGACATTTTGAGCCCACGGTGGAGTGAGCACCCATACCAAACCATGGTGTAACTGCCCAGCGGTATATCTTCGAAGTCAATTTGAGAGATGGAAACAAGTGCTAGCCATGAAAGGGCCTGCACTTATTTCCATCTCTCAAACTGACATTTTGAGCCCACGGTGGAGTGAGCACCCATACCAAACCATGGTGTAACTGCCCAGCGGTATATCTTCGAAGTCAGTTTGAGAGATGGAAACAAGTGCTAGCCGAATGAAAGTGGCTCGATATCGCTGATATCGTCAGGTGATATGAGTGGACTGCGAGGGACGTTTCGTACACCTTATGCGACATGTAAACGCCCCACCACTCACTCCCGAGTTGATAGCCTTATGTATTTCCATACGGCTAAGAACTCATCATAAAACCAAGAGAGCACTTTTTTTGTATTCAACTAGCTGCTGTCTTACTTTGTCTCCTTGCAGTCTTATCAAACCTCCAGAACTCCCTCCCGCACAATGATCATCACTAGTGTTCTTATTTGTATAACCATTCGCAAGGATTTTAGCATCTGAAACAAAAGACAACTTTAACAAAGGCACTTCACAGTTTGGCATATCCAAGCCGGAAACCGCCGGGATGAGTGACCAAGTTTCTAATACAATGTGGAGGCGAGGTAATGCAGCCGAGACCGGCCAAACACGGTGTTGCATTAATGCCGAGTTTTGCATTCGATGCGTCTGTTGCATGCATGTTTCGAGGTTGGGGTGGACTTTGTAGAACTTGCCGGTAACTTGTAAAAGAACTTTACCCAGATATCCAAATTGTCAGTCCTACAACTCAGATTTATAAATGGGTACTGTTTTTTAAAGCACGATAGACTGGGGTTTACAGTACCCTGAAGTATAATCTGATCCAAGGGCCAGTCGTAATTATTGTTATAGACGATATTTAACAGGCCGGTCCAATTTAGAAAACGCTGGTCAGTTAAATGGAGGCCTGTATATACAGTTAATTAACAAATAAATATAATAAAATTTAAAATTTGTAAACTTACACTATAGTTAACTAAGGGACGGACCATTAGAGAAGTGATGGTGAGGGGGGGATTTTCAGCTGGTACGAATTTTTTTTCGCGCACTGCTTATGCAGGAATTTTTTTTCCAGGTGAAACCCCCTGCACGATTTTTTTTTTAGACAAATATTGCTTTCGAAAATGTACACACAGTGAGAGAGGAGGAAGCCACTTTGAGTGGACGGCTTCTCTGTACATTTTTGCAGTCCCTGCCCTCTGGAATTCCTCTCCCACAGCCCATCATAATGATGCCATACTCCATTCACCAACACAGCCCCTCTGTAGTGCCCTCCACTCCAAAACGTCAATCCGAGAATATGTTGAATAAGAATTATTTTTAATAGACACTGGCAAATATTATATAATTATTAAATAAAAGTCACAATTGGACCTTCCTTCTGCATGAGTTTTTTTTCTTTACCTTCTTCTTTGCGTGAATTTTTTTCTTGGCATTTTCCCTTGCATGAATTTTTTTTTGTTTTTTTTCCCCACCCCCCCCCCCCCCCATCACTTTTCTAATGGTCCGTCCCTAAAGTGTGTCCTTGAATTCAGGATGGGATGTTTCCTTCCCAATATTGTGAGGTGATGTGCTCCACATCTGTTCCTAAATGAAGGGAAAAGAACTTCGGCTTTTCGAAGTCCTTCCAAGGGTAACGGAGAAAGTCTTCACCTATGACACTCGGAATAAAAACCTGAGGTCTTCATTCCATGTGTTATGGGCGTGGAAGTCGCGCGCGTAGTGGAAATCATGTAAAAGATGGGAAGGGGGCGAGGCCCTTTGGGCAGTTAAAGATCTGAAGGCAGTTTTGATATTGTCTACGAGATTCTAGTGATGGCAAAATAAGAATAATACTAATTTCGTCCTGGTAGCTGCTGATCTTTGAGCTCCCCGCTGATGCTGAGCACACGCCTTTACAATTTGTCTAAGACGTCGCGGATAGTCTTTCACTTTAGACATCAGTAAATGAGGTCCATCTAATAAGACAGAGGCGTGGCTATGCCCTGCCGTTCCTCCATAATCTTTTTATTTATTTAATTTTTTTATTTTTTTGCTCACCAATAGTCAGAGTTCCGTTGATAGCAACTAACTCAATAGCACCCCCACCAGAAGCAGATATGCTGTTGAACAAGATGGTTCCTGTGAAGAAGAACAAAAAAATTGTCTGTAGTTTAACTTAGCGGGACACCCGTTAAATAATACAAACCACTCAGTGTAATTATTCAATTTATCACGCATGGGTAAACTCAGAGAATTTCCGAAAGGATGGTAATGTCTGTAAATTCAACAAAGCGACGAAAAAAGAGGAAAGTTTGGAACTGGCGGCGGGAAAGAACCGTCTGCCCTTTTTACTCCCAGTCCCCGCTCAATTTTCTTCGCTCGGCGCTCGTTCTCGTTCGCGCGCCTCTATCTAAGAGCCTGGAACAGGCTACGAGAAGTTAGGTTTCCCCTTCAAAGCATGTCTGCATCACAAACAGAAACATCCATCTCACAACCCCCATAATGTTCTGCCGACTGTATGATGACACTAGTTAGTCAGTTTTACCTGTGCTTCCGCCTAGAAGGTAGGAGGTATCGTAGTAGGACCATCCATAAAATCTGCTGGTATTCCTGTCTTGATAGAAACCACCACCTCTCCCACCATGCCCCCCTCCGTGATAGCTGAAGGCTCCTCCAGGTCCAGCTCCTGTTAATCAAACAACATTTTAGTGAGAAAAATGGCTGTCTGTCAGCCAACATTCCAACTGAAAATCGCTTCAAAATAGAAGTAAAAGCACGACTGAAAGAGTGCAACATGTACACAGCTTTGTCACTCTTGAAAGCCTTTGAATAATAAACAAATCCATGCTTAAAATAGGTTCTCTAGTGAATTGAGGGTTGTATTTGTCTCTTGCTTAGTTTTACCCAGTTGTTCATCATCCTTGAATCCTGCACGCACTTCTACTGGGGAGCTCAGATCGCAGCAGTTACGTAACTGCAAGGATGCGTCTCCTTCGTGTAAGCGCATTCTGCGTATTTGACAGATTCAAACCCCTTATGGCGAGAAGTTTGCAATTATGACATTTTCACATTAGACTCAGATCACCGGTCATTACACTTACCAAGTGTACAACAAGATTTATTAACTCGTACGAAGCCTCCGAGCCAAAATAGTGGTTTTTCATCTGCAGAATAAATGACTTCTTGTCCGCTTACGTCTAGATTGGTGCCTACAGTAAAGTTGCCAATAACTTTGACTGACAGCGAATGTGCACCGCGAATGGAAACTGTATTCCTTGATGAGAAAATGGAATTTGCTTTAAGGGCGTCCAGCAAGAAGGCCGCTACTGAGTAATTCCATATCCCATTGTTGGGACCGTGAAACGTTCTGTTCTCTATCGTTCCATGAGTTTTGAGTGGAGTAGCATTGGAGGTTATCTTTGCGTCAGTTGTGTCGATGGTGTACTTAGCAGCATAACCTGATGAATATGCAAAAAGATGTTTCAATCAACTCACAATCCAAAATTATTTGATCATACTTTACTAATGCATGCGAGCCATATATATCCGTGTATATGACATAAATTAAATAGCAATTAACTGTCTCTGTCGTTCCATTTCTATCACGGATTGTCACTCCCCACAACCTTCAACAATAACTGTAGGCTAATACAATACTGTAATGATTGACATTCTGGACAGTTGGTCAGTTTCTTGGAAAAATTCTGAGAATTCCTTTCAACATTTTCTGTGTCGTTTGAAATCCTTTTGAAACAGAATTATGCTTCTTATGCTAACCTGAGTATCAGCCCGTAGTGAGGAAATGGAGGGGGTGGGGGGAGGCACTAAAACAATGGAATCTCATGGCTCGAATGGTTTCTCTCCGAATTCAAGCTAATTCAGACTTAGCGTTGCGGTAAATACTTTTCATGTACCTTTCGTCGATGTTTTCCAAAAAATCCAGAAAACAGTTTTCTCTCTTATATGACATACTCTCAACTACATTCACAACATCAGTTCACCCAGGAGTCGTGCTCTTTATCACAGGTCCTTATTTTGAAATACACAGTACCCTCTGTAAACCAATGAAATTCAGTGCCTCTTTTTTTCATAGAACTGTTGCACCTGTCACTCAATATACGTCGACTGTAAAATAAATAGCTGCTGAAAATTCAATTTCAATTTTGCTGTTTGAATAGATATACGAGGAGATAACTAAAACTGACAAGTTTTTCTATTGTTTACCCTAATGATCACTTAATATTCTATTCAGCAAGACAACCTTAACTCACAAGCACACATCTGAAATAAGGCTTTGCTACAGTCGTACAGTCGTCAGTTTCTCTATTCGGCATTCTGATTTGAAAAGGGTAGTTTCAGTGTTCTTGTATTCTTGTCGGTAATACCGCTGTAACTTCGTCTGCATTAGGGAAACAATTGATTACAACAAAGGCTTTTAATTTTTAATATTTCACGAGGTAATAATCGCCAGTGATGTCTGTTATTTGGTTGCCAAATGAACGAGTTCGGGGATTTTTCCCATATGTTGGCATGGAAGAAAGGTTTATTGGTCCTCACACTACATAAGAAAGAAGTGATGATGTACGATTCAGTATTAACTAACTGCGAAATCAGCAAATCGCGAAAAGCAGTCAGATAATGTCTTCTGTCGACGAAATGGCAAAGGCGCTGAATGTCGTTTCAGTGAAACGTGAAACCGCGACAAAAAAGATTGACAGAATATACTTTCCACAATATTTTTCCTAGAATTTATGTTTACTCTCGTTCTTGTGACTGTTTCCGAAGGACATATGTCAGAATTTAAATGTAACATTAGGGCCCGTACACACAAGGCGAATTTTTGTTTATTTTGCAAACATATTTGTCATCAGTTCCGTTCTGCAAGTGCGAATTCGAACGGCGTTTTTCGTCCTACCAAAATTTTGTCAAGCCGTACCAAACTTCAGAAGCGCCGTCGTCCTGTCTCCAGAGCAGGACAGATTTTTGTCAAGCGTCAAAACAGTCAAATTTTACAATTTTAATCAAGGAAATGTTAATCAAGGAAATTGATCCCGCTTTTTAGAGTCGGTACATTCAGTAGGAGCCCTCACTTGTTGTTTTCAAATATTTTGGTGTTTTTAAGTCCGTACGCGATTAGCAAATTCAAAATTTGGTGGAGACAAAATTTGTCGAGATTTTTGTCAGAGCCAAACCTAGTGCGTACGGGCCCTTACTTTCGATTTTTTCTTGTTTGTTCCTGAGATCATGCGACCCTCCGTCACAAAACTAAGTTAACAACAATTATGATATTCTGTTTCTTGTCTTTACCGGCAGTAGCTAAGCTGTGTATTGTTGCATGGTCTGAAGCCAACGAAACCGAGGAAGAGGGATTAGATGAGTAAAAATGTAGTATTTTTATTGTTATTGCTAGGCAGGCAGCAGATATAGTGAGCGCGCGAGAAAATCGTATATATATTTGCATTGCAGCTCGGCTCTCAAATATTCTATCAAGTTATCGCCCCATGTAAGTAATCCAGATGCCAGGAATCCAAGAAATTTTCGTTTGCGGAATCCGGAATCCTGGGCTCTGGAATCTGGAATCCAACTCTTGGAATCCGGAATCCCGCCAAAGATTGGAATCCGGAATCCAAGTTGCTCAAAATTCACTCCAAATCGGGATGATTGGAATCCGGAATCCAGTACCTGGAATCCGAAATCCACAGCATGGAATCCAGAATCCAAGACTGTCTCGGATTACCTTACATGGAGCGAAGGCTACCTGTCAAATAAAGCTAACTAAAAAAGCTTAAAAATAAGAATAAATTTGCATGCTGCAGGAGCCCATTATGAGCTCCTGGCATGCTGCTACTTTCAGATTGTGGTTGTGCCGTGGTCTGCAAGATCAATAACAAAAACCCTCCCTGTTTAATTGAGAAATTAATACATAAACCATAAAAGCTTTTGTGCGGATTTCCTGGACTGTGGATTAAAAACTGGACATAAAACGTTTTAAAAGGGTAAAAATTAGGTAGAAAAATCATGAAAGAAACCAGTCAGCTTGATCCGTACAAGTACGAGGCGAAGCTGTGCGGATGATACATGCATGGCCCGGGTGCTTATAATCTCAGCTAATAATATTATGTCAGTGACAGACGCCGGGTTTGAAGTGCGAACAAAGATTAAATGTGATATCCAAGATAGATGACCATAAAGTCCTTCCTATTTTACGCAAGTTTCAAAAGGGAGGTTGCAAGAGCGTTGCGCAAAGATGATCTGGTTCGATCTTTGTGTATGGTCCGCAGGTAATTCCCCGAAGAAGGTTCAATTTTTCGAAAACCTTGAACTAAAGTTTGAAAATAGGACTAGTCAGTATTAAAATTGGTCCAATTAGCACAACCATCAGGAAACAACAGAGATAAGATTCGATATTACTTCATATTGGAAGAAATAAGGTCTTTGATTCTCCATTTTGACAAACGACAACTCGAATTGAAAGGAGCAGATCCGGCATGCTCGTTTGACACAATTTATATAATTTGGCACTGTTTGTGTCTCTGGTAATTAGTTTGGAGACACAAGAGTAATATAGCCTAGCACAAGGCAGTAAAACACCCGAAGAACGATGAGAAACCATGATTATTTTTTACTTATATTACAAAATCGTAAGAAATGTTGTTGAAAAAAAATAATTCAGGACAAAGAGCACACAAAAGTCAGTTTGAGGGAAAAATAATTATAGCTATAGCAGCCGGCTATTTTCGACAAGAGTAAACAATTCCTTTTATTTCGTTAGCGATAATTTCAAACCGATGATAAATTGAACCTAGCCATTTATCTGAGACACAAGAATATCATTAAGTATTCAAAATTGAAAGAAACCTCATTCTGCCTAATGGTTTACATGTACAATGATTTATTAATCTATATCCGTGCCATGCACGCAATGAACCTTTGCGATCGACGCATGTTTTGATTTTCAAACCAGAGGGCCTTACGTAGCTTTACCGCCAAATCAATCCTTCCAGTCGGATTTCGATAAATATACGAATATAAGCTCAATGCCCTGTACTTTGAATCACGTGAGAAAAAGCTTGTCGCAGGCTGGCTGCGGCTTCTAAAAGTTTACTTCAAAACAACGTCCATAGATACCAAAAATCGTGAGAAGCTTTGAAGAAGAAGGCAGTTAACCACAGAGCATTTCTGATTATGTGCGAAATTACTAAGAATTCTTTACGAGAAAGGAACCGGTTTATCTCGATGCCAAATTCACCTGTTTCAGAAAAGTAGCCGCTAGAACAACAAGTGTTTCGTTTTGCTAGCTGGAAAGACTAACGGAGTCTACTGAATAGTGAAAGATTTTTATTATAATTATTGCTTGGGAGGGCGCTTTTGTATGTGACAGAAATCTAGGCGGCGCGGGAGAGAATTAATATCCAGAATGATCGCACAACCCGATATGATAATCATTTAGATCATCAGCTCTTGTGAAAATTTTCTTCCTACAGTCGGCATCGGGTTTGTATCAAGAGTATATGCTACGCATTTAACTACCAAAGGGAAAAATTGAGGTACTGACAACAAACACCCGATGCCAGCCTGGCCCACTGATTCCCATTGTAAACTTCGATAAACTAAATCGACAATAGAAAAACGAGGTCACTGCCTGCAGGTTACGCGGAATTTAAAAGCTCTCCGCTGGTCGCTTACATGCAGTGTTTTCTATCTCGTTACCTACTAATGAAATGTAAAAAAACAACGCAACATAAACTTACGGAAGACACGAGCCCTCCTCTTACAGCACGGCTTCGAGTGAAAATTTTAATTAAGCCTCACTGTCGTTGTTTTACTTGAAAAAGCCTTAGCGCTACATTTTAATAGCCATACCTGATGACAAATAGAAGAGGAGTAGAATTCCATTAATCTAGGGAGAAAAGAAAAGGGCAAATGATTTATAACTGAAGAGAAAACTGGGAGAAATGTTTTGCAGAGTACAATAAATATCGCTTCCGATTGAAGTACCAGCTCTGTTACCTTAATAACGAACGACTGACGAAATAATTTCTCTCCTCGCAGCATTATCGAAAACCAGCTAAAATTTTCCGTATTTGGAAGGAATGATGAATACTGATCCGTTTTTTTTTTTTTTCAGACAAGAGAACAAATTACCTACGCCGGGCACATCGTTTGCCAGTTTGCCAGTTGACTCGCTCGACTTGGATAAACAAAGACCAGCTGCCTCGATCCAAAGAGTATTTAAAACAACCCTGCGAATAATTATTCATTAGGATGGCTGTCAGTGTAAATGAAAAAGTCCTTTTCATATACGCAAACCCCCCCCCCGGGGGGGGTACTTGACCCATCAGTTTGGGTATATGGGTGCCACCGAGGGTTTGAAATCCCGACCCTTTTTAGGACAATAATACTCTAAAAACCCTACCCTGTGTTGGACAACAGCCTTCATTTCCAAGACCCTGTTAAGGCCAAGAGACAAATACACAGTCTCTGGCTTTACAGGAATTTAAACCGTTTAATAAGGCATTCAAATCAGAGAAATCATGCTCGATGCGTCTAAAACTCAGTTGTTGCGTCTCTACACTTGAACTAAACAAAAAGCCATCGAGCATTAAGCCATAAATTAGTTAGCGTAGCGAAATGCCGTCATTACATCAATAGAAAGGTGATCTTTTTTTATAGCAAATCAAAGAGAAATGGTTACTTCAATTACTGTACAATGTACCAAAAAGATCTGTTTACTTGTGGTTAATCTAAAAGAAGGAATTGTGTAATCACAAAAACGTAACTGTAACTTTGACACAACGACATCTTTCTTTCATCACGTTATCCAAGACAAAGAAACAAGACCAACCGGTACGATCTCAATGCGCGCTTGTTATAATACTGATGAGGGAAAAATAATTTAACTTAAAGGATACCGACAACAATAGCATTTTTGTTTAGAAAATGATCTAATGTTGATTGATGACTTTGTAATGTCTGGTCAACAGGTTAACAGGAAAAGAAACGCGCCGCTCGTCGTTCGCATGCTCTTTCAACCTAACTTCTCGCAGGCTAGGAAAAGAAAGAGACTGCTCGCAGTCTGGGTTAAAGTCCCTTGGTTCGTAATACCATACCCTGTCTAGGACATGTTCTGACCCTGTTCAGGACAGAGGCAAGTCAAATTGTACACCCTGTTTAGGACAGCGAGGCCAAAAAACCATACTCTGTCCAGCGGCACGTCCCCGTATAGCCCAAATAAGGGAGTACCCCCCCCCCCCCCTCCCGCTCTTTCCCGTGACGCAAACTCGCCTTTTGTCCGGAGTCAATGTTACCAAGGCGAAACAATTGTACTGACAATCATACAAGTTGGGCTCAGTACTCAAGCTGGCAGTTTTTCGCTTGAAAAATACGATTGTGAAAAATAAACACGGTTCCACGAAAAAAAAACTTCCCTTAAGAAAATATGTTGCTGTGGAAAACCGAATTTCGTAGCCACAGACCAGTTCATTTCGCAGGGCTCTCCGAGTTTAATCACAGCACTCGAAACAATGAAGTTTTCTCCATTATTGGCCGGTTATCAAATTACACAGACATGTTGCCCCTCAGTTTGCGGACTATACTATTGAATACTATAATTATAGAAAGATATTAATGTCTATTTTTTTCTCTCTTTCTTTTAATTTTCTCTCAAAACAAACTAATGTAGAGTGTTTGGTATTATCTAGCTCCAGAGGATCCAGAGGCTAAAATGAAAATTGTTGTTTAAATTAACTTTATGAGTTACCGCCAATCCAAACTAAGACAGCTGACATGTGAAATTTATTGGCTCCTGTTATTGGCTAAAACAAGAGCAAACAGGAGGCGTTCTGAACCACGAAAAATAATGGTTTGAACGGCATATCAATCATGTGAGAAAACAGAAATGGTACAACAGATACTAGAAATTAAGGCCGGCATGACGTAAAATTTATGTAGCTGTGTTGGTTTAGAACAAATCTTGATTCTTATCGTTTACATTTATTATCGGGACTTGCATTTGATGAGCGTGACAAACCGGCTTTAGGGAAAAAAAATGAAGACCTGACCAAATAAATGGGTAATATATAAAATCCTTTGCAATCACGGAATACAACTTTGTTGGGCTGAAGATAAACTTTAAACTGAAATTAAGCAATAGTGGACTTTTTCCGTGTTTACATCGCCTCATCTAAACACGAAGTGGGGTTGGGAGAATTCGAGACAGTTATGCAAATTCGAGACGCAGTCGTGCATAACTTCCCTAAAATAATTCGACAAATGAAGGGAAATTCTGTTTATTTAGGGCCCGATTACATGGCGAATTTCAGCCCGGCTTCTGAAACAAATCCTCTTAAAATCAAATTGTCGATTACATGGAGAGTGATTCAGCCCGGGCTGAAAATCCTAGCCCGGTTTTCTCAAACCGGGCTAGGATTTTCAGCCCGGGCAAACGGGCCAGAAAATCTGAAAAAATCTCATGTAATCGAAACGGAATTTCAGCCTGGGCTGAATAGTGAGCTTGGACATGCGCAGTGATTTTGTTTTCCAGGAAACAAGATGGCTGCTGCTAGTGGGAAGGAAAAGTTAAGAGTGGATGTCCAAAAAAATCGAACATGAAGTGGCCACAGCTCAAAAATCGATTTCGCTCAAATTTTGTTTAAATGTAGTCTAGTATGTCTCCAAATGCTCTATATAATTTTTAAAATCATACGCATTTTTAATTTTGAGAAATTGGCAATTTACGAATGCCTCCTAGAAATCGCCAGTTTCGCCGCCTAAATTAGCCTTGACTTGGACGACAAATTTCGCTACGAAAACCAATTCGTATCAGCTCAAAACGTCCGAAACGTAGTTCTATGTTATCTAAATATGCGGTTATGTGGTTTTCAGGAAATTTGACCCACCTTTGGAACGTTAATTAACTTTAATTTCAAGACATGTGTTTTTACTTGACTGAATGTACCCCTAAAATTGCACTGTTTTTCAACATGCGATAAAGCTCCGAATCCAACGAGATTTATACCGTTAACTCGCTAAGCAATAAGCTTTCAAATGCTACAAAAATTTATTTGGGCAAATGAATATGCGCTGCGTGACAGCACATGGAATTCATGTGTTTTTTGACGTTCTGACATCAAATGTCCTAATTTGCATAAAAACAAAGTTAGGGAAATAAACCACTCAGCTCTTCTGTTGCGATTTTTTCACGATAATAAACGCATTTGTTACAATAAGTCTTACCTGTTTTATGAATAAGATGTGGTGTAGAACGTCGAATTTTTCCATAATGGCTGTATAAATATAAGCTTAAGCAGTGTGTGCAGTTGATAACTTCCGATTGCCATTCAACATGTCAATGCCCCAGCGTTCACTAAACGGTGATAAAATCCTTGTTTAACAGGTAAGATTGTTTTTGCCTTTTTGCAATATCCTCGTACCGTCAACAACTGAGTATCTATGCGATTGCAAACTTCATGTGCAGCCGAGAACAGTAAATCGCGTGTATCGTAAAAACAAACGGCCACAGGATTCGTCACGTGTCAGTAGATTCATAGCCCGTACCAGGTATGAGCCCGTACGATTCAAGATAAATAAATGAGCAAATGGTTTTCCACTAAAGCCAAGTACCGTTGTTGGTCTTAATGAAGACAAAATTACACCAACAATACTGTAAAAGCTTATCAGTGTTAAGTTGTATCCACTTCGTTACAACCATTCACAGGATAGCCCTACCCACCCTCCCCATTCCAAGAATCAGCCTGCTTCCAGCTGTCGAAAAATGTGTAAATTCGCAAGCTCAAATAACACATGCAAATCGAAAAGGCAGACGTTGTAAACATGGAAGCGAGTTGCACGTTCAAGTCAATTGTTGGTAGTTCTTGCGGTTTTGATGTCAAAGATCGAAAGCGCCAGACTCAAATTATTCCTTTACTGTCCTGTACAAAGAATATATCGAAGCACTTATCGTCACTTAGCTTTTCAGGGCCTGAGAATGAGATCGATCTCGTTCTCTCTCGAGCAGCGTTGTTCGATAAGACGGAGGAAAGCATTAAGTCAATGACTATCTGCCCTCATCATCGTGCGACACTAGGAATAAGCTGGACAAGAGGTGGTGGTACAAGGTGTAGGGTTCCACCGGCCATTTCAGGACATGGAAAGTCAACAGGAACCTGGCCAAAAGGCGATCGAGGCTTAGGCAAGCAGGATTCTTCATTCATATTGCGTAAAACTGGAGTGTTTGTTACTCCTGGGTCAGGTAATTCTTCTGCACAGTAGAACAGAACATTTAGTCCAACGATGACGTATATTTGCAGTGTATTTCAATGCAACTGTTAATACTTTCTCAGGTATTTGCAAAAAGTGCCGATATTTGATCAAAGACATGGAAATGTCATCATCCGAGTCAGTGGTTGAAGATGTTGGTGATAAGATGCAACATTTAGCAATGATAAGATAGTGAGTAATACGATTCCTGTGTAGTCGCAGATCGGGGTGGGGGGGAGGGGTGGGAAGAGGGGGAACTCCCCTATACAAATGACGGGAGTGCTTGTCGTACCTTTTAGGCGAAAAATTTGTGGATTGGTATTACGTAGAATGCTAAAACCAAAAATGACCGCCATCAGAGTTCCCGCAGTTTTAGTGGCCTTTAGATTATCTATCTATCTGAAAAATGACAGGAACGGTGAGTGTATTTGTTACACAAATTTTTATTTTCCGGGAACAAAAATGCAAACGCAAACGCATGCATTATAAATGTGTAAACTGGCGAAAACGCAAGCAAGGCAAAAACATGTTCGGCGTCCCCGTGAAGGGCAGGGGAGGGGGGGGGGGGGGGGGTGGAGGAAGCGGTTTTGAGGTGAGCTCTGGGGGCGAATCTTTATTTATTTTTTGAATCCGCCCCTGCTTGCATATGTTACCTTCCCTATGTGTTAACGTTCTTTGTATTTGCGCTTTCTCTTGCCTTTGCATTTGCATCGTACATGTGTACCAGGCTTTAAATAGACTTCTTGTGAAAGAGTAAAAAACAGTGTTGCATTTATTGCTCAATATTTTTAAGATCAGTTATTCTAAATTCGGTTGGCTTTAAGCCCTTTAAGTGATGTTAAATCTATTTAACAGGTTGACGATGATGAGGTCACCTTAAAGGCTGGTGCACATAGTCCACCATTCCAGAGCCCGCAAACCGCTGCTACATCTGAGACACCATGTTCTATATGCCCTCTGAGTGCTCGCCGTTAACAGAAACAGAAGATTATTCAGAGCAAATTCCAAGAGACATTTTAAATTCCTTTTTGGCAGCAAGAGACATAAGTCCGACTAGATTCCAACTTACCACACCATGGAATGAAGCTTCGCAAAGAACTAAACGACGGCATGTTCGTAAAGCAAAGCAAGTTGTCCTTGCAGCTTTGGAGGAAATTACCCCTGGGAGCCCCGAGATGCTGTTGAGTTCAGTACAATCATTAGGTGAAGAAGACGAGAACGTTGATAAATCGCTGATGGAGGCCCTTGTTGAATGCTTCAATAACGCTAGGCACTGGAGCACAAGAAGGCAGATTTTGTCGATTATGTCCGACAAGGTGTCATTTTCAGCACTGAAAAAGTGGATTCCCGGGCTCACTAGATACAGGTTCAACGTGGCGCGCCACCACACATTGCTGCATGGACGGGGCTCTCCTGTTGCCATTACCAAGTGCGCACGTATACGCGTCTCGGCTGAGAAACTTGACCATTTTTTGACTTTTATCACAAGTGGTCAAGTCATTCAAGATCTATCATTTGGAGAGAAGACATTGAAGCTATCGGACAATACGAAGATCACTATCCCGAATGTTGTGCGCACGCTCATTCCTGAACAAGTGGTGCAGCAATACCATAGCTATTGTCAAGAAACTGGATTTGAGCCCATGAGCTGAAGTAGTCTATGTAGAGTTTTTAAAGTATGCAGTGCTTCTGTGAGGAAGTCACTTAAAGGACTAGACTATTTTTCTTCAGACGGTGCCAAATGGAGGAGGTGGTAGAGAAACTTGGGGATGAGTACGAGCAAGTTCACTCATGGGCAAAGAGCCTAATATGCAAATTGAAAACGGCCGAACGTTACTTAAAAAGCGACTTCAAGGTATGTAAACCGGTTGGTTACATTTTTTTAATCGTTGTTACGCGAAGCGAAGAGATATAGACCCAAAACTTGTTTTGTAAACAGTGGTAAGGAATTTTAGTAAGCCGGGAAATGAGAGAAAAAAACGGTAAATATCTAAGACAGATAATTTGCAATTTATACGGAACATTATCCACTTTTTTGCATTTGCTAGCTTCAAAGATGACACGAAACAATTTCGGTAACTGAGTTTTCAAAATGTAAGGACATTTTGTAAAAGTGGTATATATGCTGTTTTAGTTATACACTGCTACAATATTCTTCCAGGAACCGTAAGAAAACTTGAGATAGCCATCGCATTTGCATGATGTGAGTTACGTTTTCCCAGTGACCACATGACCGGGCTAGAGAGAGAGGGCTAATTGCACTTTCTCAATCAGTTGAACGCTAAGGAGGAATCAAGATAACGATTCCAAGGAACGACAGAAACATTTAAGCCATGTTTTGGTCTCCCTTTTCTCCGCGAGTGCAATGATAAGTTTAGTGCATTCACAAGGAAAGATTGAAGCATTTTCTTTTCTCAATTGCTTGAATTGTGCTTCAAATTTTCTTCTGACAAGTAGTGTCAACGAGTTTACCAAATTAACGGTTACCTTTTTACATAACTGTGCCAGAACATGACGTCTTATCCCTGCATATTTTAGGTGAATGTGTCAACAAGCTCACGAGTTCCCGACCACTGCAGGGCTTTCGCTCTCAGCCATGAAATTAGTAAAGATTTTACCACTCATCAACATGACCTACGCTGCGACAGGTGTGAGTTGATTCCTTTCGTGTTTGCTAAAGTTGAATTAGCTTTGAAAGATTCTTTGGCCCTTGACAGCGAAGAGAAGAAAGAAATGGAATTTGTCATCTCTCAATCCAAGAAGAATCTTCAGGCCTGGAAAGCTCACCTACTGCGTGCCATCAATCAAGACGAAGCACGGCTAAACCTTCTCCATGATCTTGACCCAGCCTCCACACTTGTAGTTTTAGATTGGGCCATGAAGTTTTTGCCAAGGAAGTATCGTGAAAGCCAATCTGAATGGTTTGGTAAAAGAGGCATTTCATGGCACATTGCAGTGGCTATGACCAAGCGAGAGGGTCTGCTGGAGATGATGACATTTGTCCATATCTTCCAAAACTGTTCCCAAGACAGCTATGCAGTACTGGCAATAATCGACGATGTTGTGAGGCAACTTAAAGCTGAGAGGCCTGAAATCCAACAGGTTTGTCTTCGTCAAGACAACGCTGGATGCTATCACAACGCATTCAACCTACTGGCCATGAAAGAACTAGCCAAAAGACACAACGTATCAGTCAGAGTGGATTTTTCAGACCCCCAGGGCGGAAAAGGGTCATGTGACCGAAAAGCTGCCACCATCAAGAACCATATCAAGGCGTACCTGAACTCCGGTAATGATGTTGAAACTGCTGGCCAAATGACGACAGCCATAGAATCAGGCAGTGGCATCCAAGGTGTGAGAGTGATGCTGTGTGATCCTCCTACAGTGCCAAAGTCAGAGCCTTTAAAATGGGATGGTGTCAGTTTCATCAACAACATTTCTTACAGCGAGGATGGCATGCAAGTGTGGCAAGAATACAATATCGGCGAGGGCACGTTTTTGAAATGGAGTGAATTCAACCTGCCTAGTAAGATTTCCACGCTACAAATTAAAATAATTGAAGACGCAACCCCTCCCAAGGCTACATTTACAGAGGTAAAAGTAAGAAAGAGATCAGCTCCAAAACATCCAAGTACTGCAAGTCACCTTGAGAAAGCTGATAGCTCTAGCTAAGATGATGGTGAGACTGCTCAAGAAACTAAACTGTTCCCGTGTCCAGATGACGGCTGCGTCAAATCTTTTCAGCAATTTTCATCCCTTCAGCGCCACCTTGACGTCGAGAAGCACAAGCATGTACTGGAACGGGAAACACTTCTTGACAAAGCAATGCTGTCATATGCCACCAAACCTGCCCAAGGAAATGTAGCCTTAGAAAACCAGCCTCGCGACGAGCCGAGTACTTCTGGTACTTCAGAATACACCGATTCGCTTTCGAAAGGTTGGGCGCTTAAGTCATCAACTGCACAAAGGAAAAGATTTAATGAATGCCTGAAGCAATACCTCACTAAGTTATTCTATCTTGGAGAGCAGACTGGCCATAAAGCAGGTGCTGACAGTGTATCTCAATCGATGAGAAAGGCAAGGAATGTTGATGGCTCTCTTATCTTTGATGCAAGCGAGTACTTAACAGCAAAGCAAATCACAAGCTTTTTTTCTCGCCTTGCAAGGAAAAGGAGGGCAGCTAGAGTAGACGACTCAGATGAAGAGGATGAGGAGGAGGCAAAGCTACATGAAGAACGCATTGAAGATCTTTCAAGGAATATCATCGACGAAATTGGACTGGTTCATCCCATTATGTTTGATTCACACAATCTCTGTGAACTAGCTACAAGCTCCAAGCTTTCAAAGTTCTCCTTATTAATGCTGCAAGACATATGCACCTGGTATGAGCTGGACACCTCCTTAATCAATGTGAAGAGGAAGAAGCCATATATCGACTTACTTATAGATTTCATTGGCAACTGTACCTGTCAAAGGTAATTACTACCTTTGACGTTTTCTTTAAGTGCCGAGGCGATAAAATTCACAATTCTTTTTTCGTTAAATTTGATATAGTTTGCTTATAGATGGGAAACGTCAAGCTGTAATAGCCTAATCAGACAAAAGGCATCACCTCGAGGCTCTGAGGGAAATATTCATACTCATCCTTATCTTATTCTTCACTGAGAACCTCTACGTCGTGGTATCGCTTTCAAGTGAATTTTAAAAATAAACATTTTGAGTACAAGTTTTTTATTTAAATGGTCCGCCACTAGTCGTCTTCAAAACTGAGCAGTGGGCCCCGAATCAAGGAGAAAATTACGTGGAAGACATTTTCGATTAAGAATACAGTGTGTATGAATGCAGCTTGTTAACTATGCTGCAGACTTATCAGTCGTATACACACACAGCATTCTTAATCGAGTGACTCTCTCACGTGTCTTGTTTACTCGCTAGTTTCAATTTAAAGTTAGTAATGGTAGACTAGCGTTAAAAAAATGCTTTAAAGTTTACAGTTTTCTGCTAAATTAAAGTTTAAGGAATAAGCCAGTGGGCGTAAAGGAAAATTAAAGAAAAAAAAATCGTGTTATTTTGATGACAAAGAGGGGGTACCTACATGCAACAGGCTGATTTTTTTTTAAACTCCTTTTCCACCCTCAAACTAGTACAGGCTGTGTCAGGGTATAATGTAAGGAAATGGTGGTGAACAAAACTTTAAAGCACCACGAAAATTGAACGTAACTGCGAACTGACATTGCGATTTTGGCCCTTAATCGGATTAATCAAGCAATCGATGGTAAATCACTGTCAATGGAAGGACCTCGTCCTGATTATCAGACAATGGATGCACAAAACAGTTTCAAGTGAACATTTGGACATTCACTGAGATGCCAGAAAAAGTCAGAAAGAATCCTGGCTGGTTATAGAGGCTGTTAACACTGCCGCTTAGGGCTGAGTCGGAGTCGAAGTCGTAAATGGAGAGCGCTTATGACTTTGTGAAAACCAAAGAATGGAGGCGTAAGCGCCGTCGTAAGCTCTTCGTGATCGTAAGGATCAGAACAGATTCCGCTTCCGCGGCTTATTTGATCAAGTGAAAACTAGATTGTCGGACTTGCAAGCAGAAGCGGAATATTATAACCATCATCAAGCTCATTCTCGGGCGACTGCCACTATATGGTTTTCATTTAATGCTGTACTAGTACTGTTCTGATTACGACTACGACTCCTACTCCGAATCCATCGCTAAAACACTGGGAGATTGAATAGTAATCAGACATTTATCAACAGCTGTGTCTAAATGTGGGACAGAAAATACACTTTTTAATCTAACCGCTTCGGAAATTTCCACACGTTCCTCACGTCGCACGTCCCCAAACATGCGTCTCTTCATCCCCGCCCCCGAGTCCTCATCCCAGTTGTAGACACAGCCTTTATCAACTTTAACAAAATAGATTCAATATTGCTCTACTTTTACGAGATTGCTGTGTGCCTTTATGTTCATCGAGACCAACAACGGTCCTTGGCTTTACTGGAAAATCCTTTGTTCATGTTCATGTATCTATCTCGAATTGTACACAGGCTATTGAATCTAATGATACGTGACCTCTCAAATCTTGTGGCCGTTTGTTTCTACAACACACGCGACTAATAAAATACTGTTCTCGGCTGCATGGGAAGTTTGAAATCACATAGTTATTGATGGTACGAGGATATAGGAAAAAGGCAGAACCAACGAGGATTTTCACTGTTTGGTGAACGCTGGGGCATTGGGATGTCTAATTATCTACTTCGCACAATTATCGATTATGTGAAATTTGAAGTTCTAAACTACATTTCAGTCATGAAACAGGTAAGACTTATTGTTGCAAATGTGTTTCTTGTCGTCAAGAAGTCGAAACAAGAGAGCTGAGTGGTTTATTTCCCTAACTTTGTTTTTATGCAAATTAGGACATTTGATGTTAGAACGCCAAAAAACACATGAATTCGATGTGCTGTCACGCAGCGCATATTCATTTGCCCAAATAAATTTTTGTAGCATTTGAAAGCTTATTGCTTAGCGAGTTAACGGTATAAATCTCGTTGGATTCGGAGCTTTATCGCATGTTGAAAAACAGTGCAACTTTAGGGGTACATTAAGTCAAGTAAAAACACATGTCTTGAAATTAAAGTTAATTAAAGCCCGCCGCACACTTGAGGAAAGAGCTGAGCAAAATTCCTCGCGAGGCAGTTAGCTCAGCCGTTTCCTCACGTGTGCGGCAAATTTGCGGTGAGAAATTCGGCTCGCGAGGCGAAAAAAAAATATCAAACATGTTTGATTTTTTTTTTTTCGCCTCGCGAGGCGAATTTCTCACCGCAAATTTGCCGCACACGTGAGGAAACGGCTGAGCTAACTGCCTCGCGAGGAATTTTGCTCAGCTCTTTCCTCAAGTGTGCGGCGGGCTAAA
>OX419339.1:6269184-6294184 GCA_948470475.1 Galaxea fascicularis
AGAAATTGCTGTTGCCGACTACTTTAACAATAGAGTTGAAGTTTTCAATGAAAATGGAAAATTTTTATTTAAGTTTGGCAAGAAAGGAAATGCCAATGGACAATTCCTTGGTCCAACTGGAATAGCTTATGCCAGAAATAACAAAATTGTTGTTCTGGACAGTCGAAATTACAGAGTGCAAATCTTTGACAGTGCTGGCCATTTTCTGATGCGCTTTGGCAAGAGAGGATCTAACGAGGGGGAATTAGGTAGGGCTGAAGGCATTTCAGTCGATGCAGCTGATAACATTATTGTGACTGATACTGAAAACAACCGTGTCCAGGTATTTTCACCTGATGGTACATTTTTGCATCAGTTTGGAGGGCAGGGTCCTGAAGGCTTTGACAAGCCATTGGGCACTGTCTGTCACAAAGAAGAGTTTTACACCTCTGATGGGGGAAACAACTGTGTCAAAGTATTCAACCGCGGTGGCATCTATGCCCGGCAGTTTGGTAGAGTGGGAATGACTATAGGTGATTTCAGATGCCCCAGAGGAATTGCTGTAGACAGGACAAATGATTTGATTTTGGTTTGTGACAGTGAAAACCACTGTGTACATGTTTTTAGGGTGGATGGTGTATACGTTGCCAATTTTAAAACAAAAAAGACTCCTGTTGGAATTGATCTTCTTAAAGAGAGAAAGGTTGTAGTATCCTCTTATTATGGTCATTGTGTTCAGATTCTGTCCTACATAGAATAAATACAACTGTAAACTGTCAGAAGCACTTTCCATGAAAAAACAAAATTATCATTCAGTGGGAATAAGTACTGTTATTATGGCTGACATAACATGCTGCCATCCGTACCAAGCTTCATGTTTTAATTTGTTCAGTTTCATACTATTTTCACATTATTTGGAAAATGACTGCATTTTGTTTGGGCCACAGTAAAGAAACTGTACAAACTCAAACTATGAACACTGTTTGGATCATGGGTGGTTTGGCTTGGGCCTCTCCAAAGCTAAAGTTAGAGAAGCAATCATGCCTGGCAGAATATATTTTTTTACGAACATATCTTTGGAAGGTGCACATTATTACTATCAGTGATGCTGTACCATCTTATGGTCTTCATGCTTTAAGTCATGTTACATGCTGTGCAAGTCACATGTAGATTGCTTTTATTTCAAAGATGATTTTTTTTGTTCAGAAATTATTACTTACTAGAAAGATTCACAGCCATATGAAATGGAATTTTGAATGGCACAGCTACAGCTGTACCAGTGTATAAGAAATACTGGTATGATTTTCTGGTACTGTACATTGAAAGTCTGATTTATGTCATAGAAAAACTAGACTTATTTTTAGAGTTAGGCTATTTTTCATAAGTATGTATTTAGAACAGTTATTTGGGGAATTTTGAGTTTTTTAAGGCAAATATGAAATTGAATTTGACTAGTATTACTTGTATTTAATATGCATTGTAGAGATTTTTCACAAAGTTTTATACAGTCAGAGAAAGCTGTTACAATTTTTCCTATAATTTTGCAATTTTTCTTGATTAATAAAAAGGCTACTCAAAATTTCATCATTTTGTTTTTCATTGAAGACCACCTACACAATTTCAGTACACAAGATATCACCAATCATCAATTATCATCTGGCTTTTGTGAAATATTCAGTTTCTGGATTCCTAAAGATGCCTGATAAATCAATTAAGGTCATCATCACCCACTACAAGTTTTCGTGTGGAGGTAAAGGAGACAAACCCTATGGTTTAACAGCAAGGTCCTATGATGTGATCATGTGATTATCTGAAGCAGCTATTGAGCTGGAGCCATTAAGAACTCACAAAATGATACAAGAGGAACAAATATTGCAAGAGAAAAACCTTAAATGAGAATGACCAGAACCAGGTTTTCTAAGCCCCTGAGAATGAGCACCCCCAGCAAACCACTGTTTTAACGAAAACAGCTGGTCAGCAACCTGGTTCAGGTCCTTGTTATTTAAGGTGTTCCATTGTAAGACCCTGTGTTCTGGTTTGGTTTGGGATTGAATTAATACCATTGAAGCAGTCTGGACATGGAGCTGTTATTATTTAAGCTTACTGGGCAGCAGGCTGGTTAATTGAATGTTTTCAACCGCATTCATTTTGTTGCTTAATGGACACGTGTGTAGTTCGACCCAGTTTAGGAGTCTTGTTATTTTCTGACCTTGGCTTTCTTGGTAAACCTTGACACCACAATGCCTACCCAATGGGTCCAATAGAGACTAACCTGTTTAGTCTACTCTGGAGAAAAATTGCAGAGTAAGTCTTCCAAGAAAACAGTTGAATACCTTATTCGAAATTTTTGGCATGTACATGTAATTAATTTCACAAAAAAAAAACCTTGATTATGGGGGAAAAAGAATAGCAGCTTGCTTAATTTTGATTTTTTCAATTCTTTGATCCCTTTAAAACATGCAACTAACCAATAGTTAATTTAGGACACATTTTCATTAACTGTTCTATTAGCCTGGTAATAGAAACAATAAACCACTGGCATAGGATGAAAAAAAAGGTGACGTAATAGAACAATAAGTCTTGGATCAGCAACCTGTTCAAGACATTTCACAGGAACTGTTAAATTTGTACTGTTTATTGATGTAATGCAATAATTAACAATTACTGGATGAGGTTGAGCATGATAGTGATAATTATCAAGGCCAAAGTTTATGTTATCTGCCGAAGCCGAAGGCTGAGGCGGATAACACAAACTGAGGCCTTGATAATTATCGCTATCATGCAAAAACCGAATCCAATAATTGTTTTATTATGCATATTCCGGAGCTGCACTGGCGACTCTGCCATAACAAAACTGATCAAACTGCTGGTTAGTGTTTTAGTTGACGTCACTTCTGCATGCATAAAACTATTGTCTGTAGGTATGACGTCAATTCTACATATATAAAAACTATTGTCTGTAGGTATGACATAAGAGAAACAGCTAGCAAGAATTAGCTGCGTGCTTATAGCCAATCAAAATCGAGCTGGTGACACCAATGAATAATAATTAATCTTATATAGCACTGTTTCTCTACTGAACCAACAGCGCTTTACAACAGTGAGTGATAAGAAAAAACTACATAACATAAAAAGCCAGAAAAAAACATACTACTTAATGATTCTTACAGTTCAAAGTAATTTCTAAACAGGTTTGTCTTAAGAGTGGATTAACAGATTCTACTGACTTGCAACGTTTTATACTCAATGGGGGGGGGGGGGGGGCTATCCCACAGTTTTGGAGCAATAAAGGAGAAAGCTCACTCCCCATAAGTTTCAAGATAGCAGTGGGGTTGTACTGGTAGTTCTTTATGAGATGAACATAACGTCCTTAATGGTCTCTAGTGAATTAAAAGGTCACTTTGATAGGATGGCACTCGTTGATTAAGGCATTTAAAAGTCATTAGTAAAATTTTAAAACAAGTACATTCATGAACAGGTAACCACTGATTGGATAACCATTCAGATCTCTTAGCACAGGTGTAATAATGCCTCTGTTGACATGAGCCTGTTAAAATTCAGGTTGCTGAATTCTGGACATACTGGAGTTTTCAGACTTGATCCTGCCTAAAACCTGAGAGTAGTATATTATAGAGGTCAATCTTGGATGTTACGAATGCGTCGGTCAAAGGAAAGAGAGATGTTTTCTGATTTGAGCAATGTTGCACAAGTGGTAGAAAGTAGACTGAAATGCTGTTTATTTGTTTGTCCAAAGACATGACAGTGTCAAACCACACACCAATGTTCTTGCTGAGTTTAATGAGTAGATCACATCTGAGCAAACAAGAATAGATTCCAGCAGGGGTTGTGGATTGATGGGAGTGCAAAACAAGGAGGTAGTAAGAATTGGTAGTTAGTCCATGCACATATACATGTAATGAAGATATTTATGGGATCATGTTAAACAGCATCAAATAACATCTAATTCCTTTATTTATTATTCAGGTATTACAACTTCAAACTTTTCCTAAAACTGTATGGCTATTAACAGCTCTTCATAAAAAGAAATTTGACTAAAATATAACATCAAATAAACCAATCTCTTGATAAATTACATAAGATCTATTATTAAATTTCATAGTAAAAATAAAATCATAATTTTATTATTTAAGACCTTCCTAAACTTCAAAAAAGTTTTGGTGGAAAGGCTCTTGTTTATTGTAAAATCATGAAAGCAGACTTATGGATGATCAATACTAAGTGGGGCACAAAGTTACTAATGTCAAAGGTGGTTCTTATCAAAATAATTACCCAAAAACTAAAAACAATAATATCAGCTGTGATGACCCCTCCCTCCTCCAACTGCCCCCCCTCCCCCTCAACCCACCCCTCCCCTGGAACTGAAACCAAAGAAAAAATGGACAGAGATCCAACATGTACACAATACTGCACACTGGCTTAAGGTCTTTGTTTACAAGTATTATCTTTTTCATACTCTAACTACACCGTGAGCTACTTTATTTGCCAGTTTTGGCTGAATCTTGTATGAGAAAGGAAGACTTTGGTCATATTTCAAGTGTCAAAAGAACCATCCCATACCTAGTATTTTGTAAAGGAGGAACTGTAAACCATTTCCCAGCTCTTGTATCATAGCTTGCTGCTGAATTCAAATTTCTCACACCATTAAATCCTCCAGCTACATAAAGGCAGTTGCCCATGACACTGGCACCCCCACTGCTTCTGCAGGTCTTCATTGGCTGAATGCTGTACCATCTTCCCTCCCGTGGATCAAATCTTTCAGCTGTTCTCATCCAGGATGAGCTGTAGCCTCCGAGGGCATAAATTGTACCTACAAAATAAAATTGATGTTATATAGAAATTTTCAAGGAAAAATAAAGTGATTAAAAGTTAAAGTAGCGCATCTACAAGTGGCAAATACTACCATTAACCTTTATTGCCATTACCGGTACATTACCATAATTATTACTAAAGACCATTACTGGTAATTCAGTTGTGATATAACATTGACTAACCTGTATGATTCACTACATATCAGAGTTATATTTAAGTGCACCTAACCCCAAAATATATATATATATACTTTTTTTTTGCTTAAATAATTGTATCTTTGCAACTGTTTGAAACACATTGAGCCTTTTTTTTTGCCTTTTAAACTAAATGTTTACTATCTATGGGCTATAACTTTTACAGCGTATAAAAAGTCAATATTTGGTTGAAATCGGTGGAAAATGCCCGGGGGGGGGGGGGGGGGGGGTATGTGCCGCTGGCCTCTAAGAATCCCAGTACCCCATTATAGTCTATTCTGCGGGCAATTATAGACCCCATCTTAGTCACGTACTTTTGGGAAAATGTAATTTTCGCGATCCCAGCTTAGTCACTTTCTGTTTATGCCTCTACCTTAAGTAAGTCATCCTAAAATGAATTGACACGTTGAAAGCTATTAAGTCCCGAGCAAAAGAGAACAAACTCTTTCTAATCCAAAAGAAGATCCAAGTTTTGTTAACTTCGATGGACAATAACAACACAGCTAGATTAGCCGGAAAATAAATACCATAGTACGGATGATTTGTTTGACTTTGTTCTGGACCCAGGGGTTCTGCATTATTGTTCAAGTCATTAATGTTTAAGTTGTGATTTCACGAACGGAAGTCAATGCGAGCCAACTGTTAAATATTAAAAAAAAAAGCACGAACTATTTTCTAACCGCGAATCTTCCTACTTTTAAATCCCTGCTTGCCAGAATTTTCTTATCCCAGAAATCCCAAAAATGCACGACCCCATTCTAGTAACTCTACAAAAAATGTAACCCCATTATAGTCACTCCAGTCGTGAAAATGCGACCCCATCCAGTGGCACATCCCCGTAAGCCTCTTTTAAGGAAGTACCCACCCCGGGGGAAAACGGCACATTTTTGTTTTGGACGGGTGCAAAGATTTATTTAAGCAAAAAATTAGTTTTGGGGTTAGGTGCACTTTAACATTATTAATCAGAATAACATATCTTGCCATCTTTCTCAACTGCCCCCAAGTATGCCCGTGGCTGTGACAATGGTGAAACAGGAAACCAAAGCCCCCTCTGAGCATCCAAGCATTCAACAGATGCTAGCCAATCATCTGATGTCCCAAACTCTCTACCAAATCCGCCAATGGCATATACAGAGTCTGCAATTTTCACTGCACCAAAATGGCTCCTCTTTACGTTCATAGGTGTAATTAATGTCCAATCATCCATCAAAGGATCGTACATCTCTGCAGATGATAGACAGCCTGTCACTTTACCATTACCTCCAATTACAATAGGCTGGTTGCCAAGGGAAATAGCACCTGCACCCATTCGCTCCACATTCAAAGGTGATAGCTGACACCATTTATTTCCTGGCCATTCATATCGCTCTACACTCTTCAACACCTTACAAGAGGAATGCCCACCAACCACATAGGCATGTTGTCCAGTTGATGCCACTGCCATAAACGTGCGTCCATTGTTCATGTGGGTTATATATGACTTAGAGCCTTCTACCCTTCCAGGGATATCCCATTTCCAGTTGCTGCTATCTAAACTGAGACTCTGACAGCTGCTGAGCGTCACGCCCTCGGACTCGCCTCCTAAGGCCAGCAAGATTTCACGACCACTTCGGTGCAAACGCAAAGGGGCCTCATTGAATTCATGTAGATCTCTCGTGTTTGAAGACTGCATAGCGTCTAATACTTCTAGGATCATACGCCGACATTCAAAACTAGTTTGCACGACTGGATCCTTCAGAATAACGTTGCTCAGATAATCGGGAGCAACTTTTATCAAGCATGACCTCTTGATAAGAGCAGGGACGTAGCGTTGGCGTTCTGAAGGGAGAAAGTGAATCCACTCCAACACACCGTTCAAAATTTCTTCTTCGCTAGACGAGTTAAGAAACTTGCAATCTAACAACGACTTTAAGGACTCGTAAGGCTGAAGGTAGAATTCTTCTTGTTTTAGCACAGCGCCAAAGTTGTCAACAGCGAATTGATGGGCGGCTTCGAAAAGTTCGAAACAGGAGAGAGACTCAGCCAGCGAGCGGATGCCCAAACAGTTGGCTACGTTCAGTGCTTTACAAAGAAAATCGCAACACGCTTTGTTTACCTCGTCGAACTGAAGGAGAACTGATGCATACAATAGACACTGCACGTTAAATTCGTTGATTTCCACAAAACCATTGTAAGCGTACTGCACCAGTAACTCGACGGCAACACCATCAACTTCGTACAATGTGACTTGATCTTGATTGCTCTCCGCAAGTTTTCCGAGGAACATTGCTCTGAAATATGAACTTACGGCTGCTAGAATAACTCGATGAGCTGGTATTTCTCTATCTTCCACGAATAACAAAATGTCACAAAGCAATCCGTTGGAACGAAATTCAGCCAAACGTTCGAATGTTCCTCTTGAGAGGTCGCCGCTGCGAAAGTAAACAAAGGGTTTCGAAGCAGCCTTATCCATGATTCCAATCTTCCTGTACAGTCGACGCGAAGGATCTCAGTGTCAACAGTGGCTCAAAAGACCGTCTGCATGCAGCCAACTGCTAACCGGGCAAAACAGATGGACTTTTTTTTTTCAGAATTCAGCCTGACGTGCCAATTAAATTTCATGCAAAATTATAAAATTTTAAATGCTTTATAAGCAAGGTTGTAAATTTTACATACACCGGTGTTTGGCAAACTGTGCTAAATTAAATTGATATGGTGATTCCCTGGTGTTATGTAACGCACTGTCAAAGCTTGGCTCGCTGATTCGCTAAAATTTGACGCGCAATTAACAGTGTATGTGAATCAACCAATCAAATCGTTCGAAAAAATGAATTAAAGCAGATGCACCACTTTGGCGATGTCACGCAAAATAATGATTTTTCGTATTTTTCATATGAACAAAAAACAACCTCGATTTATCATGCCAAATTTAGTAAATATGCGAAGTTTCATTAGAATCGGTTGCAAACTTGTGGAAATATGAGATTGCCTCCATCATTCGGGTCTTTACTTCAGTTTTTGTTCATCTTTGTGGGATCCATACACAACATAAATTATCAACATGGTTGAAATGGTCCAAAGGAGAGCTGCACGCTGGGTTCTAGAAAGTAGGCGAACCATATACAGGCTAGTCTCTCACGAGCATGCTAAACTACAATCAGTTGGCCATTCGTCTGATTCGTACTCAACTCGCTCTAAGGACTACTCTTAGGCCCGATTCAGATCGACGCCATACTTTTCATGAGCTGAACCTTATTCATAGAATTAAGTACATGAAAAGTTCGCCGTCCGAATCAATTGGGAACGGCTATTTTAATTTGGAGCGGCTTCAGGTGTTCTTTTCGCCTGGCTTGGCCGGGAATTTCGACTTTGGAACGGCTTTGATTCAGACGCCGAACTTTTCATGTGCCGAACTTAATGCATAAATTATTACTGCTATATATTTTCAAAACCACTGACAATTTTGATTAATTTTCCTGCAACTGTATTAGGAACGGCTAATTAAGTTCGATGTCTGTATCAACAGGCGTACTTTTGTTAATTTGGGTCGGTCCAAATTCGAATTAGGTTCGGCTCATGAAAAGTACGGCGTCTGAACCGGGCCTTACACACAACCGAAACCTTCTACTCAAGGACAATTACAGAATGGAATCATCTTCCAAGGGAAACAGCATTGTCCATTCCACTGACTGCTTTTAAAAATGTAATTTCAAACATTTATTAACACTCCGTTACTTTGCGCTTAAAAGCGCGATTTCAAACACGCGCCCGTGACCGGCGGTTTCTTCGGTTAAAACCTGGACCACCCGCCACCCCTCTCCTCTTCTGCTTTCTTCCGGCCTGCCCGCACCCTCAGGAATGGCTCTTGAGATTTACATTAGTAGAAAGATGAACCAGCTACATGCTGCAATGTTAAAAAAACAACAACAACTAAGGCCCGACTCAAACGTCGAATTTTTCATGCATGCCCCAAATGAAATCGTTCTATTCGGCACATGAGAACTTCGACGTTTGAATCAATTAAATTCGACGGTCTAAATTTTAGTCGACCCTGCAATGAAATTCGGCCAGCGTAGTGGCATAAAACGAAGACAGTGAGACTCCGATTCAGATGCCGAACTTATCATACGTCGAATCTGATTGTTAAGATGTGTGAATTACTTTAATGTATTTCCTACCAATAATCAAGCGCTCTACGTGTGAATCAACGTCGCATTTGGGCCGACCCAAACAGGCTTTTGATTCGGCAAATTTAAAGTTCGACGTTTGAAATGGGCCTAAATTTCAGAAATAAAATTAAAATACATCAAAAGTATAAAGAAACGACAACGGCTCAAATATTTTGATTTTATTTTTGTTGAAAACGCAAATTTCTTCACAGTTTACCCCGACGGTGCTCTTACTATACTTAATATTATAATTATCTCATTTGTAAATGAACATTTCTTCTAACTATACCCGTGGAGCTTTATCTAAGCCACATAAAGTAACGATATTATATCTACATTTTACTTCTTGTAGCATCAAAAAAATTAATGAGTATAAGGCAAACGTGAAAAAGCGAAGCCGCAAAACTGTAGCCTGCGGTGCAGCCTCACCTGTTACTCGAGACCTTGATGAAAACCGAAATATGGAGACATAAACCGGACTCTCATGTTTGGCTCGGGGCTTTGCCTGTAACTAGTTTCTTTGTAAGTTTTACATTCCAAAGCGATAAGCTTGCAAATTTTTAACCAAACTAATCGATCAATCAGTATCACAAAAATTTTAAGGCGTTCATATGGAAAGTTTACAGATTACCATCTCCACGCGCCGCGCTCAACTCAAGAAGAAATAATCAGCAAATATGTATGGAGCTCGATTCCTTGAACCAATTTTACGAGGGTTGATAAATCATAACGTCAAAAACTCTTAAAAGAGAAAACGTAAAGTCAATTCTATTTCGTCGAAAAAATAAAAACGAAAAAACGCGATGAAATCTTTTACTCTGGCAAGACAAGATTTTCTGCCTAAAACGCATACCAGCTGTCACTGACCATAGAGTCGCTGAAGCGCGACCTCCTTGCTCTCCCGGTGGGTATGGGGGGCCTTGGATTTACAGATCCTGTAATGACCTCATCTTCTGAATACGAGGCTTCAATCAAAGTTACTGACTCGCTCGAGAGGGGAATTGTTGAGCAAGAGCACCAGCACACGAAAACAAAAAGACGACTGCGACGAGAGGCTGGAGAGGGTGAAGAACTCCCTGCCGACGAAAGCCGAAAGCTAAGCGAGCTGTTGAGTTACCCGGCTTCAGAGAAGGGATCATCAAATTGGCAGACTGTGATTCCCCTCAAAGAGCTAGATTACAATCTAAATAAGAAGGAATTTAGAGATGCAATCAAGTTACGGTACGACTGGGAAATAACGGACACACCCATGATGTGCGCATGCGGGTTCAATTTCGCGTGGATCACGCAATGGTGTGCCAACGCGGTGGGTTCATTATTCGGCGCCATAATGAACTGCGCGACTTGGAAGCAGAAATGTTAAGGATGGTCTGTAATGATGTGGAAGTAGAGCCAGTTCTCCAGGTTACTGGGGAGACGTTGAATCATGGCGCAAACAAAGCCCCGGATGCCCATTTAGATATTCACACTCGAGGCTTTTGGGAGAGACAGAGATCTGCATTCTTCGATGTTCGGGTGTGTCACCCCAGTGCAGACTTGAACAGAGACTTGACCCCTAAGCAGATCTACAAGAAACACGAAAACGAGAAGAGGAAGTATGCGCAAAGAGTAATGGAGATCGAACAGAGACCGATCACTCCCCAAGTTTTCATGACCACAGGCGGAATGGCGGATGAATATGTTAAGTACCACAGCAGACTTGCGGAGCTGATTGCAGATAAGAAAGGAGAAAGTTACACAAGCGCAGTTTCCTGGATAAGACCTAGAGTGTCTTTCGTCATCGTACGCTCTGCGATACTGTGCTTGACAGGCTCAAGATCCAGAAGGCGACAGCTAGACTTTCTTGACTCAGGTTTACAGATTGAAAACATTAGAGCCTGCCCAAATTAGGAATTTTTATTCTTTTTTTAAAATATATATCAGAGATCGATAGTTTTCTTTTGCTATGTTTTAACTTAACACTAGATGCCGCACTCCATCATTAATTTGATTATCGATTTCCTTACCAGCCGTCAGAAAAGAACAAAACTTGCCGACGTATGTGTACCTAAATGGGGTTTGGTGCCCTCTGGTGTTCCTCAGGGTACCAAACTGGGCCCATGGCTCTTCGTCACCATCATCAATGACTTGTCCATTCTCGACGCATTACTATGGAAGTACGTAGACGACACAACAGTTTCCGAACTCATTCCCAAAGGTTAGTCAAGTACTTCTCAAGAATATGTCGATTCTGTTGCGGGCTGGTCCGTAGGTAACAGGTTTCAATCGAAAATCGACAAGTGTAAGGAAATTCGTATATCATTCTCTAAGAACAATGGTGATCTGCCACCTTTATTCATTAACGGCCAAGAACTTGAAGTAGTTCAGAATGCCAAACTGCTTGGAGTGAGCATTACAAACAATCTTTCTTGGAACACATTAACGAAACTATCAAAAAAGCGTCTAACCGACTTTATTTTCTTAGACAGCTTAAACGTGCTAGGGTCCCTACATCGGACTTAGTAAGATTCTACACATGTATTAGATCGGTGTGTGACTACGCTGCAATAGTTTCTCATTCATCTCTGCCTAATTATCTAATTAATGACTTAGAACGTGACTGTGCAGAAAAGAGCTTTATCAATTAATATTTGCTCTCACTTAAGTTATAGCGAATCGTTAGCGTTCTAAAGCATAGATTCACTTTTCGATCATCATAGTTTTTTATGTAACTCACTTTTTAATATGTTTTTAAATTAGTTTTTTTATAGGCATATGAGTTGTTTTCAATTAATGTTATTAGGTTTACATTTTGTACTGTATATTATAGAAAGTTATAATCCCGAAGGTACATAGATTACGTTATTACGCCCTATGTTCTTTAGCAAGTTCAGCATCTAGAAGTACAATAGTGCTATAATTGTCTATTCGCCCCTCGATACGCCAAGGGGACTGGGAAGTTTGCAAGCTTAAGGTCACCACTACTGACAAAACGAGTGTTTTCTTGAGAGCCTATCTTTATACTTCTGCAGCTGCTTGATATGAGTGACAGAATGCCTCTATTTCTTCAGTTTTGTTTCACTTGATATCATATCCGTCATTCACTGCGAGGGTGGCTCCACTCTCACAGTCAGTCCGTCCCAGTCCACGCTCACATCGTAGAAAGCGAGTTCAACCGAAGACTGAAAGATAACCAATCAAACAAGACTGGCTTCAATAAGACGACAGATATGAAATTGAAGAGAAGAAACGTTTTCTTCACCCTCAGTCACTGAGAGTTTTACGCATGGTTCCTCGTTATAGAGGGAAATTTCGTTGTTTAAACTACCATGACGGTTACCGCTACAGGCATCGTTAGGGATGCCTGTGACCCTGGTGAATTTCAATAACATTCTACTCGGGAAAATGATTAAGAAAAACCTGTATTTCCTTGATTGCAGCTTTGACTTTATCCACCATGCTGGGTTCCTTGGTCAGGACAAAGATAAAACCACCTCCACCTGCGCCAGCCATCGCATGCCCTGAAAGTAAGCCAGGACATTTCAAGGTGGGGGCGAGCCAACCAAGGGCAACAACAAACACAAATATTAAAATCAGCTCCGGTGGTTTTGGCATAAAGTTATCGTTCATCATGTTGGTTGTGAGTAACCTAATGTTATATATTAAAACGGCTACTGGTTTGACACAGTAACACCAAACAAGAAGTTAGAGAATTGACAATAAATCACAACAAATAACACTTAAGTATCCCTCATAATCACATTATCGAAGGAAGAATACTAATTCATTTACTGTAATGGGAGCTCCCTGAGCCGCTGTAATGAGAACTTTTCATAGCAATTGACTGCCTGAGTTTCATTTCTACTTTCTTTGAGTGAAACTGATTGGTACAATCGTCTAAGTGGTTCACATGTCGCGCAGGATCTGACGTTGAAAAAGTGACCGTTATGGACCGATACCGATACCAAATATTCGATAACGGCGATACCGACGTCGGATTTGAAAATATCGATACTAGTGAGAAGTAGCGATGCTTTCGATACTGCTCGTGACCAGCCCACGCTCGTCGTTGGTTACCTGATGTTGTGTTATTGATGTCTCGTATCCTCCGCTGTATTATTGAGCAGGACAACGTTTTTGTTAATAAATTGAAAACTGACTCGTTTGTCTGTGTTGTTGATGCAACTATAGAGAACTGAACAACAATCGACTTTTACAGAGCGAGACAGCCTTGTATTTGGTCAAGTAGATCACGTGACTTACCAGTTAATTCAAGACGTCACAGTATCGGTAGCGAAGAAAAAAGTCAGTATTGTACTCGGTATCGTATCGATCAAAAAAACTGGTTTCGGACCATCCTTAGTATCAGGCTTTTAGCCAGACATTGGAAACTGGCCGTCCAGGAGGTATGTTTTCCCATAAAAGTATAAGAGATTAAATGAATTTTCGTTGAATTTCTTCTAAAAGTGGCCGTCCAAAAGACGGCCGGACGGCCACTTGGCTAAAAGCCTGCTTAGTATCCAAGGTTACAAAAGTTAACTCCCAAAAAATGACCTTACCGAAGCTTAACGGATTCAATGCCTCCAACAAGTCCTTTATTTCCTTTGGTTCAGAACCTGTGAAGAGATATGAAACTGAGACAAACCATCAAACCCTGCTACTGCCATTCAATTTACAAGTATTGAGAGGCCCACTATGATGAGGATGAGAATTTTATAAAATAACTTAACACTACAAGCGCTTTGATTGGTTGAGAGGTGTGCTTGTATGAGAGTATGTGAACGCTGTTGTTTCCGTGTCGTATGTTGGAGAGGACTAAAGTTACTTTTCCTGTGTTTCCATAGCCTTACAAAACACGCGAGGGATTGGGAGAATTCGAGACAGTTCGTGCTTATAGCAGGCAATTAAACACTGAAACAGTTTTCTATTACTTAAACCGTGGACGAGGTTTCTTTTACATACCGAAGACAATTCAAATCAATAATTCACAATTCCGTACTACACCCTGCAACACTCACCTTGTATTTTTACACGGTTTTAATCTAAGTTTGCAAATTAACAGAAGTTTTGCAGAATTTAATCTAAATAAAATTGCTGTGCGGAAGGCGGGATATGTTGAGATATCACATTACTTCATTGTCACAAAATAAATGTTACGTGGCCACAATCTTATGTGTTCACTAACAACAAGAAACTGATATTTTTTCTAGTTATTTAGTTAGGCCTCGTTGCGCCATGTGGCCCATAAGGCCCCGACGTCACGTGGTACCTCAGTCCCTCCTCTTCTACACACGCTTTGGTCTTTTTTAGGTTCTATATGCGACGCATTTAACAGCGCGACAATTATGAATTAGACTTTTTCAATTTGATAATTGAAACACTTTAGTATACACCTGCGCTAAGAAAGAGGAATACAAGAATGGGCAGGTAAATGTGCACACCACATACTCACCTGGGGCCATCAGGCTTTTTTGATGCCGGTAGCAAGTCCAGCGTGTACCAAACTTTTCGAGGTTTCCTGGTAACAAAAAAACGCTTGAATGTAAAGACACTATCCAGCCACGTAGGCGGTAGACTCTGGCAAACTGGGAAAATGTTGGGAGACGAGAACTACATAGCATCCAAAACAGAAGAAACCTCACGAAGTCAGGATGGAGGTATCACGGAGGAGGCAGGATGGCCGAGTGGTTTAGGCTGCTGGATTTCAATGCGGTGACCCGGGTTCAAATCGCGCTCTTGCCACTAGCTGGAGCTGTTCTGGGTTCGTGTGTCTGGTTCAACACCTCGGTCATCCTTGTAAATAGCCAACTGGTCTGCCTCCCGCCAATTGGGATTCTTACCTCTGTTGTGTTCATTTGTATGATTGTTTCATTGGCCCTGAAAAGCCCCTATAGGGGAGTAGCCAATTAAGTATTTATTTATTTATTTATTTATTTACCTTCCTTTAAAGCCGCAGCCGCTGTCTCTGCGTTGCTTATTAAGTTTCTTGCATTGTTGGTGATCTGCGGGAACCTTGCGTACCAGTTTCTGATCACATTCTGTCCGAATAACAAAAAGGACAAGAACGAGTGTTAAGCCAATATGAGGTACCACCCGTGGGAATTTCTTTGACCATCAAGACCCTTTATTTGCATGGTGTTCATGTCTGAAAATTCTCAGTGTCTGGTCTAAACGCGATAGGGATAGGAGAAATAACACGCAGGTCACTGGGTTAAAAGTCATTCAGTAAATTGATACACATTGGGCAAACAAAACAAATGCCCCCTTGCGGTGGGTTGAACCTGATTTCATAACCGTTTCACTTGAAATGCACTATAAAAATGCTTCATTAGACGACAGCAACGTCTTACTTTTTTTCTTTCTCTGACTTAACAAGCAGTGTATAATATTTTATATTTTTCTCTCAATTAGTACGCGCGCTGTGATTGGACAATTTTGCGACCCGTGTTCTACTGTACGGCCGGCTAAATTTGAAAGCTTCCTTTCCTGTGCGCCCGATTAACCTCAGAGATGTGATGAGTATCTTACTAACTGAGTTCGAGGTTCGTACTGTAAGTTACGGATCCTCAGTTTTTCTTGTTTATTTATAGCGCTTGCCAAGCGCCATAAATCAACAAGAAAAACTCCGTCCGCAACTAACAGTACGGACCGAGGAATGTATTGAGATGTTTTCCTTTCCCCGAGTTAACAAGCAGTGTATGATACTTTTAGGGGCTGTTTACATGATACCGGAATGACTTTCATTCCGGAATGAGTTTCGTTCCAGAATGTAGTTCACATGGCAAAATCGACCGTAGGCTTTCTCTCATGCATGGTTTTTTACACCGGATCAAAAACAAAGATGGTGCAAGTTTCGCGGGACATGTTGTTGTGCCTATTAATGGCCATATCTGCAAGTTGACCATTGGGCTGCTTTTTTGGGCTAAACAGAAAAGACGAACAGGTCTTTTCACTCTGAAATCAAATTGTAGCCTCGCTAATGTGAATATATTTGCTAAAAGAAGAGTCAAAAGAAGAACGAGAAGATCACATTGGATAAGGCCAGGCAGAACAGATTTGTGGTGGAGAAACATGATACGCATGCGCCGCTCACCCCAGACTACACGGTTCATCTTGGAACGGAGTTCGTTTTCAGTTTACATAATACTAGAATGAATTGTCATACCAGAACGAGAATTTCTTTCGGATTGAAAACCGGAATGAACCCATTCCGGAATGACTTGTACGGGGACGAAATTTCGTCTCGGTATCATGTGAACAGATACAGAGGAATATATGGAGATGAAATGAACTCGTTCTGGAATTAATGTCATTCCGGTATCATGTAAACAGCCCCTTAGTTTAGCTTCTCAGTTTTAGTTTAGTGAATACCAAACAAATATCCCGTTTCACTGGACGTCAACTGGACCCCTAAACGGCTTACCTTAGCAGGAAGTGGTAGCATACCTGCAACAAATTCTTAGCGAGTCTTGTTCTTCCGGTGTAGAAACCGACTATCCGCTTGTTAAATTCTTCAACCGTCTTTTCACTCAGCTCCAGCTTTTCGGTTTCCACCTTTAAAGGCAGCGAGGCCTGGGATCGAGCAATCTTAAAACCTGGCACCAGTCCTCCGACATTGTCCTGCCAGCCACCGCCAGTGGTTATCATTTGTTCAACAATCAACACAGCGTGGATGAGCGAGTCCAAGCTCGCTGTGCGGCTTGTCACTCGTAGAAGCGCGGCCAAGATGACTCCCGCCAAAATGCTACTGGTTCCCAGGCCACTACCTTGAGGAGCGGTTGACCATGTGTGGAGCTCAAAGCCCGCTTGGTACTTCCTGGACAGTTGGTCGACTAACGCGTCTTTTGAAGAAAGAGTCACGATATCGAGGAAACAGAGACAGGCCTTAAGAAGCGCTCCTGAGGAAAGACAAATTCAAGGAAAATGTTCAGAGAATCGGGAGCAAGGCTTTTCTGCCCTCATTCTCTTTCGACAAATTAACGCTAAATTGTTGGAAATGATTACCAGATTCCAAAATTTACTTTCAGTGTACAAATTGGGTATCTCTAACGCTGAAATCCATTTTTAAATTTCCTGGGCGCCGCCATTTTGAATTTTATGACGTAAATTGGTTGTAGCCATTGCTTAACACAAAAGATTTTCTGCTTCACTGACTTCCCGACCATAGCTGTAACCAGGGGACGTCATGAAATCCAAAATGGCGGTGCCCGGGCAATTTAAAAATGGCAATAAGCGTTATAATACCCAATTTTTTGAACATTGAAGAGATTTTTTCTGCAATTCAGCGTCAATTTGTCGTAAGAGTGGAGGTTCCCTTAAAAGGCCTTTGAAATAAGCAAACATATTTCTTTTATTTCATATGCTTGATAAACTAAGAGGAAATGTCAGAGGAATTTATCGCAAAAAAGCAAGTCATGAAATTTTTGGCATTTCTTAAAACAACTGGCCATTATTCAAGTTTTAATTCACTTTCATGTTTGCAATCCGTAAGAACAGAAGACGGTAAACAGTTTCAGTAGCGTCAGTACTGCAGTCGTTACTAACAAAACCAAACCTGAAGCCTGTGCTTCATTGATGTGAAGACATTTTTTACTGAAGTGATACGAAAATCGCGTGACAGTGTGACATAACGAATTTCGTCCAGAGTCAAAATTAATTCAACGAAACGTGGTAAGCCGGCCGTTTTGTAATCTTGGACGTCTGAAACCAAAACATTTTGAGTCATGGTTTCACAAACGACAGGATTTCAAAAGTCTGATCGAAATACAACTCCCTGCTACATAACGAGTTCAAAACAGGTGCGTACGATAGAAATTTGACCGCAGGAACACTGCGTATCATACCTGGAGCGTTTGGTTGAGTATAGTTTTCCAAATCTGTCAATTCATTACACACGATTCTTACACTATGGTCTTCTGACTGACTTGAGTGGATCACAAGCACAATCTCCAGCCTGGTGATCAAACGATTTGAAGCAAATCAATTGTACGTTTGTAGCAGTGTCTATCCATCTAAATATCAAACGAGTGAGTCTTTAAAGAAACTACATGTACTGCCAGCATTTTTATATTAAATTCTAGCCAATTCTTCAGAAATTTTCTTTTGCGAGGGTACTTAAAAGGCAAATCCCTCAAGCCATCATTCCTCTTCAACATAAACGCCCTGTTTTGAATTTGAGGATGACATTAAAGGGTAAAATAGGCTAAGAATTCGAAAGAGCTCTTGATAAAACAAAAAGACCCAGGGTTCTCAGTTAAACCCGCGACCTGTAACACCTGTCAACCACGGGTGTTACTAGTAAGCGTTGCGGCTGTATAAGCGCCTTGATCAGTAGAAGGCTTCGACCATGTACTTCAATGTTACGTCTGACAAGGGCACAGCAACGGCTGTTGAAAGTTCTGTTAAGAACCCTGAGAGGGTATCTCTTATTGTAAAGACGCCATTTTGTTCAGTAACACCCGATCAGAGACGTTCATTGGTTTCCTCAGGGAGTGATCCGGTTAGAAAAGAAGGTTTACTTAGCAACCTAAACAATAGAGCAAGTGACCATGGGCTTCACTCGTAAGGAAGACTTGGCCGGAGAGATGCTAGTTGTGAAATTATACAAGAAAGAACTTTTCACCTTATTTCTACTGAATTAACCAAAGAGAAACGCCAATACTTACTTTTCAGTTTTTCGAACCTGGGCTTTTGTGACTTTCTGAAAAAAGCCAAGATAAGAAAAGAAACAAAGCACATTCATTAAAACCTTAAGTAATCGTGAGCACTCGCGCCTCGTAACACAGACTTTCCTGCAAACGGATCAAGGATAAGAGGGCGAATGAACGGTTAGAAAACAAATAAAATCAAGGGAAAATGAACCCCAAAAATAAACTTTTCTGCGTGTGAACGATCACCTATTGAGATCCTTGCAAAAGGCACGAAGACTCTATGTTTTATGTACCAAATCATGCAAGAAATATCAGGAAGATTTCCGCACAATCTCCATACTATAATTATACGTACATCGCTGTCATACTAACCTTGTTCCAAAAACGAAAAGAACCTGAGTCACAAAATGTATTTACAATTTATGTATGGGGCTGCGCGGAAATCTTGCCAGAAATATTGTTTGCAATTTGGTGATTCTTTCTTCTTGGAGAATAGGTGGGGTGGGGTGAGGTGGGGAAGGAAGGGAAGAGGGGTGGGGGTGGGGGTGAAGGAATGAGAGAAACAAATCATCACCTGTCCATTCAGTTTAATGGCTACATTTAGCACCGCCCCGCCTTGTTCATAAGTAAGTGGAGGCGTGTCACTCCAACCACCAGAAAGATCAATTCGAGCTGAAAAATAACAAAGAATAAAGCTCGATAATCAGCACACCATCATATTTGACGAACAAAAGCAAACAAAATGAAAGATAAGCAAAGCGTTTCAAACCTGGCGCCTCGGCAGTCACCCAGTGTCCCAGAGGAATTGGTTCGCACGGTTCAGTGTGGAAAAACTATGAAGAGATTGATTATAAAGAAATTAAAAACGGTCAATTGAAATTGACGGGAAATACACAGCACAGATAGGCGCCGCGTTACGTAAAGGCATACTGTGTCATACAACGCAGCTTGAACCAATGGCAAACAAGCGAAAATACTGTAACGATTGTCTCCAGATGTGGATCACTTGGATAGAATGGCTACGCAGCATGAGGTATTGACAAAAAGCGGCTATTGAACCGTCTTCTGGTATTTCTTGCAAAATTACAACAGCAAAATCCGTAAGATCAAGTAATATTTTCTGGCTGTTTCATAAAAAAAACTTATTGCCATGCGCTTCAGTGATGAGTACGGACGGACGGTGTGCAGCGAAAGAGGCGCGTATGTTAACACCTCATGGCAATTACTAGCGCACTTGACGTGAGATGGCACGGAGATATCCAATGAAGTGTGTAGTGCGTTTTAAATAAGGGTGTGTGGGCGTTTTAAATCAATTACTCCACTCGCGTTTGTTGGATATGAGATGATTATGACCAACTCGGCGCTGAGCGCCTAGTCGGACATCTATCATCTCACCACACTAAACAAAGCTCAGTGGATGGTCCTCTATATAGCAAAATTTCAGAAACGATAAAAAAAGGGAATGTCATGGAACAACAACCGCATTGCCCAGAAGAAAACTGACTATTAGGTGTCGAAATCAGGCACTTATCAAGGTACAGAGTGGAGAGGCTCTCGAATTGGCATGGCAACAGTGACTGATGTTGTGTGCCATGACGTTTCAGGTTTCACTACATTGAGAATACTTTTCCACATAAACTACTGTCTTTAAAATTCTCTTGGTAGCTAGATTATTCGGTGTCAATAAACTGAATGGCACACCTCTGAAGCAGTAAGAACAGCCTGCCTTCTCAGCACCTGTTCCGCGCCTTCATAATGTCGAGCCGCTCGGATCAGTAGATCGGGCCTGTGGAAGCATAATAAACAATCAGTGATTTTCACTTAAACCAACAATAAAAACTATCAGTTATCAGTAAAAAATAAGCTGAATTAACCACAACCGAAATTTGATCGTTCAAGAAAATTTCAGGGCGTTCTGTGTAACGAATGGAGAGAAATCATCTACAAAGTTTCTTGATAAAAGACATTCTTAACACAAAGTAATTATGCAATATTACCTGTCGAGCCATTTTGAACGTTCGGAGGCAAGAGCTTTTACTCCTGCAGCTATTTCTCCTTTCTGAAATGATTTGACCAAATGAAAAAAAAAACATAATTAGCACATCAGCCAAGATATGTGGCAGGTGGAGATAATACAGCGCACTTACATAAAGTAGATCAAAGGCATGCATCCAGGATTCATTGCGCGCCGGACCACTTCTCAGCCCAGCCCTCTCTCCTGCCATCGCACCTAACACGTCAGCAACACACGCCAGGGTTCGTGCAGCCACGCCTGGAGAACTCGTGGTTGATGCAACTGGGGAACAAAAACAAGGCAAGGTCATTAGGTAGGGATTTAACTCTACAATGTTAAAATAGGGGTGCGATGGCGGGAACAAAGATTTCAACGCCCATTTAGATAGCCTCCCACGCAGTCGACTGTGCTTAACAAACAGACGACAATCCCACGGTAATAAACTGTAAGAATTTCATTAGCGCAAACTCTAAGCCAAGGCGTGCTCAAATGTGTATATTACAAACCATTACTACTAATAATAATAAATTAAAAATTTCTATAGCGCTCTTTCCAGATGTGATCAAAAGCGCTTTACAATTTACACATAAATTTAAATACAATATAAAAGTCTTAATTAATTTCTTAAAACAATTTAAGGATGCAGCATTTCTAATGTCAGGAGGTAGTTTGTTCCAAAGTGCAGGGGCAGCAGCAGCAAAGGAGCGAGCAGCAAGCGTGGGCAGCATTTTCTGTGTAGGAGGTAGTAGCAGAGTACTGTTGTTTGAGCGGAGACCGTAGGCCGCAGATTTAGGTTTGACAGTTATAAGTTCACTGATGTAGGGAGGAGAGAGTCCGTGAATAGCCTTGAAAGTGAGAAGCAGGATCTTGAATTAAATTCGCTTTATGACAGGCAGCTAGTGAAGTTGTCGCAGTGCAGGAGTTATATGGGAGAATTTACTAAGGTCAAGGATAATGCAAGCAGCAGCGTTCTGTACTCTCTGTAATTCTGAAATTTGACACTGCGGGAGGCCATACATGAGACTATTGCAGTAGTCAAGCCGACTTGTGACACGGCACCAAATTGTTTCCCGTAAAGAAAACGGATCGACATGGGTTACACGCAAAATGTCGAGAAATGTTCAAACATGTTTTAAATGATTAGAGCATCCGAACAAAGCGAAGGGAAGGTCATAGGCTCGATTCCTTTTGGGGACATGTTTAGCGCTTGTGACATGTTTATCGTTGCAAGTTAGAAGATGAACATTAAATTTAGTTTTCCGGCCGAGTATGACACGCTTGCCATCACCCAAAACCACTTTTCAATCTTGTCCTCTGACACGTTTACCGAATTCACTAAGATCAGATTTGGCTCATGGAACTGATGTCTCGTTGCTACAAACGAAAACCGATAAAGGTGGCCAGTTTGACCTAAGCTGCACCTCATAAAAATGTTCGTACTGTTTGTGATTCTACCAATGCTGACCTGTTAACCTTTTGCTGATCGGGAATCTCCGACACTCAGTACTGGCCAACCAGAAGATGTCATCACTACCGCCATCTTCACTGCGAATTTTATAGGACTAGGTAGTGCTGAATGGCGAGAGGTGTATACAGTGTTTCGCATGTGCACACCAGGGGTATTGGCAGCACTCGTCACAATTTATGCAATCGCGTAAAGAGGCCTGAAAAAATTCAGGACTTCAACGGGGTTTGAACCCGTGAGCTCAAGAGCAATGAGACGCGGCTGTATTCGCAGGCTACTCACGATACCGGTGCGATACTCTAACAAGAGCAGTGAAGGAAAACACGAATTAGTCCCTTACAAGGTAAGTTCAAAATCGCGACACTTTAAGAAGCCTGGATTCCAGCTAAAACAGTTTCGAAATACCTTTATCCAAAACCTCCAGGACCTGAGCTTCGAAACCCTCTTTTGCGCAACTCTTAAAGAAGGGAAGAATGCAGTTACTGCTGCAGGTCCTGAGAGTATTCTCCACTTCAGTTCTTCCAATTTCAAACCACAGCTTCTTCTTCCAGCCAAACTCTACACCTGTGTCGATAGCGGACGTGATATCCTTCAAAGATAGCCTCAATGATGAACGCCACCTAAACGAATAAATTAAAATTACAGTTAAACGCATCGCCAATTCATGAGATTAGGAACTGGTGCCATAGAGGTTGGCGGGAACCTGAGCAATTCAGGCGCAGCAGGGAGGTAACCATGGAAACCCGTGAGCGGGAAACACTCCAGCAACCAACTGCCAACAGGCACCGTCACACTGAAAGAGAATTCAGTGGAATACTTTCCACTTACCATACTTACCAACCTTAACCATTAATGGGTGGGAGGGAACAAGACCAGAATCCGCAAAATTTCGCTGAAAGAATTAAGTAAAGGCTAAATTAATCTGCAAAGATGATCCGCGGTGGTCGCTTGAAGCCAACCACATGTAATCCGTCCCTGCAAATTCCAGGGCTGCCCACCCCGCAGATTGCTTGCATAAATGAGCAAAACCGCTGGCAGCATTGTTTAACTTCGCCTAAATTGCATTTAGCCACATCAAATTTTAAGGTGGATTTGGCTCATGGAAGTGATGTCTCGTTGCTACTAACGAAAACCGATAAAGTTGGCCAGTTTGACCTTAGCTGCACCTCATAAAAATGTTCGTACTGTTTGTGGTTCTACGAATGCTGACCTATTAATCTTTTGCTGATCGGGAATCTCCGACGCTCCAGCAATGGCCAACCAGAAGATGTCATCTTTACCACCGTCCTCATTGCGAGCATCGAAAGGATGAACAACAGAAAACAGCTTTGCATTCCAAAGGCTTCTGCAATGCTCAGGCTGAAGAAAAACAAAGGAGCTAATTTGAATCCAAGCTCAAAACACTGGGACCCCTTTATATGGGACTATTCTGCTTATTCCTACTCTGGTTTAAGAATGAGATAGGAAATATAGCTTGGACCATAGACCAAGCACTTGAAACTGATTTCCGCTGCCACGTCACAAGCTTGGCGGGAAGTGCACGAGTTTCCCGCCAAAAGTACCCCACATCTCCTCCCCCAATAAGAAAGGATATTGTGCGTAGTCCAAGTCAGGGCTGTCGCTAATTTTTGAAATAGATGGGGATATACAAAAAAACAGCCGGGGATTCGAGTTGCTGTAGTGAAGTTAGCATGCTGGTTTTATATCAAAGTAGCCGGGGATATACCTCAAAATATGAGGGGAAAATCCCCGGCCCCCGGCCCTTAATGACAGCCCTGCCAAGTATACCATAGCTGTTCACTCTGCTATCACTCTCGACTGTTCATTCCAAAAAAACGGAATGGGTCCCAAGAAAATCGGCCCTCTGATTCATATGCTGCATAATGCAACACTATGCTTGCATTCAATTTTTAAACTTTTAATTTCTTCGTCCCATATCAGCCACTTTTTGAAAGCAAGAGGTTCAGACAAAGGAGTCTCGAGTGCATTTCTTAAGAGCCCCCAAAACCTGACGCCCCGCTGTTAAATAATCGGGAATGTTGCTTTCTTACCAAAGCAGGGTTACTAGAGGTACGCGTTTTACGACTGCAAGATTTGGAACGGAAACACGAAACACAACTTCTCTTCCACATCGCGAGAAATTGCGAGATCACTGTCTCTCCAACAAATAAACCTCCTTATTCCGTCATATGCTATTGCCGCAATAACAACATTAAACACGTGATCTGGGGATCAAACTAAAAACATCTTCAACCCAAACCCCCTGCTTCAAGACGACTGATTACTGAGAAGAAAAGGAAGAATTTTGTACGCTTACCACTCCAATCCACACCTCTTCCGGATTGATTCCTGTTCCCTCAAAAAATTCGATCCATGGTTTGTTACAGTAGGTACTGGATGGAGACGAGGAAGGCATCTGTCCAAAGGTATATAATTTGAATGAATGCTATTGGCAATTTTCCCTCGTCGTCGATGATTAACAGCGCAGCGTAAAGTAAAGGTTCAATAGGCTATGTTAACGCTATTCTTGTTGTAAACACTGTAGACCGGTTTTCAATCAAGTGTCGAAAGCGATATGCGTTTGCTAGGGTTTTCTTTATTGCGGGCTCGATTAGCAAATCTCACACAGGGGCGTAGCTAGGTTTTGTGTAACAAGGGGTGGGGGGCATTATCGCGAGTATCAAAGGCAGGAGCCTTGTAGGGGGGTCTGGGAGTAACATCCCCCAGAAATGTTTTAAATT
>OX419339.1:6301684-6316684 GCA_948470475.1 Galaxea fascicularis
AGAAACTATCTAAGAATAATATCAAACTAACAAATAAGTTAATAACAATAACATGGGTTGCATGGGTGCATAGGTTGTGTTGCACTTTCACAAAATTACCTGGTTTGCAGGCATCTCAAAAAGTAATAAATATAACAGTGGGTTTTTCCTTGTGCACTGTCATGAAATTAAAAATATTCTTCCCAAAAATGAAACTGCATCTGATGGGAAGACATTATTACAACATCTACAGTAAAATCTATAAGAATTCACATTTAAAACAAAATCAACTTGTTTCATGAGGGTGACTCTTGACAGTCGATATGACTGACAAACCTGTGGCCCTCAAATTCTGGGTCAAATTGGAATTTGGAAATGTTGGTTTTTGAGGAAAGGAGAAAACCGGAGTACCCATCACCATCACCATCACCATCATCGTCATCATTATCATAGTCTTTTTGTTAATTGCACATCTTGAACAGCTTGTCTTTACTGACAGTCACCTCTGTAACAGACCAACATGCAACAAAATCAAACTTATTCTTATTCTATGTCAGTCAGGGAAATGAAACATGCTGCTTACTTGTGTGAGATGGGACAGAAATTATCATGTCTGTACTGCAAACCCAAACCCCAGGAGGAGCATCAACTGATAACTGTGAATTCAAAACACAACATTATTTTATTTCGATTAATAAATTAATAATAGTTTTGCTGCTCTGCAACAGCTCAGCCTTTTCAAACAAGTTTAACTCCTATCTTCCATTGCTCGGGATTATAGTGATATACTGGAGACAACGGAACACAAAATGAGAATGGTACAAAACCTATCATTTTTGGTGCCAAAAATAAATTGAACACACATTTATGTTGCAATAATTTCCATTTTGTTTACAATCACCTTTGATAAATACATACACATTTGAATGATAAGATGACAGGTGAAACAAAAGTTGCCACCTACAGACATCCCTAAAAACTCCCTTCCAATTGACAGCCAAAAAAAAACAGCTCCTAAAAACCCCCCAGGGAGCCTTGATACTTCTGTACCACTAATATGTCTAAGTATCACCACACCTCCCAACTTCCCTCACTTGGATGTTCAATTACACACAACAGTTTAAGGCGAACAACAGATGATAAGAATCATCCACTGCATTAGATTAAGAAATGGAAACAGAACTTACAATACTGGAAACAAAATGCAACAGCAGGTCAAAATTGGACACCAGAGCATCACACAAATGCTCTTTAGACTCCTCTGTGTGCTTGGCTGGTAATGTATTAAAGAATCTACCACATGAACTAAATGGGAAGTCCCTGCCCTGAGGAAAGAAAGAAGTCACCATACAAACAAAATAATTATATGGGAATAATATTATTAAAACCCATACACCACAAACTAATAATAATATACTAGGTTTGAACCCATTCCAAGATATTTTCCACATGAAGCATGGCTTTGCATGCTGTAAACAACATTCACAACTGCTAATACTCAGGGTGGTAAAAGGGTTATGCATGACAAGTTATTTGCGAAGGAAAAAGCTTGTGACATGTGAAAAGAGCTCAGTGGATTGATTAGTGGACTGATAGCCTGGGATTATTCATGATCTTCTTGTTTTGTGGAAAATTGAGAATCAAAATAATGGCTCACATATCAATATTAACTTATTGCATATCTCAAAACTTGCATGGTTTAAACATATCAATGTGTTACCTGAGAGAAGCATGGCTTACTTTCAAGAAATGCAGAGCTAATTAATGCCACTAATACTGAAAGTCAAGTAATTTGGAATGACCATTTTCTGTGTGGTTCCACGTAAAAAATCTGATTCATGAAATGCCATAAAATACACTTGCGAATCCTGATATGTAACAGTAATTGGACTGAGTGGAGTACAATTCAGGGAGTAATCGGGCGGGTAATTTCAAAATCTGACGAGCACGCAGCGCGAGTCCAATTTGAAATTATGAGCACAATTACATGTACTCCCTGAATTGTACGACACAAGGTCCAATTACTAATTAATTATCAATAATAAATTTCGAGATTAAGAAGATTTTGAGAACATCCTTTGAATGAAAAAGTCAGTGGTATGTTCCAACAGTCTTACAAACAGCAGGAAAAATATTATGAAGGAAGCCATTGACACGTGAATGCTGTAGGTGTCCAATTACAGGTATCCATTTACAAAAAGTTAAAATTGGATACCTGTAATTGGACACCCACATGATCGCATGCCAATTATGCGACAAATAGGCACGTGCAGAACCAATCAGAATTGAGAATTTTGTTATAGATATGATTAACACAGCACAAGTTTGATTTGAAATCACAAGTATGAGTTATTATAGACCAAAATTGCACAACACAAAGTTCTTTTCACACTTTATTACACCCATTTTGAAATCACACAGGTTTTTGTCAATATTAATATTTGTTTAATGTCCACTTCAGGAAAACCAGTTTTGAATTTTGATGAGCTTAAAAAAAAGGATGTGATTTAGAGCACAAAATGGTGCAATTTGGGAATAAATTGCACTGTTGAGAGCCCAATCAGATTTCATGACTGATGAGTGATTTCAAAATGGGTGTAATAAGAGGGAAAATAGGCTCATGATCTGTGTGATTGGGATCCCCCCCTGTAAAGTAAAGACTTGAACCCTGAACCCAACTCACCATGTGCATAATAAGGATGTTAGCACCTGCCAAGACACTGAGAGTTAAAGTCTACAAAAAAAAATAGAACATTACTTTGCCAATGAGGTCTAAATCATTATTAAGCACATCTGAAGAAAATTTTGCATGATAATTTGCAAAGCTCTCTTTTTGATGTTACAAAAACTTGTCTTTTGGTTGCAAACAAAATTTGTTTGCAACCAAAAGTGGTCAGTGGTCGTTATCAACACGCAGATTATTTCAGCATTCAATCTGCATACAACTGTATAGTACTGTTAAAATTAAAACAAAAAACATTACATATTTTTACAAACCAGTGAGAAAAATAAAGGGTGATGTTCTTTGACTGAAGCAGGGTTTGGGGCTCAAAGCAGGGATGGTGCAGTAGTTGAGAGCACTTGTCTTCCATCAGTATGGCCCAGGTTTGATTCCCGGACTCGACGTCATATTATGTGGGTTGAGTTTGTTGTTGGTTCTCTTCTCTGTCCCAAGAGGTTTTTCTCCAGGTACTCTGGTTTTCCCCTCTCCCCAAAAACCAACACTTCTAAATTCCAATTCAATCTGGAATGCTCTGGCCCAGAAGATTGGGTAACCACTCCCCATGCTATGCTAGCTTAAATAAATTGATTCAATTTTGATTTGAATGCAAAAATTCTGAGCACTTCTTGGCAAAACCAAAACAGCTTAAAATTCAAGACAGCAAGGTTTTGCCCTCAACCTTACACTATTAACCTAAAAGGCTGTAGGGGTCAGATCAGTTATTCCTTAAGTGCTCCAATTTAACAAAACTATTCATCACCAGAAACCCATGAGGACATAATAATACAGGTAATTAAACAGAATTAATTTTAGACGAGGTTTATCATGAAAAACACGGTCTAACTTGATTTAATTCTGGCCGACCTAAACACGTAAGTGTTCTTCACCATAATTCAGGTCAAGCAGGCAAATGTCACAGACTACAAAAATATTTATTTATAAACCCACTACATGTAATTCTAAAACCTAACATTTTGAGCATTAGCCCTTAGTCAGATTCACTCTGACACAGTTCACTCGAAACATCAGCTTTTAGAATCCCAGTATGATGGTTAAATTTACATCTTTATCAATTCCATCAATAAAACCAAATTAATTTTTGTGTACTGAACCCTCACTAATGCAGCACCACAGTTTCTTTAGAAACTATTATGTCTCTACAGTCTAAGATAGACTTTGTTCAAATAATCAGCCCATGAAGTTTTAAAATTATACTTCTAAATACCTCAAAACCAGCTTTCGCACTGAGATGTTCAGCAACAACAAGGAGGGCATTCACTGTGGCGCCACCGCTACCAACGCGTGCCTTTGGATCTTCCAAGGTTAACAGCAGTACATCTTTATCAATAAATCCTTTATTTTGATGGATTTCAAGTTCTGCCAAGACCAGAAACCAATGTTAAATCACAACTTACAGTTATTTTACTTAACAAAACTAACATGAAAGAGGGTGAATGTTTGATGATCTGGAAGAGTTTGCTTGTATACAGGGTAAATAGTAAGGGGCCTAAACAGGAACCTTGAGGCATGCCACAATCCAACCCAAATTCCTCGGAGAGTGTCTCACTGATGGCTATTTGCTGAGACCATCCAGACAGGTAAGTCGCAAACCAGGAAAGAACGTTTCCGTTTACACTAACTGTGAACTGAAGTCGATGCAGTAAAGTGTCATGATCAACAGTATCGAAGGTCGCACTTAAGTCCAGGAGCAGAAGCAGAGTAACATGTTGATTTTTCATGTTAAGGACGATGTCATTGGTGACTTTGAGAAGTGCAGAAAAGCCCATGCTTGTATGCATTGTTAAAGCAGCTGCTATGAAGCTGCTGCTTCTCAATTACTTTACCAAAACCAAAATTAATTGCAGAAATGTGTTTCTTTCATGCTAAAAAACTTTTGTATTTAAGCAGGGTTAATTTGAAGCAATATAAATAATAGTTTTTAGCAAACCCCTAATTCTATTGGAAAATTAATCACCTGACGAGGGAATGCCACGTTAAATTTCACGCAAAAAACCCGATATCTCATCATCTCAGTGATAAAATTAAACTATATCTCACGCAAAACTCTTTACGGATTATTATTCGAGAAGCAAACAACAAGCACTATGCCAACAACATTTTGTGCCATTCGATATTATCGAATGGCACACGGAAGTCGAACACGTAATATTTCGGTGAATGTGCATTTCATCTACTGTGAAGTAAAATCAGTCAAAAAAGAGAAATGACACTGCTCAGTTTTCTACCTCTCTGAAAGGTGTGAGCGCTGGTTTTGTTTTGGCAAGTCAGTACGATTGCAGTCCAAGTATTCCTTCTACGGTTGTACACCGCCATTGTCGCTAATGTCTGCGAAGGGATTGGGTCTAATCCTGGACTTGGGTGGCAACCTTGAACCCAGGTTCTCTCTCTTTTCCTCCCTTGTCGCCGAGAAAGAGACCCTGGTTGGACCTTGGTCACGTTACCACCCAAAGGGGTAGTAAAGTGTTGCTCCAGGCGCCGGTTGTTCAAAGGCTGGATAGCGCTATCCACCGGATAAATATCTATCCAGTGGATAGTGCAATTAGCTTTCCCAATACTTATCTGCTGGATAGTGATTTATCCGGTCGATAGCGCTATCGAACGGTTGAACAACCGGGGCCAGGTGTTTAGTAGGTCGCTTCCCCAAGAAGATCAGAAAGCTCGGCCGTGGAGTTTGTGATAACAAGGCCGTGCTTTAGTAAGCTTGTGACAACGTCTCCAAAGTTTCTACATCACACATGCAGTATTCGCCTGCATACATCCGTCTTCTCCCCTCATAGCCTGCGTAGTTTGGCAGTTTCGTTGGGGTAAAAGTCAGTTATCTTTTATGCTGCTACAATTGTGGCCGATGAAGTCTTCGAAAGAACACGTAGAAGCAGCAAAATTGTTATCATATCTCCACTTTTTGCTTGGGGACCTAAGACACTTTGGATCTTTCAGCGAACACAAAGCATCGCACTCGCGATCAACCAGTGCTTGCAGGAAGAGTTTCTGGACGTGTTTCTTTAAAATCGGGTTCTTCCACAGTGTTCCGGCACACGGCACAGTATTTTGCCCAGAGACAACAACTGACAACAAGTTAACTTTTCTTCTACCGGGCCAGTCAACTCGAACTTGAACTGTTGTTTTCTTTTGTTGATCCCCGCTTGTATCACAAGCACGTGCGATCATTGGTGCCCGATCAATCGGTAAAACTGTTGGAACCGTCATCATTAAGCTTGTTGCTCTCGATCTTCATCGGAGTAGAGGAGGTAACCGGAGCAATTCTGTTGAAAGCCACGGGTCTGTCTGGTGCGTCTAGTACGGCAGGCCGCTTTGAAGGAGGGGAATCTCGAGAATATGGCTTCAGTGTTCGAATATGTGTGTCGCACTTTGGAAATAAGTGCCCTTCTTTTCTTTAATTTCGCAAGGCAACACCGGAAAATGTAGGAAGAATTACAGTGCAACTACTTCAACCGGGGCCACCCGAGGTTTTTTAACCAATCAGAGACAGTTTTGTTAACAAAGAATTGTGACTTTGTGGTTTTTAAAGCCAATGAAATTCAATCCTAAATGTAACTTGGCGGTGGGAACAGACGCGACAAATCCAAAGTTACATCAATCGAGGCGAAGAGGCCGCATTTGATTTTCCCCCTGTGTGCACAGTTTTAGTTAATAATTAAATGCATTTTGATTACCACAGCAGTGTTTTAGCGAACACATTTGAATCGACATCTGAATCGATAGTGAAAGATGCCTGAGCGGTTGAAATCCAAACGCCGTTGTGGGTTGTGTAAGTTACAAAGTGACCGTTGGTATGTTTTTCACCGCTTCCTTTTTTCAGAACCAGTTAGTGTTTAGATAAATGCGAGATTTATGTCTGTGCAACTCAGAATCAATCAGGCTGGTGAACTGTAACGCGTTGTGGGCTCTATAAACAGATCAAGTCTGATATATTCGTTGCGGATTTCACAAGATTAACATTTGCCGGCTTCCACTTTTTATGAGGTTCGTTGGATGGAATAAAGGGCATTTCTTGTTTTCAAATCGGTCAGTACAGACTGCAGACTGCAAACGACTGCGTGGGAGGCTAGTCAGAAACGAGATAACATTCGATTTCATAAGTTAGGCCCGGTTCAGACGCCGTACTTCAGCCGAGCCGAATCAAATTCAACGATTAGGCCGACCTAAATAATTAATCCCGGCTGAATTGATTCAGACGCCGAACTTTATTTGGCCGAAAATAATTCACTGAAGAAAATTAAGATTCGGTCAACGAATTAGCATACAGTTGTTAACATGGCGCAAGCCGAGATCTGCAAACAAGAGCCTTTCTTCGGTTCAAAATGCTAGAAAACAGTGCAAAAAGAAGAATGATGCAAACCATCCCAGGGCTTGAATTTCCCGGCTAGCGCCGGTCAAGTTGTCCGGTCAAATCTGTTTTTGCTCGCTTTATCTTCAAGGAAATCGCGATCATATTGAAATGCAAATACACAACATGAATTTCAAAACAGAGTAGACCGTTTTGAGCTGACTAGGTTTAGTATGTTACAGTTTAAAATTTCACTCGGGATTTCACTTCGAGAACGTGGTCAACGGTCGTCATGCTTCTGTGAGTTCTCTTTTCACGCATGAAATGTCATTTTACAGCCAATCATAAGCGCCGTTATACTGAAAAATACGTTGACATAATTTATGCATTTAGTTCGGCTCATGTGAAGTACGGCGTCTGAATCAAAGTCGGTCTACAGCCGTTCTTCCCGGCTGAGCCAGGTGGGATTAATTGACTCAGCCGATCTAAATTAAATCAGCCGTTCCCAATTGATTCAGACGCCGTACTTCACATGAACTTAATTCGTTGAATTCGATTCGGCTCGGCTGAAGTACGGCGTCTGAACCGGGCCTTACCTATTGTCACGCAATAACCTTACAATGTCATCTCCCATAAATAACACTTTAACTCTCTCTCTCTCTCTCTCTCTCTCTCTTTTTCAGAAATGTTATTTTACCGCATGGTTCAGTACTGATTTATTTCTAGTTGTGGAAACGGTCAGTACAAAATGCAGACTGCAGACTGCACACCGAAATCCAGGTATAATATCTCTTATTTTGCGTTGAATTGTGTACGTCCTTCGACCTGATCAACTCTCTTTACGTGACGTCATAAATCAAAGGCTCCTATGAGCTAGCTCATGGATGGCGAACATAACAATACTTTGAATTTACAACAACTTTATTTTCTAAAAAGATATGTGCAAGAAACCTGTACATTCCTTTGTGTTTTGTGGAAGCACATCCTTTTCAGACAAACCTCTTGGTAAAAAAAAAACCGTTTACGCGCTAACATTTTCCGTAAAATTACGCAGTTGATTGACAGGCGCCAGAAGCATTACATTAGACGAAATAGAGTCCTAAACTGTGACGTCACAAAAATGAAATTTCTGAAATTATGGGATTTGTCAGGATATTCTGAAAGAACAATATCCAAGAGGCCTACTTGCCAAAAATGAGCATTTGGGGGCAAATTGTCTCTGAGATCGTAGCCCAGTTATGCTTACAAAATTCCATACAAGCTCTTCTAAATTTTTTTTGGGTCGACAGACGTTAGTAATTTGAACCGGCGCACAAATATGCAAATTTGTACACGGACTATAACAATAATATTCAAATGTGATCGCTTTGTTAAGAACTGTAACAGGCAAGTTAAAGTTTCTTACTGGTCGACGGCTCATTTCAAATTAGTTTTATAAACGTTTTTGGTCGTAATAAAATTTCCGACTCTTCTGAATGCGAGATAACATACAGATAATAACATATTTTGTGAAAGTCCGGAGGGAAATTAGTCACGCTTTACAGCCACAATCTTTTTGAGCGATTCGGGGTCCGGCACAAACCTTTTGCTTTGTAAGGTGAGATATTCAATCCATGTAACTATGCTTTGTGCTACAATTAACTTGACTTTCCAAATATTTTGTTGTTCGAACAGATTAGCTGTTATTGCCGCTTGTCAGACCAAATTATATTCTCACAGAGAAAAATATTTGCATGCTTGTGGTCCTTGTGTTTTTGTCAAATGTTGACAAAGTGTTATACTGATCGTTTAAGCCAAGGGATATAGCCTTTGTAAACAAGATCATATTTGCAATCGAGCGTTCACCATGAAAAGAGCGTCTTCAAAAATACTTCATTACGTACCTCCTTAATCGATCATATGTTGCTCATAACTCAAATGCGTTGCTCGGAATAACAAATATTTTAGTTAGCTTTCGGCAAACAAGTTGCAGTAATTTCCAGAAATAAACAAATAATCTTTTTATTTTGGGTTAGCTTTCCCGAACTTTGGCAATTTACTAATAGGCCATATTCGTATTCTCGGTATTGAACTGGATCTAGCCTGAAGTGGAGGCTCTTGCGGGGGAAACATTTACATATGAAAAGATTCCCCCGCAAGAGCCTCCACTTCATGCTAGATCCAGTTCAATACCGAGAATACGAATATGGCCTATTACAACACAGGAAATTACTTACTGTGGTGTTTACGCTTAAATAAACACTCGAAAACTACTTGTCTGAACACAACGACATTTACTCACAGACATGATGGCTAGATACAAAAGACAACTCTCTCTGAGACCGCGTGGGTCATTTGCATAAATGACTGACAGGTCTAGAAACACTACATCTCTCCCCTTCTTACTAGTGAAATCTGGATACACCTAATTAAAATGATATAAACGACTTGTCTGTATTAGCAAAAACGAGCAACAAATTTGAACGACGTTAGAGTCACAAATCAACTGCATGCTTCAAGTGTCTAGTTCTCGTGGACAAGTAGAACATAGTCTGCGAGTCTTGCAGGAGGCCTTGTCTGCCTTTGTGACCGTCGCGGGCCTGTGGTAGGAGTTGGATAACTGGACTCCTTGTCTAGTGTCGGAACATCTTGTGGTGTGAGATCTGTTGACAAATGTTCGTCTACTTCTTCTTCAAGTTTTCCAGCGTGCTTGATGTGGCCGGGGACGACTTTGAACATCGATGAATTGCGCGTTATGGTCTTGCGTCCGTCGTTTGCGGTAACCATGGATCCTTTTTTCTCTTCAACTACGAGAGGTACTGGACTAAACGGGGTACTTAGCTTGTTGGTCTTTGGTTGCTTGATCAGAACTGTATCTCCCAGCTTGATCTTGCTCTCTCTTGCACCTAGCTTTTGGTCTGCATATGCCTTCATTTTCTTCTTCTGTTCTGCGTCTCTCTCTGCCAGATTCTGTGTCTCAGGAATGATTTGTTGGCGAGCTGGTGCTGGTGATGCGAATTCTGGTAGGGTGGTCTTGAGCTTCCTTTGGTTTAGTGCTTCGCAAGGTGAGATACCTGTAGTGGAGTGCGGTGTCGCTCGATACTGCCGTAGAAACTTGTTGAGTTCTTGTTTCCAGTTCTTGTGCTCGACAGTGGCGGCTCTGATGCATTTCTCTAGTGTTGTCATGAAACGTTCTGCTTCGCCATTTGCCCTTGGCCAAAAAGGTGTAATCTTTCGGTGCTGGAAACCTAAATGTTCAGCAAAGTTCTTGAATTCCGTACCATTGAAAGGAGGTCCATTGTCGCTCTTTAACACATCAGGAATCCCTTGTCGTGCGAATATTGCATCAAGCTTCGGAATAGTGGATCTGGCTGAAGTGGATGTAACAATTTCCACTTCTGGAAAACGGCTGTATTCGTCGATGACAACCATGAGATAGTCTCCAGAAGGGAGTGGTCCTAGGAAGTCCATCGACAGTTCTTTCCACGGAGCTCTTGGTAGCGGTGTCATCTGTAGAGGTTCGAGTCGCTGTGCATTGCCCGTAGTTGCTGCTTGACATGATAAACAGCTGTCGACTTTCTCCTTCACCATCTTGTCCACGCCGGGAAACCAGACCTTCTCTCTGATGAGGCGTTTTGTCTTTACTATTCCCTGGTGTCCAACATACGCTAGTTCTACAGCTCTATCCCTCAGTGTCTTAGGGACTACGATCCTGTTTCCCCTCAGAATTGTTCCCTTGTAGACCAATAGCTCATCCTTTACTTTCTTGTACTCCTGCACTTCGGGGTCTGACCACTGGTCTGTTTCTATGGCCTTGATGAGCGCCTGGAGTGAAGTGTCTTTCTCCACCTCTGACTTGATTTCTTGTAGTGTCATCGCTTTTGGTACAGCTCGATTGCATATGTAGTTAACATAGTCCTCTGCAATGTTGCGCTCTTCGCGTTTAGTGATCCTTGGATGACGACTCATGAAGTCGGCTGGGTTTTCGGCATCTTTTCCGGGTCGGTAGATAAGCTGACAGTTGTAGGGCATAAGCCTCAGCTTCCATCTGTCGGTGCGGGCTGATGTTTGTTTGTGACTGTTGAAGATCCCGAGAAGAGGTTTGTGATCTGTGATAATGGTGAATTCTGATCCGTACAGGTAAAGATGACAATGTTCAACAGCCCAAACTACTCCCAGCATTTCCCTCTCGGTCTGGGAATATCTCTGCTCGATATCGCTGAGTGCTCTGCTTGCATAGCTGATAACTTTACCGTCCTGTACCAGCAGACATCCAAGTCCGACAGGGCTCGCGTCCACTATCACTTCAGTCTTGAGTCTAGGGTTGAAGTACGACATCACATGACTCTCGGTTAGGGTGTCTTTGAGTTTGTCGAATGCTCCTTGCTGCTCATCGGTCCACTGCCATGGCGTCTCTTTCTTGGTTAACAGTCGCAGCGGGGCTGTTATTGTAGCGTAATCTGGGATGTAACGGGACACGTACTGAGCCATCCATAGAAGTGATTTCACCTCACTGACATTCTCTGGTTTGCTCATCTCAGTGATCGCTTTGATCTTGTCTGGGTCTGCCTTGACTCCGTTCTTGCTGAAGATGTGACCATAGAACTTAATTTCACTCTTTGAGAAACTGCATTTATCCTTGTTCAGGCGGACGTCGTGTTGCTGGAGCCGTTCCAATACGCCACGGAGATTCTCGTCATGCTCCTGCTGGGTTTGTCCGAAGACGATGATATCATCTGAGATGTTCTTGCATCCAGGGAGACCTGTAAGTACTTCCTCAACTGCGTTTTGGAAGATTTCGGACGCCGCGTTTATCCCAAACATCAGACGCTTGTATCGCCGGAGACCTACATGTGTGCTAAATGTGGTGATGTGACGGCTCTCTGGTGCCAGCTCGAGTTGGTGGTATCCAGACGAAAGGTCTAACTTGGTGAACACTGTCGCTCCGTTAAGGTCTGCAACCAGGTCATCGATCGTTGGCATCAGGTGCTTCTCTCGCTTCACAGCTTTATTCGCCTCTCGCATGTCTACACATATTCTGACTTGACCGGAGCTCTTGGGTACTACGACGATGGGGCTCACCCAGGGGGTTGGACCTGTCACTGGCTCGATGATGTCTAGTTCTTCTAATCGCTTCAACTCCATCTCGACATCCTTTCTGACATGGAAGGGGACTCGACGGTGCGGTTGTTGCTTGGGTTTGACGTCAGGGTCTATGTGAAGCTTGATTACTTTTCCTTTTACTTTGCCGATTCCTCCAAAGAGACTTTCAACTTCTCCGCTCGCTGGGAACTGGGGACTAGTCTCGTCAGTTTTCACTTGATTGATGATCTTAAGCACGCCTAAATGTTTAGCAGAGTTATAACCCAGGAGGTTTCCTGATTCACCTTTAACGATGTGCAAGGTTGTTTGGGTGCTGTTGGCGTTCGCGGATAGTTCTGCCTGGATGGTTCCCAGTAGAGGTAACGGTATTGGTGATCCGTAGGAGAAAATTCTGCGCTTGGTGTTTTCTGGAGCTTGTTTCTTGTCCTTGTATAATTCCCTGAAGGTTTTCTCATCGATGAGGTCAACTGATGCTCCGGAATCAACCAACATTTCCACTTGCTTTCCGTCAATCGTGATTTTGCACATGGGTTGTTTGTCACGGCCTACTGTGTAAACGTATTCATCTTCTTCACCAGGGTCTTGATGCGTGACATGTTTCGCCGACTCGGGCGGGTTTGTTCTGCAAACGCGGGCAAAATGGTTTAGTTTCCCACATGAGCTGCACTTCCTGTTCTTCGCGGGGCAGGAGTCTTTGTGAGGGTATGTTCCACCACAGTTTCTACATTTTTCGTCTTTTCCGTCGAGCTTTCGGGACTGGTCACGGTTGCGTGACTCATGGCGACTTTGCTGACGGCGTTGTTTACCCATTGCTTGTGTTGGTGTTCCCCTTTTCTGTGGTTTTACTGCGTTCACGGTTTTCTCCGGACTTTCAAACTCCTTTGCTTGTTTTTCGCTCAATTCTAGGGCTCTACCTGCTTTCATGAGACCGGCTAAGTCGAGGTCCTCTCTCAGAGCTTTGCGGCGAAGGGAGTTTGACTGGCAGTTCAAGATGATCTGTTCTTTGATTTCTTTGTCTGCATTTGTGAAATCGCAGGTTTTTGCTAGGCTTCTCAAACGTGTATGGAAACTGTCCAGAGTTTCGCCATCCTTTTGCTTTGCCTGCCGGAAGTTATACACCTCGTATGTTACGTTGACTTGTGGAGAGAAATGAGCAGTTAATTTTTCGACGGCCTTCTTGTAATCCTTGTCCTCACCGACGTCTTGAAGCGTGTCGAAGATCTCGTCGACCTCTGGACCGCCGTAATGCAACAGAAGGGCTATTTTCTGCTTGTCTTCGGTAATTCCCATTGCAATGGTTAATCTCTCGAATCGTGCTAACCATTTCTTCCATCTAGGGCCTGCATTTCCATCTCGGTGAACGTCAAACGGTGGGAAGTTTGGTAGGGAAATCGCCATTGTTTTGATTTCGCGGGAAATCGCTTTGGAATTCTCTTCGGAAATCTCTTTGGAAATCGCTTCGGAAATCCTGTCAAATCCTTGTAGAACACGCTCTGTGGGTTCTTTGCTTGATCCTCGTCGCCAGATGTGGTGTTTACGCTTAAATAAACACTCGAAAACTACTTGTCTGAACACAACGACATTTACTCACAGACATGATGGCTAGATACAAAAGACAACTCTCTCTGAGACCGCGTGGGTCATTTGCATAAATGACTGACAGGTCTAGAAACACTACACTTACGTCGTTGCATTAACATAACAACCAATCAGAATGTTTCCCCGACATTCCGGGGAAATCACCCACGGTCTCGAACACGATTAGCGTCAGCGTTGTAGTGTAGTACAGCCACAAAGGCACGCCACTAAGGCTCAAAACATACACTTTAATCCGATTCCACTCAGTACACTTTCCCGCTCTCTCGCTTCTAAAGTTAATTTAATTGAAGGTTTATTAAAAATATTCAAAAATCGCGAAATACATGTGAATTTACAAGTATACTTTAAATATTTAAGAATACAAAAATCTTACATTTGACCTTAAAATTAAGTCTAAAGGGACTGGGAATTACAAGAGTCAGTAGTTATATACCAATGAAACAAAACGCTTAGGTTTGCTTGATTACAAGAACTGGGCGTTAGACGCCATTGTTGGAAAAAATCTTTCAGTCCGGCATTTAAAGAGTGATACATGGTTTTTGTTGCGCAACTCATAAGCATGGCAATCGGCGCGCTTTGGTGGTATGAGGTGGTACAGCCGTGACCCAGGCACACAGATACCGTCCCAAACTTTCTTGCATAGTTCGTCTCTTCTCACATTTAAGTGAGTGGAGTTTGCAGCCACAATGGCGTCACTGTAACTCAGCGCCGGGAATAATATACGCACAGCTCTTTTCTGAACTCTCTCGATCATGTCCTTGAGGTGAATTGGTAAGCTGGTAGACCAAGTGACGCAGGCGTATTCGAGGACCGATCGTACCAAGGCATAGAAGATGTTAATAAGGTCTTCGGGTGGAATTCCGGACCGCTTGAGCACTCTTAAGATGTAAAGACGTTTTGAAGCTTTGGAAACGATCTCGCGCACGTGCTCGTTCCACCCAAGAGTGTCGCTGATAGTGACCCCAAGGACTTTGTGTGAAGAGACGCGTTCTAAGGGAAGTCCGTTGACGCACAAAGGGCCAAGATCTGGCCGTTCCCCGGATCTGTTTTGAACAACACCGCTGTCCTAATACACTACAAGCGTTATCACAGACGTCACTCTCTCCGATTTTTTTGAGAGGAGGAGGCGAATATACACAGGCTAATGCAGTATTGGCTTGGAGAAGGTCAAGCACAGCGTTGGTAATCTAAAAGGATCGTCATTTTCGAACGCCGGCCCGAAGCGATGGCACATAACGAGCAGGAGTAGTATCGGTGGCTGTACACTTTTTTAATAACGGAGATTGGAATGGAACGAAACGGCATAGAT
>OX419339.1:6321684-6329184 GCA_948470475.1 Galaxea fascicularis
CGAGAGCAGTAAAATTAATCCCAAATAGTACTCCGGAGGAGTACCTATTAACTTTCCATGACAACGGCGCGTAAGTTCGTAATTTTGTTGAATGTACTATAAAATAAAAAAATCGCACAACCTTCTCGTACAATTCGGGATTAATATATACTCGTGATTTTGACAGTTCTTTCAAAATCAATCGTACCTATTAATCCCGAATTGTACGAGAAGGTCGTGCGGTTTCCTAACTAATATCAGCATGTATTTTCTCCACACTGTTCTCTATACATTTTCCGCTATGGTGATGATAACGTCAAGCTGCTTGTTGATCACGTCCTTTTTTCTCCCAACCCTTATGTTTGGTTGAGCAATGTTACTATGAGGAGAAATTAAGCATTGGTCATTCTTAGAGGTTAAACGTTTAAACGAATCTAATGAATAGGACATTCCGGCAATATGCATACAAAGCTAGGTCCGCACTATATTCTGTACGTCAATCGACTTCGTATTAAAGCTGCCTGGTCTCAGGAGTTGATAATCTCCTCAGAACTGCGGTGAGTGTCCAGTGTCAATCGTAACCGCCATTTTCCTATTCTTATTTGTGGAAGATCAACGGAAAAGAGATTCCCGCCTAAGCGTATCTTCAGAACAAAGCCCACAACCGGAACGTGATCGACATTTATGAGGTGATAGACACCGAAGAATACTTCGTATACGTCATGGAAAGACCTGAAAACTGCAAGGACATGTTTGAAATCATTGAGGAACGGTGTAACCAGAACGAAACTCTATCAGAAGAGGAGGTCCGGAAGTACTTTTCGCAAATCATCTGAGCCAACATCTGCTGCGAGGAAAAGGGAGTTCTTCACCGAGATATTAAACCAGAAAATATCCTGGTTGATCTGTGCAGTGATGAAGCCAAGTTGATTGACTTTGGACTGTCGTCTGAGGTTCAAAAGGAACCACTCACAAGGTTTAGAGGTGAGAATGTTGAGCGCCTGCGAAGAACATACCTACCAACAGGGCCCGGTTGTTCAACCGTTGGATAGCGCTATCCACCGGATAACTCACTAATCACGATCCAGCGGATAAGTATTGGGAAAGGTAATTCCACTATCCACTAGATAGATATTTATCCGTTGGATAGCGCTATCCAGCCTTTGAGCAGCCGGGGCCAGATTGACACTATGCTTTAGATGTGCTACATTTTCCACAGATTTGAAATCACGATCGGAATGCCACTGAATGCTAGTGTCGGTTAAATTCCTTGAAAAAATCAATATACAATTGCACAATCTTGACTAATGATAATTCCAGTTCAAAGATCCTATTGGAGAAAGCAGGGGGGGGAATCCTTAGGCAGGGGTGAAGCTACTTGGACGATGAACTGAGGGCTTCAACAGCGGCAAATTCCTTAACACCAATTACGATTAATAACCCTCTCGGAGAAGGAGCGGATAGAGAAGTAATTGGCGTACAAATGGTCTCTTAGATGGAATGGATATTTTGTACGAGGTCGTTTGAATTTTGAAAGCGATCTCGATCGCCCAAGGATTCACTTTGTCCTAAACCTACACCAACATTACACTTCTCCTATCTCTGTTTTTTCAGGCACAAGAAGTTACATGCCTCCAGAATTCACCAAATGCAACCCGTATGTCGGTTGTCAGGGCACAGTTTGGCAGATGGGAATCCTTCTGGTCGATATGTTATCACCTGAGACCAGGGCATTTGAACACCCAAGCGATGCGCTTCTCTTTCCACCAAAGGTGCCTAGCTCAACATCTATCACCAGGTATTTTCGCTACTTACATCAATTTCTACGCTACCACTAACGTTAAATTGCGGAAATAAGCAGCCCAACGTATACTTAGACCTTGCCTCCCCTCAGAAGGGACCAGCGTCACGTGACGACCCAAATAACGGCTGCAAAGGAGAATACCCTATTTCGTGCTTAGCTGAAATCAACGTATGTTCACAGCCCAGTGTTGGAAGTCTTAACAAATTATTGTCTACATTGATAGTATTGGTAAGATAAGTGTTGTTTAACGACATATTCAAAAAACACAGATTTTCTGGGGGGTTTTCTCAAGGTAGTATCAGTCGTGCCAGAAAGAAAATACATTTTTTTCTTGACATGCGCGACAAAAATAACGAGATTGGTTTTAAACCCTCCTAGAATTACTAGTTGCCCTTCAAATACAAATATCCAGTCCTTCCAGATCAACAGTCGTCGCCAAGCAAACTCTCAGCTCATTTTTAGGTCACTTGTTGGTATTAATATATGTCTTCGTTTTTATTCAACAGAAGTGAAGGACTTGATCTACTCTCTGTTGAACACAAATCCATGCAACCGTCCAACTCTGAAACAAATCCTGCAACACCCATGGTTTGCCTTGAAGAACTGAGAAGCTACATTACTGTTACTGTTAATTACTTGCAAGACTCTGTCAACACCTTATAATTATCATCGTTAATGAACTGAATTATACTCTCAAACGTACAACATATGTCAGTACCTAGAAATCAAAGGCCATTATTCACAAATTCAGCTACAGATTGTTAAATGTATTTAAGTTCCACTTAAGAAACTTTTATAACTGACAGTAGAACTTTTCTCACAATATAAAACCATTAATTACCAGTGACAGGGGAAAAATATAAGCGTTATAGGGTAGGTATGGGGGGAGGGCTGAATTAGGAAAATAGCTAGGGGGGAATGGATTTGTGGGGGGAGGGTGGAATTATAAGGTACTGCCATTAGAGGCGTGTAACCAAAACAAAAATTATAGATATATAATAATCTGATGGTCTTTTTGCTATGCTTGAAAGCTCACGTATAAGCCCATAAAACTGCAAAGTGCAACCATGATGCGACTAGCAGAAACACGCCCGTACGGGTTGGTGGTGCTAATTTAATAATAATGGTACTTTGTACTGGTTAAGGTTTCAGCTTTTGCATTAACAGTGCTTTAACTGGTAATAATTTTCATTGTTTCCAATGTTGATATTTTTGGAGTAATCCGCGAACAAACATTGGTCCTCATCAGCAATATTTCGCTTCAGTGGGTTTTGTTAAGTACTTTTTGGCAATCAGTAGCTAATACCATAAACCGGAGGTCTGTTACTAACTTGGGCAGACGTTTGTGCAGCTATTGGGTTATGCGTTTCAGTCAAAAAACATCTAGTATAAGACAGGAACAAGGCTTGTTATGCAGAGACCTACAGTCCGTTTTGACTGCCCTCTCGGAGCGATAATGAAACGGATAATCGCACGCACAAACGTCAATCATATTTCATCCAACCGTCTTAACCACGCACCAACCGGGCACGAGAATTTAGGACAAAAGTGGGAAAGGATTCCTCGGTTCCTTTGATGCGCCATGATCCAAGTGATCTTGGATCGTGACTGGATTATGCATTCCAAAGGAACGCACCCTAAGATTCGGCTGGTTCATCTCAAATACATCTTCGCTGCTTCATCAAGGTTGCACTTCGATATTCGATAACAGGACTATCTACAAAATCAAACAATCAAAAACCTCCCGTGGCTAAGTTTTACATAAGGGACCGTTCATTTTTTAAGGGATAGGGGGGGCTGGTGGGATTTGGGGAATGCCATGTAGCAATTGTATGACCCCCCCCTCAGCTTGCCAATTTTCTCACATGACCCCCCTCAAAAAGGAATTTTTTGGGGGTTGACCCCCCCTCCCTCCTCCAAAAAAAGTTGCACCTGGTATTTTAAACTTTAATACGTATGAATATCTCTATCTTGATTTGTTTTGAACTGTTACATTCCACTTAACATGATAGCAATTTTTGATATGTGCTTGCTATGAAGTAAATAAATTTTTACAAATGTATCAAAAGCTGTTTTTTTGACAAATCTCATATCATCTCAAAAGAATGAAAAGTCAATTTCCAATCTCCTAGTTATGGCTCATCCTGAGCGTGTTGTAACTGGCCGCTCATGATGTTTCAAGGTGTAGACAGGCCAAACACGACTCCTATTGGTCAGGAAAGGAAATTCAAAGACCTCAGAGCTTTGCTCTGACGAGTACATCTTTCAAAGACCTCGCTTTTCTATATGAAATAAGGGAAGGATTTTTGAATATTTTTCGTAGTAAGGGCTGGTTTTGTATAAGATGCCATTTGTTCATAAGAATATGTTTGAGATTAGGCATTGATGGGCGGTATTCTGTAACAAACGGCAAAATTCTTTTAATCCCATTGCCAACGAGCTTCCCCATCTTTACCCCCCTTCCCTGACGATCCCTGAAGCCTGCGTAAACGTGGAAGATGTGGCCACGCTGTTGTTTAAACGAGATGCACCATGCATTGCTTATCTCCTGTAAGGAAACTATTTTAGCAATGCGGCAGGAAGCAGGATGCTCACCAATCTTGAGCCGGACGTTAGGGACAGGGTGTACTGCATCCTGTATCCTGAAGATTATGGTACGGAAGACACGAGTGACGAGAAGGAAGAAGACGACGAAGAGGAGGAAGAAGACGACGACGAAGAGGAGGAAGAGAATGACGAAAAGGAAGAGGAGGAGGAGAAAGAGGAAGGAGACGCGTGAATGTTTCAATGATTTGTACGAGAAAGACAACAGAATCTCACGAATTAAAAACCTGTTACTATTAAAGCGCTGTTATTTTATACTTTAATAGTTTTTCGATATAAACGTTGTTATAAAGGAGTTTGTTACTTTGGAACTGTTTTAGAGTGATTTTACTTAACCTGTGAAACAGTATCTAACTATCAGTGCGAAAAAGTTATAATTAAACAAAAGAAAACAACAGAATTAATGTGTATTATTAATTGTAATTGTATAGTATCTATTTCACGGGTTATGTAAAATCACTCTAGCATAGAACAGATGTTCATATTTCGTGAATAAAGCAGAATTTCTTATCAATTTGTGAAAACTTCATTCCACTTTTTTTTATCTCAGAATTTCGCCTGACCCCCCCTTTCCTTCCTTTTTTTTGGGGCAGCCCCCCCTTTAAAGCCATATTTTTTTGCGTGCCCCCCCCCCCAAATCCCACCAGCCCCCCCTATCCCTTAAAAAATGAACGGTCCCTAAGCTTTTTTAATTTCTCTTTTGATTTTTTATTCCGTGGTCGGCGACTTTTAATAAAGATAGCATTAATAAAGAAAAACATTGAACGTATAATAAGTTTATATAGGATATCTCTTTTCATTATTACAATGAAAAATTAAATTTGTATTTGCGAAGAAGCGTGCTACTGAATTTCTGCCTTACGCCACTAGTATGACCATCGGATATAGCCCTCCGCTTGGAGACCACTAGGTCGCACCTCTCATAAACCTGTATTTTTCGTGGTCAATCGTAACAGTAGACTGCATTATTCTGATGTTTGGGTACATTGTTTTCATTTGAACCTATTGTTTTCTCCACCAGTCATATTGACGCATCAGCGAGGTGCGACACATGTTGAGCTCATAGAAATTGTGGAGTCATCTGGAATTGCTCATTATTAGAGCTGATGCTTTTTGGTCTATAAATGAAGACTCTTAAGGGGGCATTCTAATTGAATTTGTGGGTAAATGGGTGAAATGAGAATGACAGAAAGAAGGGTAGAAAAGGATTAAATGACATTAATCCATCTCTTGGCTAAAACTTGTGATCATTAGCTATCCCCAGAAACGAACCTAGTTGTAGGGCACCATCCTACCTTCTTTCAGGGCCAACACGGCTTCCTCTGCGTTGCTTATCAAGTTATCAGCGTTTTCAGTAATTTGGGGAAATCTCGCGTACCAGTTCCTGACCACATCCTAAAAATACCAAACGTTCGACTGAAGATCACATTTTCCACTCAGAACAAAAGATTTCATTTGAGGGTGGGTATGAATGCTGGCATAACCGTTACACATGGTCGAAACAATCATAACCACCTGGTAAATGAATTAGTCTTAGAGAGCAAATTTATATTCTTGGTCCACAATTCACCGAGGACGGCCGCCATTTTAAAATGACTGTCTTTAGCACCGCTGACTATTTGGCGTCAATAAGCTCTCTAGGTCCTAGTTAGCTTAAAAGTTCACTGACGTTGCAAGAGGATGAAGAGAGAACAAGTGATGATTCCTTTACCTGCAAAAGATTCTTAGCAAGGCGAGGCTTTCCTGAGTATATGCAGAGAAGTCGCTCGTTGAACGCGTCCACAGTCTCTTTAGACAAATTTAGCGGCTCCACTTCAACCTTCAGTGGTAAAGTGGCTTTGGATCGAGTCATCTTAAAACCAGGTACTAGTCCGCCCGCGTTGTCCTGCCAGCCTCCGCCGGTGGTTAACATCTGTTCGATGAGCAGCACTGCGTGGATGAGAGAATCTGTGCTCGCTGTGCGGCCTGTTGCTCGTAGCAACGCGGCTAAGATGACTCCCGACAAAATACTACTCGTACCTAGACCACTGCCTTGAGGAACTATTGACCAAGTGTGAAGCTCAAAACCCGCCTGGTATTTTCTCCGAAGCTGTTCAGCTAATGATTCCACGGATGAAAGAGTTGCGATGTCCACGAGGCAGAAGCATGCTTTGAGAAGAGCACCTAGTGAAACCAATGATGATGAATTAAACAACAGTAAGTTTTACTTTGTGAAATGCCATGAAATTAAAAATATTCTTCCCCCAAAGGCTTACGATGACTAAGTAAACAAGTGCTATGCGTCAACCTGAACGTCTTCTTTCCGACCAGCTTTCGTGGTGGAGGGGCTTGCTCAACGCGATAATTTTTCAACAAATATCTTCTCTTGCCAGATCTGAATCCTTGGATATTGTAGATAGTATTGGACAAGCCGAAGAAGAACTCAAAAAAGTGCGCAACACTCAGCGGCCAAATATCTTCCCCCCTCCCCCCTTAAGATCCCTACAAATGGCATGGGACAGGTGAAAAATTAGAAAAGTGACAGGGTATCAGGAACAAAACATCAGGTCTCATCGAATATCGACGAAACAACCACTCTGACTCTGCAGTTATGTCATGCCAACCGAAAAGAGGTTTAACGATAAGGGAAATTGAATAGTAAATGAAAAACGAGGACGACGGATCGCTTTTCCCTAAACAGAGGGAGGACATTCTAAATCTGGCGGTGGAAGAGCGGGGAGGGGGAGAAGCGACCTCGTATTATAGGAAATTAATTTCAAGTTGTTTTTTGCTAAATTTAACAATAGCTTATTTCCGGAGAACACCTACAACCCCTACACTGTATTTTACTCCAAGTCACTTAAATATCCACTTTAAAGGCCTCCGTTTATAAAATTCTTGAAGCACAACAAAATGTGGAATTACCTGGGGCGTGAGGTTGGGTGTAGTTTTGTAAGTGATTCAGCTCAGTGCACACAACTCTAACACTATGTTTCCCAGAGTGGATTACGAGGACAATCTTAAGCCTTCAGATGAACATACAAAATAAGTTAATTGTGTAGGTTGTTTTGCATTCCACCCTCCTTTGAAAACTACCTAATCTGGTATTTTACACTTAAATATAAATATGGTCA
>OX419339.1:6336684-6344184 GCA_948470475.1 Galaxea fascicularis
GGAACCACAACTTCTTTCTCCAATGGAATTCCGCCCGCAAATCGATTAAGGACACGATTTCTTTCAAAGACAACCTCAGGGAAGACCGCCATCTAAGAGAACACATCGTGTAAAAAATCAATCTCGTCTGCGGAGAGAACACACTAGAACCTACACTAAAAACGCGCCTAATAGTATCTTTCAGGTTATAAATTTCTCAGGGTAGATTTTGTCACCTAATTAAAAAAAACTACACGAAACGCATTACGCGGAGATCTGGTTAAATGTCATTGGCTGCGCAGTTCGGTATTCAAGTTCGAAAAATAATATCAATCTATTAATTTCTGTTGAGGTTTTTCCTTCTCAGCAGGAGAACATTAAGTTTGTGGTTCTACCAATGCTGACCTGTTAATCTTTTGCTGATCGGGAATCTCCGACACTCCAGTACTGGCCAACCAGAAGATGTCATCTTTACCACCATCCTCATTGCGAACATCGAAAGGATGAACAACAGAAAACAGCTTTGCATTCCAAAGGCTTCTGCAATGCTCAGGCTGAAGAAAAACAAAGCAGCTAATTTGAATCCACGCTCAAAACACTGGGACCCCTTTATATGGGACTATTCTGCTTATTCCTCCTCTGGTTTAGGAATGACATAGGAAATATAGTTTGGACCGTAGACCAAGCACTTGAAACTGATTTTCGGTGCCACGTCACAAGCTTAGCGGGAAGTGCACGAGTTTCCCGCCAAAAGTACCCCACCCCTCCTCCCTCAGTAAAAAAGGATATTGTGTGTAGTCCAACTATACCATAGCTGTTCACTCTGTTGTCGAAAACACAATGAACGGAATATCACTCTCGGCTGTTCATTCCAAAAAAACGGAATGGGTCCCAAGAAAATGGGCATAATGCATAATGCAACACTATGCTTGCATTCAATTTTTAAACTTTTAATTTCTTCGTCCCATATCAGCCACTTTTTGAAAGCAAGAGGTTCAGACAAAGGAGTCTCGAGTGCATTTTCTTAAGAGCCCCCAAAACCTGGCGCTTCGCTGTTAATCGCGAATGTTACTTTTCTTACCAAAGCAGGGTTACTAGAGGTACGCGTTTTACGACTGCAAGATTTGGAACGGAAACACGAAACACAACTTCTCTTCCACATGGCGAGAAATTGCGAGATCACTGTCTCTCCAACAAATAAACCTCCTTATTCCGTCATATGCTATCGCCGCAATAACAACATTAAACACGTGATCTGGGGATCAAACTAAAAACATCTTCAACCCAAACCCCCTGCTTCAAGACGACTGATTACTGAGAAGAAAAGGAAGAATTTTGTACGCTTACCACTCCAATCCACACCTCTTCCGGATTGATTCCTGTTCCCTCAAAAAATTCGATCCATGGTTTGTTACAGTAGGTACTGGATGGAGACGAGGAAGGCATCTGTCAAAAGGTATATAATTTGAATGAATGCTATTGGCAATTTTCCCTCGTCGTGGATGATTAACAGCGCAGCGTAAAGTAAAGGTTCAATAGGCTATGTTAACGCTATTCTTGTTGTAAACACTGTAGACCGGTTTTCAATCAAGTGTCGAAAGCGATATGCGTTCGCTAGGGTTTTCTTTATTGCGCTCTGTGGCTCGATTAGCAAATCTCACACAGGGCCGTAGCTAGGTTTTATGTAACGAGGGGGGGGGGGGGGGGGGGCATTATCGCGAGTATCAAAGGCAGGAGCCTTGTAGGGGGGTCTGAGAGTAACATCCCCCAGAAATTTTTAAAATTTGGAGGCTCCGAAACGCTATTTTCAGCACTTGTCATGAGATATGTATCCGAAAACTCGACCTCGAATAAGTGTGAAAAGGCAGGTGTTCTCGATTCTTGCGTGTGCTTAGGTTATGTTAATTTGAAACATCGTATACTCAAGCACCAGTACACTAAATATTTCACAATACTGCATAATATTTGGCTACCTCACCTATTAAAGATGTTTTTCAAAATAACTGAATCTAAAGAAAACAACTCCATCCACAGATTTGTCTGGTTCAACAGGTTCAGGAGGGGGGGAGCAGCTGCCCCCCCCCCTCCCCCCGTCCTGCCCCCTTCCGCTAGCTACGGCTCTGTTACATCTGTCTCTCAACCAATGTGAAGCAAAATTAAGTTACTCACTCGTATTTTCCGCGCTTAATGCCGGCTGTGAACTGTTTCGAACTGTGATTGGTTCCCTGCGCTGTTCGCATCTACTGTGATTGGCTAAAGTAACAACTCTGAATTTGGTTTTTAATTGCGACACTCCGTTGGTGTGGCAGTAGAAAAGCAGTACACCGAGCAACTTTGCCAAGTTGACATTTCTTAATTCAAGGGGGCGGTAAAGAAAGATACCGAGTATTCATCAAGACATAACATGTTAAAAAGATTGAGTATTTATTGATTGAAGATTGTTTAATGAAATGATAGTATATAGCAGATCAAAGGCTCCTATGAGCCAGCTCATGGATGGGGAACATAACAATACTTTGAATTTACAACAGCTTTATTTTCTAAAAAGATATATGCAAGAAACCTGTACATTCGTTTGTGTTTTGTGGGAGCACATCCTTTTCACACACACCTCTCAATATAAGAACCGTTTACGCGCTAATATTTTACGTTGATTGACAGGCGCCAGAAGCATTACATTAGACGAAATTGACAGACGTTAGTAATTTGAACCGGCGCACAAATATGCAAATTTGTACACGGACTATAACAATAATATTCAATAATATTCGCTTTGTTAAGAACTGTAACAGGCAAGTTAAAGTTTCTTACTGGTCGACGGCTCATTTCAAGTTAGTTTTATAAACGTTTTTGGTCGTAATAAAATTTCCGACTATTCTGAATGCGAGATAACATACAGATAATAACATATTTTGTGAAAGTCCTGAGGGAAATTAGTCACGCTTTACAGCCACAATGTTTTTGAGCGATTCGGGGTCCGGCACAAAACTTTTGCTTTGTAAGGTGAGATATTCAATCCATCTAACTATGCTTTGTGCTACAATTAACTTGACTTTCCAAATATTTTGTTGTTCGAACAGACTAGCTGTTATTGCTGCTTGTCAGACCAAATTATATCCTCACAGAGAAAAATATTTGCATGCTTGTGGTCCTTGTGTTTTTGTCAAATGTTGACAAAGTGTTATACTGATCGTTTAAGCCAAGCGATATAGCCTTTCTAAACAAGATCATATTTGCAATCGAGCGTTCACCATGAAAAGAGCGTCTTCAAAAATACTTCATTACGTACCTCCTTAAATCGATCATATGTTGCTCATAAATCAAATGCGTTGCTTGCCAGAATTCGGTTTTTTGGCTAGAAAGTGTTTCTCCTGTTTCCTTTTTTTGCCGATTTTCTTCATTCTTCCTTCTTCCATCATATTGTGACAAAAAATTCTCGATTACTACTGCCCCAGGTACCGCACAGTGATAAGCTTTAGAGTTGCTTTTGCGATATCTCGAAGTTCATTTTCGCTGCTCTGAAGATTTCAAAGTTCAATTCTCGCAGCTCGTGTTCTTCATCTTATTAACTTTACCTTTGTTGAGTTGGAAAATCGAAACGAAAAACCGACGTCATGAACATTAAACACGTAAACAATATCTGCAGAGCAAAATTCTCCGCCTTTGTACTACACCCTGAAATTTACAAACGTTGGACCAAGAAGACTATGGAGACAAAAATAATACTCACCAGGGGAGGGACCGGGGGAAAGTTTAATCAATAAATTAATCAGAATCGAGTGAGTGAGCGAATGAGTGATCCCCTGAGTGAGTGAGGGAAATTCAGACCCACAACAAAACCTCATGGCATGACTACGTCATCCATGAGCTAAAAACGAAAAAACAATCTCCTTGACATTCATCTAAAATTGATTTAATTCTTCTTTGATAAGGTACGGAAAAAAGGGCGTTAAATCCCCCGGCTTTTATCGTTAATTTAACTCATAACATTTCTTACCTGCAGTTGATCATAAACACCAAAAACCACCAGTGCCCGCTGCGACTTTCCTCTGAGACCTGGGAGCGAGACATTAAAGCCTATGATACATAGATCTTTAGCCAGAGTGATTCCTGAAACGAGACCCTGCGAAAAAAAAGCACAGAACGATGATTACCGTGCTATTTATGCGAGCAAAAAAATGCCACATCTCTGGGTGAGAGGTCACGATAGCTGATCCATGCTCCTCTACCCTGGATGCGAGAAGTCTTCTCGCTCACCCGCGGCGAGGAGCGTCAGAGATTCTGTCGCCCCCAACGAGAAAATAATCTCTAGCATCCAGGGTAATGCTCCCCTAGGTGCGAAAAACTCCTTTCTATTGCTTTTTTTGCTTCATTTATCCGAGTCATTTGTAGCTTAAAACTCCTTACTAAGTCTCACTGTCCTCTGTCTACCGATCGACGGTCATCAATTCTCTCGTCGTTTCCCTTAAATATCTTGTGCGTTTCTTTCATTTCTTGATCAAGCGGCATATATGCCGTGGTTCAATTTAACCTTGTTTTACATTTTATTTCCCTTTGTTTTCAACTCATTACCATACATTACCACACCCCAAAACAAAGGAAAACAGACATTAATTGTCCTTCACGGTTGGCGCTTAAAGGACTCAGACAGTGGTCGGTCCATCGGAAACGAGTCAATTCAGCATTGATGCCAAACGAGACCCTTCAAGTCTTTATGCGGCGTATTTCTCTCAAAAAAAAAATTCGTAGTTGTTATGCTATATTTGTTAGATATAGTTACAGGAAAATCAAAAACCAATTAAGGTGGCTCAAAACAGTTTCCAGCACTTTCCAAGACGTAGATTTTGATGAGTCATTATTACCAGTCTTTATCAGTTGATGCTGTAATCATGGTATCAAAAAACTGCCCAATCATTTGTGAATACGTTGCTATTATTTTTGTGACACTATAGGTTACCATAGCAACACTATGACCTGCTAAAAACACGCTTAATTTCAGCTTAAAGCGCTTATATTTCAAAAACGGCACAGTGAAATTTTGATAAGCAGGATGAGATGCAACTTTTGGCAAAGTTTAAATAAATTCTGTACATGGAGTTCAGAGCCACCTTAAATTTTCGAAAATTTAAGAATTTAAATAGAGAAGGAATTCAAACTGAATCATAATTATGAAAAATAAAAGAATAGTAATACTAACCTTGAAATCACGAGGAGAAATTCCTGTTAGAACACAACCTGTGCCGATATTGGCATTTCCCTAAAACCCAAAGAAAATGATTTTCAAACGTTAGGAATGGTAACAAGTGACTACACAAAACAGACATGTTACTTGATTCTCACAACTTGGCGCCCATACCTGCAAATGACAGTGTGATACAACGCTCTCTTTCCCAATACTTATGCTGCCATCGATGATGGAATTCACCAATACGACAGAAGGGTCAATAGTGGGGAGCTCCTCCTGCCTGTCCTGTTGAATAGTAAAATGATGACACTTTAAGTTATATTTTAGGCTGTTGTGTGTCCCTCAGCTACATATTGGTGGCACCTTTGCAGGGGTTTCGTTCAGGGCCGGACGCCGGACGTAACGTTCAGTTGTTTGATATGTAATGTCCGGCAGTAACGTCCAGTATTTCACACGAAATAATAACTTTGCTGAAGTCTGACGTCCGCTTGTTTAACCCATGAAACCGGTACTTCAAAATGTTACCGAAAACCCTGCCTTATAGTTCGTGGTGATTTTTGTGATTTATTTATCATCGCAGTTATGAGCACTACTCGAGCTTTTTTCCAAATACTGTCCTTGCATTCAAATGATCCCTACTCGGACAATCATAAAAAAAAACGAAAAAGCCTTCGAGGTTTGCTGAAACAGCATATCGAACGGCATCCGACGCCTCGAAAGATTGTCCTAAAAATTGTACAGGTGACCTTGAATCTTCACTTGTCTGCCATTCCTTTGTGTTCATGTTCCTAAAAATACATCCAGAGCACCGGCAGTACCTTGTTCAAACAGACGTGAGTTTGCCTGCTGAAGTCAAAAGGAGCATCATCAAACTTTTCATTGCTCGTCAACATTTGCCTTCTGTAGCACTGGGCAGATGGCTGCATGTAGTCAAACTCTCCGTTTTCAATCACAGCTGTTTTAGAATAAATGAGTGAAAGTCAACTGTTATCAGGTAACGGGCTGTAAGGGTAAAAAAATGTACATGCCAGCCAGTCAGATCATTATATAACCGGGTTTGGGAAAACGGACACTAACGGTTGTAAACGGTTACTAAACGGCTCGCTCAAGCGTTAAAACGGTTTCTGTTACCGTTTAAAGGGATGGCTAAACATTCAAACGGTAGAAGTCCAAAAACGGCGTTAAACGGTGAACCAAAACTGAACAAGGACAGCTCGAAGCGTTAAACGGTTGACCAAAGTCAATAACCGTAGCTTCAAACATCAAACGGTTGAACCGTCGAGATGGTTTCAGGGCAAACAGAATTATCAGTTGGCCACCTCTGAGAAAATAAGCCGACCACAGCGCTAACACTTGAAAAAAAGGACCAAAGGATAGATCAGAAATAGCACTTTTTCGAAGGTACAATTTGGATACATATTCATGAGATGGTTTGATGGAGTCCTAATACGTTTTTCGAGATCAATCTGGGATGCGCCATATTTGAAGGCCAAATCATAGGGAAAAGAGTGAGGCCTTTCAGGAATTGAAATTACCAATAATAAGCCAGTTTTTGCAAAATCGCGAACACAACCTGTTCAAAAAAAGCAAATGGAGATAAATGGAGCATACCAGTGACAAATATGATAAAAATCATATTACGGGGTTAAGGTCTGTCCACAACACTGTTTCTGACAGTAAGTACCACATTAACATTTTTATAACACGACAGCGTAAACCTCACATTTTGATTGGCTTAGAGGAGTTTGTGATTAAATTATAGATGCACGAATGACGTCATGAGTTGAAGAAAGTAGTCAAAACAATGTCTTGTAGAAAACCAGTAGATTCCATTTGTCAATGCGTGTGTCCTCTGATAACGCACGGTAGACGTCAAAAAGGCAGTAAGAACATCAGCCACACGACTCGCCCGCGACGAGTAGTGTTACCTCTCTGTTCTTACATGTTTTGACATCTTCCATGCATGCGGTGATCTTGTAATGCACTAGTATGCGTTATACAAATTAGTAGATTTATTATCTATTAATTATTACTATCTGAGTACACAAGCACTACAACCTAAAATTTATTTGTTCAACAAATAACTTAAATACAGTGTACATAACTGCACCTCCTCTGAGTGTGAGACCCCTGAGTGCCTTCCAAAGCGATGACCTGGCAGCTCTCATCATCATCATTTCATCTTTTGAGTGGCATTTGGTTCCCATACGAGTGCTGCGTCCATATGAACCACTCCTCTCGCCATCAACAAATGCTGACTCAGTGATGTTTTCGGCCAAGCAAAGAAGAATGTCAAAGAATAGTGACAACTAAAAGGAAAACACAAGGTGTTTTGC
>OX419339.1:6359184-6376684 GCA_948470475.1 Galaxea fascicularis
TGAAAAAGCATCATGGTGATGCCATCTGAAAACTGTTGCCAGTCGAGCCCTTCAAATTAAAAAGAAAGAAACTATCTAAGAATAATATCAAACTAACAAATAAGTTAATAAAAATAACATGGGTTGCATGGGTGCAACATGGGTTGTGTGGCACTTTTTTTCACAAAATAATCTGGTTTGCAGGTCTCTCAAAAAGTAATAAATATTATAACAGTGGGTTTTTCCTTGTGCACTGTCATGAAATTAAAAATATTCTTCCCAAAAATGAAACTGCATCTGATGGGAAGACATTATTACAACATCAACAGTAAAATCTATAATAATTCACATTTAAAACAAAATCAACTTGTTTCATGAGGGTGACTCTTCCCGTGTAAAATAACCCCATGGAATGCCATGGAATCTCAATGAAATCCTATGGAGTTCCATGGAGTGCCATGGGATTCCATCAACTTTCCATGGAGTTCCATGGAACTCCATAGAACTCCATGGAGTTCCATGGAATTCCATGGAAGCCCAGCATAAAGCAAGCGCTGGACTTGAGATTTAAAAATCATTTCAGGATCGCTTGACTTTTCCTAATCGACATACGATGGTTTGGTTCAGTGAGGGTTCTTTGATTCGACAATTTTTAGAAAAATCTCGGACTGCCGGCCATTTAGTGTTTTTAACACCTTGGCCGGTTACCGGCCATACACCACAGCGTAAGTTAAAACAGTTATAATCCATGTATAAAGGCCTAAGAGAGTTGATAATTCTACGCGCACTGTGGGAAAAGAAAGCTTTAAACCAGGGCGTACCTTGGTGTTCAGGAGTGTAAAGTACTGATGCAACAGCAAGCAAGTATCGCTTTCTGTTCCATGATCATAGTCTGTCATCATGGAACCCTGGGTTTGATCACAAAAGCTTTCGGTTTCATTTAACGTGTTTGGAGACTCTCCTGTCGTTTGTTCCTCCCGCCGACGTCTGACTGCAGCAGCCCTCCGGTTATGAATTGTTTGTCTTGGGAATTTTTTTTGCTTTATCATATCTGTGTTGCATATATAAACCCCGCTTCTTTTTCGTAGCAGGAGGATGTTGTTCGGCCATCTTAATTCAGACTGCCAGTCGACTGCCCGTTGGCTTTCTATTCGTTACCAAGTTCTGCGACCGCGTGGCTTATTTATTAGCAAAATATCTTGTCATCACTCCTCACAGGATCACGTCAAGTGGGAAACCAAGTGCACGCAAAGCGCAAATTTTGTTTTCAAGTTAAATGCAAATATTTGAACGAATTTGTAGGTAACAGTGGAAGGCTGGAACCTTCCCATGTCAGAAAAGGATGTTGAAAGTCAGGGAACAACAGAGGATAAGAGCTTTCATTGTTCTCGTAACTGAAAACCACCTGCATACTTCAAATTTTGGCGCAAAGTCGGTTCAGTCGCGTTCTCTCACTGTTTGTTACTGAAGTTGTCGGATCAAGCAATTCAACTTTCGATTGTTGAAAGTCCAGCACTAGCTATCAATTTTTTACAGGTCAGTCAGAGATTGTCTAATATTTTCAGTGGTCGTTAGATTGAAATGTAAGCTTTAAAGTAAGTTTGCAATTTGTGTGAGAAGTTACGTACGGAAAATTCACTTCAGATCAAGCGTCTATCGCCAGTTGGTGTGTTAACATAAACAGGAACATTAAAAAGGGTTATGTGTGTAGAATTATTTGCAAACATCAATTTCAGCTTTCTTTGACAAATACGCAGATAGTGGGCAACGAACTTGAATATAGCTTCAAGACCTGAGCCTTTCACTTTTACCGTCATAACAATGTAACGATAATAGGCCGTTGGGTCCTCTATTTTCGCGATTCAGTAATTCAAAGTTTTGAAAAAATACTAGTTAAGGATTTATCGAGCAGTCACTTTAAGGCCAGCAAAGGTACGCCTGTTGATTCAGACGTCGAACGAATTCGAACTTAATTCAGTTTGTAATCGTAGGTCTTAGTTTCGTTTGAGTGTCTTAGATTTCGTAAAAACTGGGAGACATCAGGTTAATATCCCACGTGCAGCCTCGAATCAAGACCAAATCAATCCACTACAAGCTAACTCTGCAGTTCCAATAGTGACAGAAAGCACAAGTACAGCTGATGTTGCCAATAATGACAGCTTTGTGATGCCAGCAGAAGTAAGTGTATTATAAATATATCTTATGGATAACAACTGCCTGGTCCAGTACAAATATTTTTAACAATAATAATTTTCATAATATATGGCTAAATATTGACACTTATTAATAAATAAGGTCTCATTCATTCATTTGTTTGCTCGTTCGCTCATTTGTTCATTTATTCATTCACTAACTCACTCACTTGTGCACTGATGATTATTGACACTAGCTCATTCATTCATTCAGGTTATTTACTGCCTCAGTCTGCAGGCTAACTTGCAATATTACTATCTTCTGACTTCAGTTAATTGTTTTGAATTATTTCTTATGACTATACAGTCATATAATCAATAAGGAAATTGACATGAATGCAGTCTGACAACTATGGATTTACACTTAAATACCTCATCAGATTTGAAAATTGTATAATTATTGATTTTCAGAATTTTAATATTATTTGCTACCATTAAAATTTCAGAATCTATTGAGGGCAGAAGTAAAATCCAGCAGGTCTGGTGGCATATCTGAGCGGGCCCTTCTCACTATGATGTTTCCGATTGAAAGATTATCGAGGTCATCAGTTATGGGAAAACGCATCAAAAAGGATGAGCCCGCTAAGGCACCATTGGACAAGATTGTTCTTAACAAGTTATTTGGTAAGTTGCAGTTGACTGGCAATTAATAATTTTGCACAACTTTCAGTCTAACTATAGATTGTCTGCATTAAAAAATATAATGGCCTGAATAATTTATTATAATTCTAGAAGGTGGTTTTCAATTTGACAGAAATATGAGGACATTATAACACTCATTCAAAACTATTAAATGGCCTGATGTCAATTATGCTAGTGGCATCAAGCAAGCAGTAAATTGTCAGCTGAATCTTGCATTTTAAACTTCCTTGATATTTGTGATCATGAAATGCAAATATTAGAGTCTAATCCATCCGACTGTTTTAATTTGCTTTGTAGAATTGATAAAAGAAAACTGGCCTGAGAGAAGTGAGGAGAAGATCATCAACAGCCTGAACACAAGAATGAAGGAACTGAGAGTCCACTCACCTTAAACCTTTCTTGTCAGGCCTTTAATGTATTGGTCCATATGAACCTGTGCATTCTACAGATGCATGGTTACTCTTTTAAGAATTGGAAAGTTGAAATGAGGCATTGATACTTTGAAATGGTTAGTGCTTTGAATTTTAACACCCCATAAATGCACTACCATGGCCGATTTCCATTGAACATGACTGTTTGGTTCCCTACAAAACCCAAACTGTCCGAAGTGAAGGCCCTCAGACAACACCAAAATATACGATTTTTGTCTTTAAGTTTCCGATACAAAAACTCCTCCTGGTGCCCAAAAACGACATTTGCAGTAAAGTTCAGCTCCAGCACTTTAATTCTCTGCCACATTTATCTGCTCACTTGTTTAGCACGCCGGGGAAAAGCTATTGAAGAAGAGCTATCCCCACTCATCTGAAAGGTTCGTCGTCATTAGCGAAATGAATTCTGGGTAATTTCTTGATAACAGTGACATGGAAGTCCGCCAATTTCTGTTTCATAGGTTTTTTATAAGTGTCGAGCCACCCAGTCCTGCTGGCGAAATATTGTACTGATTGCATTATTTACAAGTCAAAACAAGCCAAAATTGCCACACTAGGTCCTGGAATCCATCCTCAGAAAGGCCAGAAAGACAACCTCACTCTTCAACCATCATGACTCGGCGACACACTCGTGGCGGCTAAATCGAAATTGTTTTTCACCTCTGGTTTCTTTCAGAGGATTGCCTCTACCCCCAAACCAGCTTGATGGTGCCAGGCTAGGGGCTTCCGAAGCGGAAAATGGCTCAAAAAACACTTATAAGTCACATACTTACCAAATTTCACGCCGAGTGCTCGCTTGAAAACAAGCAACAGCTAGCGTGACCAGTGTGACAAAAACAAGAGAGCCTTCAGTGCTCAAGATCAGCAAAAATCACCAAGGTAATGCCAAATAAGGAATCACCAGTGCTTTCAATAAGATTTGAAATAGGTGGCTACCTCGGAACAGCACCCGCCGGAGTAATTTGAGAAGCCCAGGAGAATTTCAACCGAATTTTCGACTTGAACGCGGTGAAATACCTGCCAACTTTCAACAGAATACCCGCCGGGGCTCCGGCGGGTGCCAGGTCCAATTGAAAGCACTGAATCACCAGATCGTCTCGATCGCTGACACTCAGAAAATTTCAGAAATGGCTCAAGAAAATTTTGACAAGAAAGAGTTAAGCAAATTAATGATATATAGATATATGCATAACATGTAGCAATCCACCGTAAGAAAAAAGATGGCAGGGCAATAGAAATAAATGATTGGTTTAATGGCAGTCATTCCTAATTTACTAACAGCATTGCTCTTCTTGAATTTGAATGACTTACAATTTTTCTTTATGTTTTTATATGCTCTTTACTAGTTTTTGTGTGCAAAGCATTATAGGTAAAGGTACCAGTTGCCATCTTTTTCCTTACGGTGGATTCCACACTTGCTAATAATAGGTTGAAGAGCAAGACACACTGCGCCAAGTTGCTGCAACACATCACGGCAACAATTAACTCGCTCCATCACTGCAACAAGTCACCTTGTCCATTTGACAAAAATTTGTAAACCAAAAATTAAATTGTTGTTTATTGATAGTTTAGTAAATTTTCCAGCTACAAAGTAGCGGTGATAATTATGAGACAAATGAGAATAAATGTACAGTAAGCATACCTATAATTCTGGCACTGACTTTAAGTTAATGTTATTTAAAACAAATATTATTCAAAACCAGTATATCTCATTTTTTTTTTTTACATCCTGTTATTAATGACAACCAAATAAACTAGCAGTAATAGTAGTAGTAGTAGTACTTTATTTAGACACATTTAACCAGTGAGCCTGTGATTCGTTAAATGTGAACGTGTATGCTAAAATTAAAATGTAAAAGTAAAATATGTTATCTATTCAAAAGGTACAAAAACTAGAATGTGCTTCTTAAATTAACTTGATTTAAAATATCCTTAAATAAAATGAACATGGTTTTATTTGAGAGTGGCCATCACCAATATTTTTTTTCATTTTTACAAATTATATCTGTCATTGAAATAATCCTAATACTTCAGGCAGTTGCCCTTCACATAATTCTTCCCATGAAATTCCGTATGACCCTATAAATCCTATAATTCACTTCATGGATCAACTACAGTGTATTCCGTGGAAACAGTTATTTTTTGCAAATTCCATGGAAATGGTTTTCCATGGAAGTACATGGAAAAACTCCATAAAATTCCATGGAAAAAAAACTCTATGGAATTCCATTCCATAATGACAGTCGATATACATGTATGACTGACAAACCTGTGGCCCTCAAATTCTGGTTCAAATTGGAATTGGAAATGTTGGATTTTGAGAAAAGAAGAAAACCAGGGTACCCATCACCATCACCATCATCATAGTTTTTTTGTTAATTGTACATCTTGAACAGCTTGTCTTTACTAACAGTCACCTCTGTAACAGACCAACTTGCAACAAAATCAAACAACTTATTCTACATGTATGTCAGTCAGGGAAATGAAACATGCTGCTTACTTGTGTGAGATGGAACAGAAATTATCATGTCTGTACTGCAAACCCAAACCCCGGGAGGAGCATCTACTGATAACTGTGAATTCCAAACACAACATTTTATTTTGATTAAATATAATATGTCTGCTACACTGCAACAGCTCAGCCTTTTTAAACAAGTTTAATTCCTATCTTGCATTGCTCGGGATTATAGTCATTTTCATATATTGGAGACAAGGGAAAACAAAATGAGAAATTATGGTACAAAAAGTATGGTGCCAAAAATAAATTGAACAAACATTTATCTTGCAATAATTTCCATTTTGTTTACAATCACCTTTGAAAGATACATACACATGGGAGTGATAAGATGACAGGTGAAGCAAAACTTGCCACCTACAGACATCCCTAAAAACTCCCTTCCAATTGACAGCCTGGAAACAAAAATCTTTAATAAAAACCACCACCAGTATCACCACACCACCAACTTCCCTCAGTTGGATGTTCAATTACACACAACAGTTTAAAGTGCTACTATGATCAAATTTTTACCCCTTGAACTTTTAGGTTTATCACATAGAATTCCAGGAAAGATATAAAGCGCCGTTTACCGTTTTCAAATATCTGCATTGGTTCCAGAGATATTTGAGTTTGAAAAATGTATAAAATATGCAAATGAGTGGACTGGTGACATCACAAACTCAACCCAAAATTTTACATCAACTATATAAACAGAGCTATCTCAGTCAGTTTGAAACAGAGACCATTGAAACTTGACAGGCAAATTGTTCTACAGGCAACACACCTACGACTTTTAAAAGAATTCGGTTCCCATGGCAACTCACTCTCCTCCAGTCCCTCCAACCTGATTTCAATATTTTAGTGATTTTCAGCTTGAAAAAAATTAAACAAGGCCACAAACTCGACTTAACATATTTATATGCTGGCTGGATCACACAAATGAGGCACCATTGGCAAATATCAAAATAGAATGCCAAAGGCAGCCAGTAAAGTCATTAATATCTGGGAGGTCTGGAACCCAGTATGTTGCCATGGTAACAAAACTTGTAAGCTCATATTGCGGAACACACCTGGTAGAATCTTATTGCAAAAAATCAAGCATGTCTGATACAAATTGGCGGAGATATCTTTTTCATCATATTTGATTAAAATTTGGTTGAGTTTATGATGTCATCACTTGGCTAATTTGCATATTTTAAAAACTTGAATATCTCTTGAACAAAAAGAGATATTTCAATATAGTAAACAGCATTCTTCTTTTCGTACAGACTACTTGTTTGTATGTTAAAATGGCTCAGAAAGGAAAGATACAAATTTCGTCATAGTAGCACTTTAAGGAGAACAACAAAATGATAAGAATCATCCAATGCATTAGATTAAGAAATGGAAACAGAACTTACAACACTAGAAACAAAATGCAACAGCAGGTCAAAATTGGACACCAGAGCATCACACAAATGCTCTTTAGACTCCTCTGTGTGCTTGGCTGGTAACGTATTAAAGAATCTACCACATGAACTAAATGGGAAGTCCCTGCCCTGAGGAAAGAAAGAAGTCACCATATGAACAAAATAATTTTATGGGAATAATATTATTAAAACCCTGCACCACAAACTAATAATAATATAGATTTGAACCCATTCCAAGATATTTTCCACATGAAGCATAGCTTTGTATGCTGTAAACAACATTCACAACTGCTACAGTGTATACTCAGGGTGGTGAAAGGGTTACACATAACAAGTTATTTGCGAAGGAAAAAGCTTGTGACATGTGAAAAGAGCTCAGTGGACTGATCAGTGGACTGATAGCCTGGGATTATTCATGACGTTCTTGTTTAGTAGAACGTGATTCATGAATTGTGAGTAAATTTTGTGAAAATCAAGAATCAAAATAATGGCTCACATATCAATATTAACTTATTGCATATCTCAAATCTTGCATGGTTTAAACATATCAATGTGTTACCTGAGAGAAACATGGCTTACTTTCAAGAAATGCAGGGCTAATTAATGCCACTAATACTGAAAGTCAAGTAATTTGGAATGACCATTTTCTGTGTGGTTCAACTTAAAAAATATGATTCATGAAATGCCCTAAAATACACTTGCGAATCCTGATTTGTAATAGTAATTGGACCGAGTGGAGTACAATTCAGGGAGTAATCGGGCGGGTAATTTCAAAATCGGATGAGCGCCCAGCGCGAGTCCGATTTGAAATTACGAGCACGATTACTCCCTGAATTGTACAACACGAGGTCCAATTACTAATTAATCGTATCTATAACAAATTTTGAGATTAAGACGATTTTGAAAACCTCCTTTGGGTGAAAAAGTCAGGGGTATGTTCCAGCAGTCTTACAAACAGTGGGAAAACATGAAGGAAGCCATTAAAGTGCACGTAATTGATGTGTGAATGGCGTGGGTGTCCAATTACAGGTATCCAATTACAAAAAGTTGAAATTAGATACCTGTAATTGGACACCCACGTGATCGCGCGTCAATTACGCGACAAACAGGCGTGCGCAGAACCAATCAGAATCAAGAATTTTGTTATACAGTAGCTACGATTAGAGGAAAAATAGGCTCATGATCTGTGTGATTGGGATCCCCCCCTGTAAAGTTAAGACTTGAACCCTGAACCCAACTCACCATGTGCATAATAAGAATGTTAGCACCTGCCAAGACACTGAGAGTTAAGGTCTACAAAAAAAAAATAGGACATTACTTTGCTGATGAGGTCTAAATTATTAAACACATCTGAAGAAAATTTTGCATGATAATTTGCAAAGCTCTCTTTTGGATGTTACAAAAACTTGTCTGTTGATTGCAAACAAATACTCAGTGGTCGTTATCAACACGCATTATTATTTCAGCATTCAATCTGCATATAGTACTGTTAAAATAAAATAAAAAACATTACCTATTTTTACAAACCAGTGAGAAAAATAAAGGGTGATGTTCTTTGACTGAAGCAGGGTTTGGGGCTCATAAGCAGGGATGGCGCAGTGGTGAGAGCACTTGTCTTCCATCAGTATGGCCCAGGTTTGATTCCCGGACTCGACATCATATTATGTGGGTTGAGTTTGTTGTTGGTTCTCTTCTCTGTCCCAAGAGGTTTTTCTCCAGGTACTCTGGTTTTCCCCTCTCCCCAAAAACCAACACTTCTAAATTCCAATTCAATCTGGAATGCTCTGGCCCAGAAGATTGGGTAACCACTCCCCATGCTATGATGAGCTTACAATGTAAATAAATTGATTCAATTTTGATTTGAATGCAAAAATTCTGAGCACTTCTTGGCAAAACCAAAACAGCTTAAAATTCAAGAAAGGCAGGTTTTGCCCTCAACCTTAAACTATTAGCCTAAAAGGCTGTAGGGGTCAGATCAGTTATTCCTTAAGTGCTCCAATTTAACAAAACTATTCATCACCAGAAACCCATGAGGACATAATAATACAGGTAATTAAACAGAATTAATTTCAGATGAGGTTTATCATGAAAAACACGGTCTAACTTGATTTAATTCTGGCCGACCTAAACACGTAAGTGTTCTTCACCATAATTCAGGTCAAGCAGGCAAATGTCACAGACTACAAAAATATTTATTTATACACCCACTACATGTAATTCTAAAACCTAACATTTTGAGCATTAGCCCTTAGTCAGATTCACTCTGACAAAGTTCACTCGAAACATCAGCTTTTAGAATCCCAGTATGATGGTTAAATTTACATTTATATCAATTCCATCAACAAAACCAAATTAATTTTTGTTTACTGAACCCTCACTAATGCAGCACCACAGTTTCTTTAGAAACTACAGTATTATGTCTCTACAGTCTAAGATAGACTTTGTTCAAATAATCAGCCCATGAAGTTTTAAAATAATACTTCTAAATACCTCAAACCCAGCTTTTGCACTAAGATGTTCAGCAACAACAAGGAGGGCATTCACTGTGGCACCACCGCTACCAACGCGTGCCTTTGGATCTTCCAAGGTTAACAGCAGTACATCTTTATCAATAAATCCTTTATTTTGATGGATTTCAAGTTCTGCCAAGACCAGAAACCAATGTTAAATCACAACTTACACTTATTTTACTTAACGAAACTAACATGAAAGAGGGTGAATGTTTGATGATCTGGAAGAGTTTGCTTGTATACATGGTAAATAGTAAGGGGCCTAAACAGGAACCTTGAGGCATGCCACAATCCAACCCAAATTCCTCGGAGAGTGTCTCACTGATGGCTATTTGCTGAGACCATCCAGACAGGTAAGTCGCAAACCAGGAAAGAAAGTTTCCATTTATACTAACTGTGAACTGAAGTCGATGCAGTAAAGTGTCATGATCAACAGTATTGAAGGTCGCACTTAAGTCCAGGAGCAGAAGCAGAGTAACATGTTGATTTTTCATGCTAAGGAGGATGTCATTGGTGACTTTGAGAAGTGCAAAAAAGCCCATGCTTGTATGCATTGTTTAATAAAGCAGCTGCTGTGAAGCTGCTGCTTCTCAATTACTTTAGCAAAACCAAAATTAATTGCAGAAATGTGTTTCTTTCATGCTAAAATATCTTTGTATTTAAGCAGGGTTAATTTGAAGCAATATAAATAATAGTTTTGTGCAAACCCCTAATTCTATTGGAAAATTAATCACCTGACGAGGGAATGCCACGTTAAATTTCACGCGGAAAACCGATATCTCATCATCTCAGTGATAAAATTGAACTATATCTCACGCAAAACACTTTAAGGATTATTATTCGAGAAGCAAACAAGCACCATGCCCACAAGATAAAATCGAATGGCACACGGAAGTCGAACACGTAAAGGCCGGTTTACACGCTACGATTCGTCGGACCGATTTTTCTGACCGACGGTGTTATAAGGTTGAGAATCGTACGTCAATTCTGACGCCCGATTCTAGGCCCGACATGAAACCCGTGAGGGAAAATTTTCGGAGCCTTCGACTTTCTATAAAGCGGTAATCCTATTCAACGCGCGTATTAGGCATCAAAAGCAAAAAATGGTGGGCGAGCAATGTATTATTAAACGTATTTAAGGATTTAGCCATCAGCATCTTCGCAATATCTCTTTTGTTTCGATCATGATAGACTTAATCAAGTTTGTTGTAAAGACACGGGTACCTGATCCATTCCGCGATTAACAGGGAGATCTCTCTTTCATCAAAGGATCGCGCCCTTGCCTTCGTCCTCTTCTTGACGTTCGCCATTAGTGTTTTCTCACACGCCCTTTCAAAACATTTTCATTGAGGCGGTGGCTTCTTTTAGGGTGTCGGCCCGACATCCAAAAATCTGTTGCACTGCAACAGATGTTTGGAATCAGGCAGATTTTCATTTTCACGAATCGGCTGAGAATTGGGCGTCAAAATAGACGTACGATTGTCGCACCGACACTGTCGGGCCGATTTGTCGGCCCGACAAATCATACCGTGTAAACCAACCTTAATATTTCGGTGAATGTGCATTTCATCTACTGTGAGATAAAATCAGTCAAAAAAGAGAAATGACACGGCTCAGTTTTCTACCTCTCTGAAAGGTGTGAGCGCTGGTTTTGTTTTGGCAAGTCAGCACGATTGCAGTCCAAGTATTCCTTCTACTGTTGCACACCGCCATTTTGGCTAATGTCTGATGACGCGGTTAATACAGCGGATTCAGGTTGAGCGTTTATGGCGTCAGTTACCGCGTTCGTTATCATTGTTGATTGGGTTGCGTTTGCGAAGCAAATTGTCACACGTTGCTAGGCGAGGACGACAGCGTTCTGTCAGTTCTCTGACAGAACGCTGTCATCCCCGCCTAGCAACGTCTGATAATTTGCCTCGCAACGTAACCCAATCAACAGTGATAACGAACGCGGTAACTGACGCCATTAAACGCTCAACCTGAATCCGCTGTAAAATAGCTCTCACTTTTTATGGCGTTCCATCGCCGCCAAAATTCAAACTTTGCCCTTTATCCACGCATACCATCATTCAGTGGCAACATTCAAATATCCAATTGAAACATTCAAACCTTCACTACAACATTCATGTCAGGCGTTTAGAATACACTCACAACATTCAAACAAACACTTCAAACATTCGATCAATCAAGTGAAACATTCAAAGCAGCCATGCAAAATCCACTTACAACATTTGGACATGCACTTTAAACAAGCGGTTATTCAATTCCAACTTTCATTTCGGACGTTCAACTTGCAATTCGACATTCCATTCAAACATTCGATTATTCAATCGGAACATTCAATCCAAACATTCAATTCAAACATTCAATTATTCAATTCGAACATTCAATCCAAACATTCAATCCGAACATTCGATTATTCAATTCAAACATTCAATCCAAACATTCCATTCAAACATTCGATTATTCAATCGGAACATTCAATCCAAACATTCAATTCAAACATTCGATTATTCAATCGGAACATTCAATCCAAACATTCAATCCGAACATTCGATTATTCAATTCAAACATTCAATCCAAACATTCCATTCAAACATTCGATTATTCAATTCGAATATTCAATCCAAACATTCGATTCGAACATTCTAACGACGTTCCCAGTGTCATCCGACCAGCATCCGGGACGTTCGGCAGTCGAAAGGCGGGAAAGAGAAGAGTCAGATCCAGAGATTGTGCGTGTGGCTTACGAAATTTTGTCAGCGTTTCCAGCGATTTTTGTAACGATTTATATATAAAGGTAAGAGATAATTTATCGCTGTCTGTGGTTTACATTTCTGAACTATACTGTTTCTGTTTTAGTTTTTTTGGCTGGTGATCTACAGACGTTTGTACTGTACAATCCATGTTGAAAATCTGTATAAACCCGGGATAGCAAATCGAACGTTTGGAAATCGAACTCAATCGAACACAATCGAACCTAATCCGTGGATTGTGTTCGATTGAGTTCGGCAACCAAACACAATCGAACTCAATCAATTGGCGTATAAGCCGCACTTGCAGATAAGCCCTACCCCGAGTTATGCAACTTAAATTTTATTATTATTGAATTTTTCGGTAACAAAACTAGACTGTCCACGGGCAGTGAAAATATCAGATAAGAACAAAGCAATCATTATCCCCGCGTGCTATGCTAAGTCATTTGCATATGTTAATAATATGCCCTGGGGATATGTAAATTATGAATATAAAGGTCCGCGTTGGGGCCGCCCCTTGCACTCTACTCTAGGCCGCCGTTTAGATCGGATCTAGCGACCCGCCCTCCCACCCCGCGAGGAATCCGGGTTTTTGGAGCGCATCCTCCAGGCTCTTCGTCTGGTTTGGGCTTGTCCCAAGCCAGAGCGATTTTCCATACCTTCTTACATGTCATAAATAACAATACCCAGGGCAGAATATTATACTATTACTGTTTTCAGTGTAATTTAACTTGCAATTGAAAGATGACAACTTGAAGTATTACTTTCATGAAAAAGTACAAATTTAAGAAAATTTCTAACCGCGACACAGGCAACGACATACAACAGCTGTATGAAAAATATCTGACTGATAATGTGCAGGATTTTTTTCAAATTCTTCAAACGCAATTAACAGTGACTCGGAGAGCAAAAGCTGTACAAGCCCGATTGGACATCTGGGAATATCTCACTGTCACGATTGAAAGGATAAATAGTAAATGCAACAGAAATCAAAGTAAACAAGCGGATCCTGTAGATTAATTTCCTGTGTGTCGATTATTTTCTTTTCCTTTTCACTTAAAAGGGAACTGCTTGAGGATGATGAGGCATTGTTGTTGAAAAAAATAGAGCTCGATAAACTGTCTTGTACCTCACGTGGTTCCACTGTATGGTTGTTCATTCAATCTGCAGAAGGAGGGGTGGCAAACACATTTTCGTCACAAGTATCATTTTGCATTAGTCTGGCATGGATTACCTTTTCAATGAGTTTTGCTTTGCTCTCACTCGAACGTTCGATTGGGTTCGATTGCCCATATTTTTTTGTGTGAGTACGATTTGGTTCGATTGCTGAACTCAATCGAACTCAATCCACGGATTAGGTTCGATTGTGTTCGATTGAGTTCGATTTCCGAACGTTCGATTTGCTATCCCGGGTTTATACAGATTTTCAACATGGATTGTACAGTACAAACGTCTGTAGATCACCAGCCAAAAAAACTAAAACAGAAACAGTATAGTTCAGAAATGCAAACCACAGACAGCGATAAATTATCTCTTACCTTTATATATAAATCGTTACAAAAATCGCTGGAAACGCTGACAAAATTTCGTAAGCCACACGCACAATCTCTGGATCTGACTCTTCTCTTTCCCGCCTTTCGACTGCCGAACGTCCCGGATGCTGGTCGGATGACACTGGGAACGTCGTTAGAATGTTCGAATCGAATGTTTGGATTGAATATTCGAATTGAATAATCGAATGTTTGAATGGAATGTTTGGATTGAATGTTTGAATTGAATAATCGAATGTTCGGATTGAATGTTTGGATTGAATGTTCGAATTGAATAATCGAATGTTTGAATTGAATGTTTGGATTGAATGTTCCGATTGAATAATCGAATGTTTGAATGGAATGTTTGGATTGAATGTTTGAATTGAATAATCGAATGTTCGGATTGAATGTTTGGATTGAATGTTCGAATTGAATAATTGAATGTTTGAATTGAATGTTTGGATTGAATGTTCCGATTGAATAATCGAATGTTTGAATGGAATGTCGAATTGCAAGTTGAACGTCCGAAATGAAAGTTGGAATTGAATAACCGCTTGTTTAAAGTGCATGTCCAAATGTTGTAAGTGGATTTTGCATGGCTGCTTTGAATGTTTCACTTGATTGATCGAATGTTTGAAGTGTTTGTTTGAATGTTGTGAGTGTATTCTAAACGCCTGACATGAATGTTGTAGTGAAGGTTTGAATGTTTCAATTGGATATTTGAATGTTGCCACTGAATGATGGTATGCGTGGATAAAGGGCAAAGTTTGAATTTTGGCGGTGATGGAACGCCATAACTTTTGCACTCCCCGCGCATACATTACGACTGCCATTTAACACACGTGCGGTATACTCACGACACTACAATGTCTGCGGAGGGATTGGGTCTAATCCTGGACTTGGGTGGCAACCTTGAACCCAGGTTCTCTCTCTTTTCCTCCCTTGTCGCCGAGAAAGAGACCCTGGTTGGACCTTGGTCACGTTATCACCCAAAATCTGGGTAGTAAAAGAAATTACCGTTAGAGAGGGGTAGTAAAGTGTCTAGTAGTCGTTTCCCCAAGAAGATCAGAAAGCTCGGCCGTGGAGTTTGTGATAACAAGGCCGTGCTTTAGTAAGCTTGTGAAAACGTCTCCAAAGTTTCTACATCACACATGCAGTATTAGCCTGCATACATCCGTCTTCTCCCCTCATAGCCTGCGTAGTTTGGCGGTTTTGTTGGGGTAAAAGTCAGTTATCTTTTATGCTTACAATTGTGGCCGATGAAGTCTTCGAAAGAACACGTAGAAGCAGCAAAATTGTTATCATATCTCCACTTTTTGCTTGGGGACCTAAGACACTTTGGATCTTTCAGCGAACACAAAGCATCGCACTCGGGATCAACCAGTTCTTGCAGGAAGAGTTTCTGGACGTGTTTCTTTAAAATCGGGTTATTCCACACTGTTCCGGCACACGGCGCAGTATTTTGCCCAGAGACTCTAATCCTTCTGACAACAAGTTAACTTTTCTTCTACCGGGCCAGTCAACTCGTACTTGAACTGTTGTTTTCTTTTGTTGATCCCCCCTTGTATCACAAGCACGTGCGATCATTGGTGCCCGATCAATCGGTGAAACTGTTGGAACCGTCATCATTAAGCTTACTTGTTGCTCTCGATCTTCATCGGAGTAGAGGAGGTAAACGGAGCAATATTGTCGAAAGCCACAGGTCTGTCTGGTGCGTCTTGTACGGCAGACCGCTTTGAAGGAGGGGAATCTCGCGAACATGGCTTCAGTGTCGCGTTCAACTATTTCAAATATGTGTGTCGCAAAGAATCGTTCACTTCTTCTAAGTTGGAAATAAGTGCCCTTCTTTTCTTTAATTTCGCAAGGCAACACCGGCAAATGTAGGAAGAATTAGATTCCACACTGAAATCCAGGGATAATATCCCTGATTTTGCGTTGAATTGTGTACGTTCTTCGATCCGATTCTGATCACCTTTCTTTATGTGACGTCATAAGAAACTAAAATTCAAAAGTAAAGAGACTTTTCCATTTTTAGCTTCATCACGTATAAGACATTTTAGAAATGTATCTGCGTGCATGTTTTCAGCTCGGTAGCGTGCTTTGTTTTGAAAATAGAGTAGTTTGAATTTCAGATTTTTCAGAGTGCGTGACATGAAGATGACTGCTGAGAAACACATCACGTACATGAAAACGTCGATTCGCCACATGTTTTTGAGGTCTGAACAACCAATGTGTTAAGAGAAGTGTCTATGCGAATGTTTGCAAGTTCAACAGAGAAACGGAAGGTTTTAACGTAGCCAAACTAACGTTATATAACTAACGTATACGAAGTATACGTAACGAATAGTAGAGGACCTAAACAGGACCCCTGAGGTACACCACAGTTAAGATGGCGTTGATTAGACCGAGATCCATCAATACAGACTTGTTGGTATCGATCAGAAAGATATGAACGAAACCACTCGAGTGTAACGCCGCGCATTCCAATGACCTTGTCAAGTTTCTCCAACAGAATGTCGTGGTTGACAGTGTCGAAAGCCGCGCTGAGATCCAAAGCTGAAATTGCTGTTCTGGAGGGGAAAGTCAACGCCTTAGAAGATACCATCGAGAAGGTGGCCGCGAAGGCAAACGAGAACGAGCAGTTTTCCCACCGTCAAAATGTGAGGGTTACGGGCTTTGTCGAAGGAGAACAAGAAAATTGTGCAGAGAAGTTTGTGAATCTATGTAGGGAGAAAATTGGCCTGGAAGAAAACGATGAGATCGTTGACAGAGCTCATCGACTAGGTAAGAAAGAGGGGGGAACGAACAGAGCGATCATCGTTCGATTGAAAACCCATAAAGATAAACTCACAATATTACGGGCTCGGGCTTTTATATCAATGAAGATTTAACTAAAATTAATCAGAAATTATCGTACACAGCTAGAGTAACATGTACTATGTAGATAGCACTTAAACTGTAGACGGCAAGATAATTGCAAAACGGAAACTGATATTAATCAGATGGCAGAAGATTTCAAGTTGCTAATCAATTTGACTTCACAAAATATAAACTCTTGTGAATTGAACTTTTATGTCTAATATACTAGATGTAGCTCTCGCTAAGTGCCAACGAGCAACCAACCATTCATAACAATTTCTAATTGCTAACTTTAAAACACAGTCATGTTGTTTGCACTTCTCTTTCTGTAGTCAAGTATTAAAAAAAAAATAGACAGTCAATGACTGCATGTGGCTACTGCTTTAGAATCTCCCCATACACGTGCGAAACGTAGGTCAGTTGTTGAGGAAGCAAATCAACAGCCTTTACTCTTTACATGTTCTGAGAGTCACGCAAGTCACACTTTCCTGATCAGAGATGTTATTAGAATTTTCGCTCAGTTAGTGTCTGATCTTGCTTGCAATTTTTATTTCAAGGGCAAAGAGGCCGAACGGAATACCGAACGACGGCATTTCGGATGGAAAAACGTTTCCGAAAAGCAAGCCAGAAGGACAACAGTTTCAGACGTAACTTAAGGGGCGTTTACACGACAGAGCAAAATTGGCACGGGCCCGA
>OX419339.1:6379184-6396684 GCA_948470475.1 Galaxea fascicularis
TGGTCAGGAATGACTGAGAATGGGTTTGATGTTTTTGCAGTCACCGAAACATGGTTCAACAATCAAGTGTCCAGGGATTGTTTTCAAATTCCGGGATACAACCCTATTATCCAACTTGACAGGCACCAGAGAATGGGTGGCGGTGTTGCATTTTTCACGGCTAACTCTCTTGTGGCCAAGCGTAGATTAGATTTGGAACTTGCGGCCGTGGAATTTCTTTGGATTGAATTCCGCATCAAACACCTTGATATTCTCTGTGGGGTTTGTTACAGGCCGCCTGATAATGACAGTGTTTCCCTTGATAATTTCTTTGAGTACTTTCAACTGGTTCTTGATAAAATTCGTCAACTTCCCAAACAATACGTTATTGTTATGCTGGGAGACTTTAATAATGCTCATTACGATGTTACAAATCCATCAGGGAATAGTGATGTTGGCGAAAAATTAAATTCTTTTTTACAAACTAATAATTTGGCGCAGTTGATAGCAGAGCCAACACGTGTTGTGCCCCAGGTATGCCGCTCAACGTAATGTCCTCTTTACCTCTGCTACTAGTATTCTCCGTGAAACATGGTCATCGAGCAGCGATGCTAGGAAAATTAATTTTTTATTGCACGGCGTTAAATCTGTAAATTATGACATTAACTGTGCTTTTTTTCGTGAAGTCCAGAGTTTTATAATTAGTACTAATAGCTTTTCGTTGGCCACTGTTTGACGGTTAGATTAATATATCTTTAGCCATGTAATTTCTAATCAGCACAAATCGCTTTTCGATGGCCACTGTTTATTAAATTAATATATCTCTAGTTATGTAACTATGTGCCTTGTTTGTGTCTGTCTGTTTTGTGTGAGCCTGATTTAAATTTGTATTATTGTGAGCCCCTTTGATAAGCCTAGGTGCTTTTGGGGCAAACAATGGTTAATATGTTTAAATAAAAAATAAAACTGTGAAAAACACTTTTAAGTATTTTCGGGAAAAATTCACATCACTCATTTTTACAGCTTTTGTACTGATGTAATAGGTTGGCAAAACGCAGGTCTTTTTTTAGTCTGTGAGGGCATCCAGAAATTTACAGATGCTCTCAACGAATAATAAATATATAGTTTAGGAAATCTTGATTTACTCAAATCCAAACTGAGACAAACATTCGCTCAAAAATTTGTTGATGCCATTCAATCTATGTTTTGCCATGCCAGTACAGGGTTATGAATTGATGTCCACTAATGCAGCAGGGTTAATTGATCCTCAGCAAATTAAATGTAAGTCTCCTTTAAAACGACGCATTTGTAGCTCGGCCAAAAGCTTGACAACAACTAATACAAAATCACTATCATGATTATGAATATGAGTCTTCTTCATGGAACATGCACTGAGTACAGTCTCAACAACTTGAAGACAGTATCACTGGTGATGAAACAGTTTTGCCTTTAGCTTATACATTGCTTTCCTTGGCATGGTATGATTTCCATCTATCAATATTATGTTCCTCTCTCGCGATTCTGCATTTTGTCCAGAATCTATCACTCACTGAATTGATAGCTGCGCTCGTGTACGACAAGAGACGATTTGCAAGAGGGTTTTACGAAACCTGTCGTTCATTATGACGTAAACTATGGGGTTGTAGATGACCGAGGCCTTGGCCAGCAACTCTGGGGCTTCAGCCTCACCTGGAGTCAGTACGGCAGAACCTCGGATGGTGGCAATGACGCTGACGAAACAATATGGCGACCAACTCAGAACGAAAGCGGCAACAGCTAAGGCAATCGTGCGCACTATTTTGATATTGGATTTTTTCCGCCTTGCTTGGATTAAGGCATTTCCTGTCACAGGCTGCTGTGTATGGATAAACCTACCGTGGCAGAGAAAAATTAAAAAAAACGGGTTATGGCATCCTGATCAATGATCTCCTTTGTACGGAGTGGCTGATAAGTAAATAACAAACACCGGTTACCAATGGGCTTCATGTTTTATCACAAAAACGCAGGTGATTTATACTTAGTAACCTGTAATGCTCGGGCTCAAACTTCATTTGGTAGATTTAAGGGGTAAAACCCGCTACATGCAACGTGGCCACAGTGGCCAATGACTGGCTTTCAGCTTTTCCACTGAGACACATTAATTCGCCTTTGTCACACGGCGGCCATATTGTCCCGGGAGACCAAAAAAGCTTTGTGTTACCACGCCAAGCCTCGCAGTCGAAACCGTGGGGGCGAGGCTTGGCGTGGTAAAACAAAGCTTTTTTGGTCTCCCGGGACAATATGGCCGCCGTGTGACAAAGGCGAATTTGTGAAGCATATCATTCCTGTCACTCCAAGCCTCATCCCACAAGCTTCACATTTCATTATTAGAACAGTAATAACTATAAACCATTGATTGTATTCCCACAACCATGACATCCAACAGCGTCCCAAAAATACTCTTTGAGACTCCGCGTGATCTCTTGTAATCTCGTGGATGACGATGGTGTGGGCTCGAGTCGGAGGGATGCATATTACAAACCCTCATATCTAAGCTGAAAACGGGCTACTCCAGGTGTGAACATTTAATAAGGACTCGTTGTAGTATCATGTATTTATTTTCTCAATGAATCTCGTACCCAGAGTTTTGCCCTTGGCCAGCAAGAGTGAGTCTGGAAAGTTATAATCCGCCAAACGTTTGAGTCGGACCTCCACATCCGAACAGTAAAGCTTAGCGATCGGTCCGCCATTTTGGAATTTTGTTTTACTTCCGGTCATCTGCTTTTCTTTTGGTAAACCAATCAATCTAATGCATTCCAACGAAAGTTTCAAAAGACTATGACTATGACTATGTTTCAAGAGAATATGAAGTTAAGATTAACTTTCAATGAAGTATACTAACCTATAAATCCTGTAATAGCAAAACAAGATGACAGACAACGGGACAACGAAGCCAACAAATACCAGCAGCACGATGTAAGCCACTCCGGCCTTTGTGTCTGAACACCAATCAGGGCTGCAGCTTATCCCGGCGTTGCCTGGGACGAACTTGTTCCAGCCCACTAACGGTGGAATCATAGCGGTAACTCCATAACACCACGTAAATACGATCATAAAGGCCATCTTTTTCGGTGGGATTTTTCTGGGATTCCCGACTTTGTTGAAGTTTCTGAACATCGCGATACTCATCATCATTAAAGTGGCAATCGAAGCGATGCCCACAGAGCCATTTATAAATCCTGACCATATACAGAGCGACGGGTTCTGAAGAACGTTGTGATCGGTAAAATTTGACAAGATAACCAACGGATAGCCGAACACGATGATGACAATGTCTAGTACTGCAAGATTTACCATCAGTGGAGTAATGAGTTTGTTTTTGTGTTGTCGGCAGCGTAAGACAAGGATTGTGAGAAGGTTTCCAGTAAAACCCACCACCAATATTAAGGTCATTGCTACCGCTATCGCTATGAAGCCCAATTGATCACGCCTCAGATCAACGTTTCCCTTGTTATTCGTTGTGACATCTGTTACAAGTCCTTTGCTTGTTCCTGTGGTTGGACTGTTTTCCATGTTTTATCCAAACGGTGGCTGACTGTCGGTTTTTGGTAATCGTACTTAGAACTTTGGTTCCTGGCGTCAGGTCTCAGCTCAGCTTTGGCATTTAGAGAAGTCGCTGGCGTCCGCTGTTGTTAAAGAAACGAAACAGAATTATTGCAGACAAGGAACACGTTAACACAAATTGAAAATCCTTTGGCGAGAGGAGATACCAACAATAGAATAACAGGAACTACAGATAGGACTTAACGGTTTCAAGTTCAATGACCGCACGGTTTCTATACCTCTCAGTCCCTCATAAGATAGCCTGAGTATCAGGCCCTATCGGGGAAGCTGGGACGAGGGGAAGAAAGAGGAGAAGGGCCTGACACAAAGCCATTGATTTGCTTGTGTCCAACATCCAGATTCTGGATGTTACGCTAATTGGTCAAAAGACAATAAGAAACGTCACGTGAGTCAACCGGAAGTCATGCTTCCAGGGCAGAGGTTACAGACGCCATATTGAAGTTTACTCTCATGACACATGACAGTTACCGGAAGTGATTTTGATTGGTTAATTATAACACGCGCTGTGTGGGGGTGGAAGGCTACTGAGAAGCTGTTTGTGTCAGGCGTTTCTTCCTTCGCTTTCTCGCTCTTTTTGCCTTCCCCACCCTATAAACGCCTGATACTCAGGCTACTCATAAGAAAAAGTTACCTCACTCAGAACGCTCTCTGTGTCTGTCCGTCTGCCTGCTTGTGTCTGTCTGTCTGTCTGTCTGTATTTGTGCGTGTGCGCGTTTTCAGTCTCAGTCTGATCCATTTTCTGAATTTACTTAATGCTAAGTTCGAGTTAAAAATAATTCTGCAGATTAATTGGAAGTTGACAAGATTTTTCCAACCTAAGCTCCCTCTCTCAAACGAAACTCCAGCTGTAAAGTAAAAGCGTCGAGCGACAGTCTTTCAAATAACAAAGCGTATTCAAGAAATCGAAAAACTATAGAAAAAAAATAGAGCCAATTAAGGGATGGACTTTGGCCATCACATTTCTAAAAATAGGAAGGCTTATTTATCATTTTTTTACAACCGGTTGTTTACTCAGGAAACTTTTGGACGCAGTGGATAGATTTTAATCTTCTACTAACGCACCGTCAGGTTTACCTTTCTGCATGTTCTGGTAATCGTTCAATTTCAGCGATGGTAGAAAAATGCATTCCTTGTTTTAAAACCATAAAACATCAAAACCTATCTGTATCTTTTGTACAATACTCACCCTGTTTCAAAAACGAATAGACTTTTGAGTCACCAAATGCATGCATAATTAATGTTGGGGATGTATGGAAACCTTGCCCTCTTCCGTTCCAAAATATCATAAAGGAAGCACTTAGGCGGGGGAAGTTGGACCAAGCCTCGCCTTGGGCCTCCCAGTACGGCCCGCGCGCTAACGACACAGTTGTCAACGCGCATTTTAAAACGCTTCAACAAGAGTTCACGACAACCTGACCTTGTTTATAAAATTCCTTGTGCCGATTGTTCGTGGAGTACATCGGTGAAAAAGGGTGCACGTTTTGTGAAAAACAGGGCAGAATAACTCTTCTATCATTGATAAAGGCAATCACCGCCATAAGAGAGGCTTTCAGGTTTTGGAATCTTGGCAGACACCATGTCGACTTCTAATGTGGACAATACCTTTTGTCTTCTACCAGGACAATACAGCATTCTTTTTAGCAGGAATCCTTACGTATATTTCCTTAGTTGTATTCTGTGAGTGATGAGTATACGAAATGAATCATATGAACTGCGGAAATGAAATCAAATGAAGACTGGTCCTCGCAGTTATGCACGCAACTAAATGCAATAGCGCAAAGAAGCCTAAAAAAAAATTTAGGACTTCAACGGGGTTTGAACCCGTGACCCCGCGATACCGGCACGAAGCTCTAACCCGACTGACTGCCCTATGAAGCCACTGACGTTAGGAGCATGTCACTTGTAGGTTCTTATGTTCCCGTGAAAGTGAAGAATGTGAGTGGTGAGTATATGAAATGAATCACTGAACTGCGGAAATGAAATCAAATGAAGACTGATCCTCGCAGCAATTTTTTTATTCAGGCTTCTTTACGCAATTGCATACATTTGCGTGCATAACTGCGAGGATCAATCTTCATTTGATAAGTGTATTCTATTGTATTATCTTTATAACATGCACACTATATCTACGAATTTTTTAAGCGCCACTTTCATGATATTACCCTTTGAAGACTGTAGTCTAGGCAGTCAAAGTCGTTTGTGAATATGAAACAACAGTCATACCGGTGCGACGCTCTAACCAACTGATCTATGAAGCCACTGATGTTGGGAGCAGGTCAGTTGTAAGTTCACATATTCCCGTGAAAGTGATGAATGTGTGAATATGAAATGAATCATATACATAAACTGCGGAAATGAAATCAAATGAAGACTGATCCTCGCAGATATGTGCGCAATTGTATGCAATTGTGTAAAGAAGCCTGAAACAAATGCGAGCATCAATCTTCATTTGATGTCATTTCCGCAAGACTGATCCTCGCAGATGTGTACACAATTGTATGTTGAATGTGAGTGGTGAGTATATGAAATGAATCATATGAACTGCGGAAATGAAATCAAATGAAGACTGATCTTGCAGCAATTTTTTTATTCAGGCTTCTTTACGCAATTGCATATATTTGCGTGCACAACTGCGAGGATCAGTCTTCATTTGATAAGTGAATTCTATTGTATTATCTTTATAACATGCACACTATATCTACGAATTTTTTTAGCGCCACTTTCATGATATTACCCTTTGAAGACTGTAGTCTAGGCAGTCAAAGTCGTTTGTGAATAGGAAACAACAGTCATACCGGTGCGACGCTCTAACCAACTGACCTATTGCCGGATATCATAACGTGAGGGCCTGGTCATGAATCCGTGTATTATGGGATTAACAACACAAGACCCATATATTCTGAAAGAGCACACCGAGCTTTACAAAATCCTCAAGTTTCGTGTCAATTGGGTCAATATTGAACAAGATACAGCCATTCAAAAACTCCAAAATTTGCTAAGAAATGTATGGATTTCCGGACACTTGTCCGGAAATGTCCGGAAATCCATATATTTAATTCTTAGCAAATTTTGGAGTTTTTGAATGGCTGTATCTTGTTCAATATTGGCCCAATTGACACGAAATTTGAGGATTTTGAAAAGCTCGGTGTACTCTTTCAGAATATATGGGTCTTGTGTTGTTAATTCCATTCAAAATTTTAAAAATTTACTAACAAATGTATGGATTACCGGACACTTGTCCGGAAATCCATACATTCAATTCTTAGCAAATTTTGGAGTTTTTGAATGGCTGTATCTTGTTCAATATTGGCCCAATTGACACGAAATTTGAGGATTTTGTAAAGCTCGGTGTGCTCTTTCAGAATATATGGGTCCAGGAGTCCATTATGGGCTCCTGATGGGTCTTGTGTTGTTAAACCCATAATACACGGAATCATACCCAGGCCCTCACGGTATGAAATCCGGCAATGAAGCCACTGACGTTGAGAGCAGGTCATATGTAAGTTCACATATTCCTGTGAAAATGATGAATGTGTGAATATGAAATGAATCATATACATGAACTGCAGAAATGAAATCAAATGAAGACTGATCCTCGCAGATCTGTACGCAATTGTATGCAATTGCGTATAGAAGCCTGAAACAAATGCGAGCATCAGTCTTCATTTGATTTCATTTCTGCAATTCATATGATTCATTCACATTCTTCACTTTCATGGAAATATGTGAACCTACGATTGACCTGTTCCCAACGTCAGTGGCTTCAAAGCTCAGTTGGTTAGACCGTCGCACCGGTATTGCGAAGCCACGGGTTCAAACCCCGTTGAAGTCATGAATATTTTTCGGGCTCTTTACGCAAGTATAATTGCGTACACAACTGTGAGGATCAGTCTTCGTTTGACAAAAGCCGTTTCTTAAAACATTTTAGCCAGAGAACGTTTTAAGGTTTCCTGCTATTTTTGTCATATTTCACCCAAAACAGCGAATGAATATTTACACAGTACACTTATTATCAATGTCTGTTTGTATTTTATCCTCCCTTTGCTATCCGTCTCACCTTCAGTATGTCCGCGACTGAAGATTTCTCGGGTTAATTTGTGGGTAGCGCAAGAGTGAATTGAAGACAACAACCGTTACAAAGTCAAACATGAAGCTGAAGTTGAAATAATTTGAGGTTGGGTTTCCAATAGTTTGGCTTGAATCAACTATTCAGGCGAAAACTGATAAGGAATCAAGTATCGGTTTCTTTGTGTTTGATTTACAGCGCGCCTTCAGCGACAAACGACCATGTCGGCGCTCTCAGGGCAGTGCACTCTTCCTATAGTAACTCTATCGTTGGAACTTACCTTTCTGAAAACTGCAAACGTTATTCTTGTCTCCACAGGTTACTACAACAGCCATTCAAGACGTTTTCAATGCAGGAGCTCCCTTCATGGTTCGACCTTTGTGTAGTTGGGTGGCAGACGAATGTAATGTTGCGCAGATTATCATAAAAACTGTGTAAAAGCGCGTCAACTGTCAAGGGAATAAAAAGTTATTGTAAGTTCATGCGATCAGTTCATTCCATAGTGGGCACTGGAGTACTTCTATTTATTACTCAAACAGCCCGTCGTACTTCGAAGACGAAAATTTCAAATTATTTTGGAAGGTAAAGACACGAATATTGCTTTAAGGAATTTTTTTCCAAAAAGAACTACTTAAATTTTCTCTTTGTCGCGGCATCGGTTGAAGGCGCGCGAGACAAATAACAATTTATTGTAATAGACCAGCTACTCACATGCAAATAAGTGGCAGGATATTTGAAAAAGACAGCATAACAATCTCAAGTTGCAACCCATTTACTCTTCGTCGACCGTGGCCAAAGACATCCGCAACTAGTTTCAATACTCATATTACGTTCCTCTTAAGAAAGCTGCAGTAATTAATTTAAAGGTTCCGTTATTGCAAATACCGGGGAACAGTGCCCTTGAAGGAGCGCGGAGCTGAAGCGGAATGTGTCCTGTCAGGAGCCTGATTTTGTAAACGGAATGAAAGCTACCCCTGAGTATTTTCAGGAAAACCTTCCAGAGATCCTTGATACCAAAACAGCTTAGGTGGAAGTAAGAAAATGTACCATATTATTTGCTTGAAAGAGTGGCTTGAGGCTTACTGAAGGCTTATTCACTGAAGGTTTTTACTCTGAAGGTGAAGATACACGTTATCGGTAGCCGTTGTTGGTTTCTTCGTCGGTTTCGGGAAAAAAGAAACACCGGTGAGTGTTCCAAAGACTTCAAGTCTTCCTGCCTTAAAGTTCTAAGGTACAGGTAACTTGAGGCCATTCAAATCTAAAAAAACAAGTCGTGGGTTTTTCAAAACAGCGAGCGTACACGTCCCAGCTTAATGAAAGCTTTAAGTATTTCAAGTTTGATGCTCTTGTGTCTAATACTACTGTGACGTGGGTCCGGCGATTGTCCCCGGCACACACAACAAAAGGAGGGAAAAGTAAAGTAAAACATACAAACCCCTCCCCACAATTCCCCAACACACCATAAATTAAATTTAAAATAACTGATGTTTAATAAATAATTATATTAAGTAAAACTAATTCTAAATAACTTTACCTAGAGTAATTTTAAAACCTAAACGATAACAAGAACACTAATTATTTACAACTTATTTACAGCAGTTCACTATCCAGTTCCTTTTCGAAATCCTTGACTTTTCTTAACCAACACCACAAAATCTGAACCGATTGCACAAACCTACTTCTCTTCAGTTCAAACCAAGCTCCGCTTCGTACGTACTTTTCTTTTTCTTTCAGTCGACGATTTCTCCTCAACACCTGGTCTTTCAACAGTATCTCAGTCCCCAGACAGCACGTAGCACTTCTCCGCTCTTTCGCCACCACTGACAAACGAGTTTCGTCAAGTGATTTGGCTGGCGCCTGCCAATGTCTCTTGGCAGTGACTTCTTGCTCTCAGGCCCTACAATCCGTCTCTCTTTTTCCTTACTCGACCCTTCACCAAAATGAACTGCAGCGCATTGCGTTTTACTCTTAATATTTATATATTTATGTAAATTCATTTTTACAATCAACACTTATCTTACATACATATTGTTTAAACATGATACTTTACTCTCCTACGCTTTACTAAATCAACACTTAAGTACAATAAACTTACTGGCTATTCTTAAAATTACAAAACACCTCTAATTACAAGCTAAACACTACAATGAGAATAAATAACGCCAACCACCACTGACAAACGAGTTTCGTCAAGTAATTTGGCTAGCGCCTGCCAATGGCTCTTGGCAGTGAATTCTCCTCTTTCTCTTCTTGCTCTCAGGCCCTACAAACCGTCTCTCTTTTTCCTTGCTCGACCCTTCACCAAAATGAACTGCAGCGCATTGCGTTTTACTCTTAACATTTATGTATCTATGTAAATTCCTTTTTACAATCAACACTTATGTTACATACATATTGTTTAAGGTATCAGCCAACCCAAAATTGAGCGTTTTTCATAATTTTGGATTTCTATATGTTTCGATAGATCTATAATTAAAGATAAAGTCATGAAGATGTTTTCATAGCTGCGTGTAATCGGATCTATTTGAGAAGTGAGTCAAATGATTAGGCGTTTACTAACCTCGAGGAATAAATTGTTGCGCCGGTCTTGGAAGTGGCTTTCTCTAAGGAGATCCGGAGATAGTTTCCCACCGCTGCGAAAATTGTTTATCTGTCAAACTGCTATTGTTCACGAAAACTGATACTTTCTTTTATCAATTAACACTTCATTTGCTTGACGCTTATCCCATTATGGTCGAAATTCTATTTTCCCTTGTTTCTCGAAATCAAAATTTAGACGAGATGTGCATGCATTTTGAACTCCAAGTCGGCAGCCCCTGGATCAATTTGGCTGAAATTTGGTCAAATTGTTGTCAGATAGCTCACCTACAAAACCGTTTCTGCGAATTTTAATTTGTCTTTTCATTTTAAAGTTATAGCCTAATTTCCACTGGCCGTGGCAATAATTTCTCATCCCCAAATATATTTGCTTGTAAAAATAAAACGAGCGCGCTTTCGAATAATCTGAGACACGGGTTTTTCGTGTGTTAATCATTTTCTTCTGTTTGTTTTTGGTGAGCGTGGAACTTAATGAATGAAAACACTTAGTTTTCCAAAAACCTCCTCCTTTTGTAAGCGCATTAAAGTTTTTTACCTTTCAAAGGGAATTAGCTGTAGGCATGACTACTCAGCTTTCAGAAACTATGCGGTTTATGGGGAGCGCAAGAACGATCCGCGCGCAGACGACCCCGTTGGGTTGGCTGATACCTGATACCTAACACTCCTACGCTTAACTAAATCAACACAAATAAACTCTATACTAGCTATTCGTATAATTACAAAACACCTCTAATTAGTATATGTAATCAAATCCCGGAATCAAATGGTGACGAGTGAAATTAGGGAATAATTTCACGCGCGGTTTGTCCAAATTCTAATAATTTCCCGAGCCTTTAGGCAAGTTTTGAAAAGCTGAAAATTAAAGCCTCTGACGCATGTAAAAGAAGTGGACAAAAGTATGGGGCGCCGAACCAGTCAATATTCTATATTTATTTTTATAGTCGACTTGACTTTTTTATGGTCAACTTCACTTTTTATATGGTCAACTCGACTTTTTATATGGTCAACTTGACTTTTTATATGGTCAACTTGATACTTTTTATATGGTCAACTTGACTTTTTATAAGGTCAACTTGACTTTTTATATGGTCAACTTGATACTTTTTATATGGTCAACTTGACTTTTTATATGGTCAACTTGAATGACGTCCAGAATGCATTGCGCCCAAATTGAAAGCCAGTCCAGCTACTGTTGCTGAGAGTGAAACCATGGCTCACCTCAAGAGATTTATTAGAGGGCTTGATGAAGCAAAGCTTACCACCTTTTTGAGATTTACTACAGCAACAGATGTTCTTGTCACTGACACCTTGACAATATCTTTCAACAATGACGAAGGTCTTCAAAGAAGACCTATCGCTCACACATGTAGTTACACTTTAGAGGTGCCGAGTACATATGCAAGCTTTTGTGAACTTAGAGAAGAATTCAGGGCCATTTTGAATTCAGATAGTTGGGAAATGAACATAGTGTGAAAAAAACAAATTACCATGTACTTGTAGCATAAAGTTACTGGCTGTATCTTTACTTTTATGTTAGTTTCTCACACTGTTACTTTAACGTTGAGTTAAATCCTTAAAAACACCATTTCTCTGAACAAGGCTGCACACAACATTCCGGTCTTCTCGTTCATGTGACTTCTTCATTGGAAAATACATTTTGTGCACATTTAGTTTGTTGGTTTTTTTCCTATTAAATAATATTAAAATACATTGAGTTCTACTACTGTTGAAAGTTAGTTAGTGAAAGGGTAAGATGTTTAGTAAAGGCTGTTGTGTTTTGGTCAGATTCTGGTCTAGTGTTGATTTACTTTCTTTCTCACACAAAATACAAGATATTAAGGACTGTATCTCTTAAAATCAAAGAGTACAAAATTCTCAAACATTCTAAGTAGGTATTTTCACCACCACTGTCATCTTCTTGTAATGGATTGCATTGACTTTCCAAGACTGCCATCTGTTGACCAGAAAGTCTAACATTGGTATCAGGAACTACAACCTGATAGTCTTCCTCCTCCAAAGGAAATGGACCTGAGGGATCGAATCCATAATCATGCAAACACACTGACAACTGCAGCATACCCAGATTGCTCATTTTCAAGCATCCCCGCTGTATATAATTGAAGAGGAGAATGATTTCCCTCAGAAGACAGGGGATGGTGTTCCCACTGGTTTTTAAATTCCTGTAAACACTTATTAATTCTGGGAATAAATGTGTAATGTAAAGCACATAAGTGTAACTCATTGAGAGGATCAAGGAGCCCATTATCCTCCAAGTGAACAAATGTTCTTGCAAAGAAGCAAAGTACTCCTGAGTAAATATCTCTGTGGGCCCTCTCCACACGACAATTGTGTACAGAGCTGCCGGTTATGATGCTTCCTCTATCAACACCTCTCTGCTCTAACATAAACTGTGCCACCTTAAAATTTTCCATACCATAGTCGCTTCTCACTCTAGAAGGTAATCCATAGCTGTTAACACCTCCAACAAATTGTTCCAAGACTGTGTCTGCTCTGTTGTTGTTGCAACAGTGTGCATAAATTATAATTCGGGAATATCCATCAACACACACATGAGTTATAAGCCTCCATCTTATAAGTTTATGATTACTGTCAATGTGCCAGAGAGCATTTGGTGTTGGAACGTTGTATTTTCTTCTGTAAATTGCAGGGCGCCACCTTAAAAGTGTACCAACAGGATCTAGGGCACGAAGACAATTCCTCACTCTCCATCGTTGAATATTTAGTCCCCTACTTCTCAGAGCACCCAACAGGCGGGCCTGTCCGATATTCGGAGTTAATTCTTGGATTTCTTGAACAACTTTCTCTAAATCAGAATCTGAAATCTGAGTCCAGCTTGACTCTTCGTGGTCAGCAGTTATGTCATACATTAATCTTCTCCTTCTTAGAGTGCTTTCACTTATACCAAGCAAGTCGAATATCTTTTTCCATGGAAAATGCATTTCTCTTAAAAAACGTATTTGATCTTCCTCGATGACATAACATGGGCGCCCTGGACCATGCCTGGTGGGAGCCGTTGGGCTACTGTATGCCCTTTCACCAATGAAGACCGACATTTCGTTTCTGTATTGCTGTAGTTGATCACTCAAGTTCCTGACTTTAATAAGAGTCAGGCTCAGGATCGATGTAACATGAGTTAAATCGTTGCTATTTACAGTATCTAAAATGAGTAACTGAATAGTCTCTGCAGAACTTATCAATCGATCAGCAGCCTGTTCAACATCTTCCAAAGCCAAGTTATTGCATCTTTCTGCTTCTTCAAACGAGGCTATTGTGGAAAGAAGAAACTTTAAGCTTTCGAAGAATGAAATTAACCCATGTTCGTTGCGTTCCCTTGCAGGGGTTCGAGCCATAATTCGTCCTCCTTATTCAAAGGCCACACTTTTCGACAGCCATCTTTATTTTTGTTTGGGTGCAATGCATTTTTGACGTCATTCAAATTGACCATATGAAAAGTCAAGTTGACCATAAAAAAGAGTCAAGTTGACCATATAAAAAGCATCAAGTTGACCATAAAAAAAGTATCAAGTTGACCATAAAAAAAGTCAAGTTGACCATATAAAAAGTATCAAGTTGACCATATAAAAAGTCAAGTTGACCTTATAAAAAGTCAAGTTGACCATATAAAAAGTATCAAGTTGACCATATAAAAAGTCAAGTTGACCATATAAAAAGTCGAGTTGACCATATAAAAAGTGAAGTTGACCATAAAAAAGTCAAGTCGACTATAAAAATAAATATAGAATATTGACTGATTCGGCGCCCCATACAAAAGAGCATTCTCTAGTAACTTCCGTAGCATGTACCAAGACCAAGACGTCACATTTTTAATTTATTGACGAGAAAAATCGAACCCAGTTATCTTCGGCGTCTCCAGAGAACCTTATAAATCATCAAAGACTGCTCAAGCGCTCTCTCTTATGTTGAAGATAATTAATCAGTGTAACACGGGATGAAGGCTCGTCAACTGTGCCATCAATCATCAAGTGCTTTTTCTCGCTCGAGCTTGTTTTGTTTGAAGAGGTGGCTAAACGGTCAAACATTTGCTCGTGAAACAAAAGGTTGGATGAAATTGTTTGATCTAGATCAAACATGGGAAGCCTTTCAAATGCAATGTTGAGAGAGGCGGCTAAACGGTCAAATATGCTCGCTCAACACGATCTTGGATCGTTTAGTCGGGGCTTTACTTATACATGCATCACTGTCATACTAACTCTGTTTCAAAAAAACGAATAGAGTCACAAAATGCATGTATAATTAATGTATGGGGTTTTGAGAAAATCTTGCCCCTTTTTCTGATGCTTATTTCTCAAGTGAGAAAAATAAGCGAAGGCATAAGCGCAAAAATTCAACCGTTCGTCATCTTGTTTCCACACCAACGTGACTCGCACTGAGCATGCGTATGTCGCTCATATTATTGTAACTGATAGACTATCCCTCTGGGGTGTGTGACACGTTTTCCTCCTGCAGGGTGCCGGGCGAAATTAGGCCTTGCCCTCATGCTACTCACTCAGGTGCGATACAGAAGAAATGTATATATCGCACACACCCTCGTTCCAGGTGCTAACTTTTGCGCAATAAAGTTTTCGTCATCACCGCCACAATTTTTGTAAAAGTCAATGGGCCATTCCCGAGTTCGCTTGAGCCTCTATTTCAAAGCGAGTCAAAGTGCGAAAGTTTTGTGATGCTAATAAGTTCAGCGTTCCATATGAGCGAAAACTCATTTTCATTACAAAGACTTCGCACTTAGACTCGCTTTGAAATAGAGGCTCAAGCGATCTCGGAAATGGTCTATTACATTGACAACTTTATTGCGGACTACCAGAGGAGCCCGCAATTTTAATCTCAACGTTGCTATTGAGCATGCGCGGCTGATGCTAGCCCGATTTGTGTGGACTGAATAAATGAATGCACGCAATTTGATCACGCTACATGCAATCCGAAGCTTTCCATTTATTATAAATTTCATCGTGGGTGTACAGTAAATTCAAACCACCCCCGCTTCGGTCAAATATAGCCGGAATCAGTTTGTCTATGAAACTGATCGGCACAGTCTTGCCACAATTATACCGCTGAACCACTTTGTTCACCACGAAACAAGTCAACTTCATTGCTTTTACACACGTGTTTCGCTAAATATCTTACCGAGCACAGCGAGGCTAATGCGATATAATTATTAGTACGTTTTTTCGACATTCCTATTATTGCAAATCACATGTTCAAATTTTGACTGTTATATTTCTCTAATAAACACTTGTTGCGTTACAAAAGTTCATCTTGACTCAATCATTACCCACCAGCAATGTATAACGTTGGCTTGGTTAAACCGCATACTATTTTCAACCTTTAGCTGTTCCAGATACTAAAGTAAGTTTACTTAAATCGTGAATACAGACGGGGGAAGGTGACGAAAGATGCCCGGGTATGCCCTTATGGGCAACAAAGCCCGCAACAACAAAAATTTATACTCGACGAGCCGGAAAATGTTTCACGAGTAAAACCCGTTATCTTAAGAAGTACTGAGTATCCCTCACTGACTATACCTTGGAGAATATTACCGTAACCAACAACACCAGGCATCGTCCTCGCTTGCACTTCGTAACCTTTGGTTATTGTCAGTAAACCAACATAATTTAAGACGACACATTCTATCACTTACAATACCTACTTTTCCGCATAACACTTCACCGCATGAAGTGCCAGTAATTATCACCGTCACTTCGGGTGAGTTTTATTAATCTAGTAGTTGTCTCCTCAGAAGGCAGTGCACTGAACGCTTTTATAAAGCGCCACCTAACATAAGTAGTTGCACTCCCGGGATCCTGTTATAAAAGTCGTCTCGATTGCAATGGAAGACGCGGAAACAGTTTTTCTGAGAAACAAAAGGAGGGTAGGCTAGGTGCGGATAACCATTTAGATTGGTGGACCACAACCAAACGCCTATCAAATAATAAAAGGGAACAGATGACCACCGTGAGATATGATGGTCACATGGAGTACGTTACCCATTTTTACAAATGATTAGTAATTAGTTAATAGAGGTTTCATTCTGGTATTGCCGACACCTCAAGGTTTCTTCCTTTCCGTGTCAGACAACAGTAATGTACTGATTCCATATTAACGTCTGCCATTTGAATGGTCATGGTGAATCAATCCAGCCAATCAGCTGAATTAAAAACCTTACTCTACTGTCTGAGGCTAATTCAAATCCAGACAAATTTGAGGGAAAATTCACCTTACTCGTTTTCACAACCTCTGCACTGATGTAGGTTGGTAATAGAGTGTTTTCAGATGACATCACGGCGGCCATGTTGGTGTACTAAAACAAAGGAACGGCGGCCATATTGGTGTACCAGGCTGACCCCCTGGGAATTGAACTCTATTTTTATGCAAACGCTTTCTTTTGTTTCACTAAACCAATATGGCCGCTGGTCACGTGAGTGAAAACGCTCTATACACAGGGCACTCAGCAAACTAGAAATCCAGAAACTTACAGATAATAGTTATATGGCTCTCACAGGTTTATTAGGGAGCTTCAGCAACCACGACGATGAAGGCAACGAGAACATCATTTCAAAATATAACTTCTCGTTTTTGCAACTCTTTCGCGATTATTCCAATTTGTTTAACGTGAAAAATGCTGGCGAGCTGTCCAGGGCCTAAGTTACTGTAAACGGTGTTAAAGCAAAGAAAACGAAAGAAAAACTTGCGTCATGCGCTCACGCTCGAGAAAACCTATAATTTGGTCATTTCACGTTGTTCTTTTGTAGAAGACGGCAAAGAAATGTACAAGACTGTAAAATGCACGTGCCCAGTATTGGCTCATTAATCTCATTGTTTTGTTGCGTTCTCGTTGCCATTGTCGTCGTCGTTACTTAAGCTCCCTATTACGTAGTTTAAGAAATCTTGATTGATTCACTCGTGAAATCCAACCTGAGACCAACATTCGCTCAACGAAACTTTGTTGATACCATCCAATCCATGTTCTGAGTGTTACAGGGTTAGGTGATGTCCACTGATGCAGCAGGTTTAATTAATCTTCAGTAAAACGAAAGTAAGTGTCTTTGATACAGGACACTTAAAGAGACGTATTTGTAGCTGAGCCAAAGGCTTGACAACGACTAATGCAAACCACTCCCATGACTATGAAATGAGTCTTGCTCACGGGACATGCACTGAGCACAGTCTCAACAACTTGAAGACAGTATCACTGGTGATGAAACAGTTTTGTCTTAT
>OX419339.1:6401684-6469184 GCA_948470475.1 Galaxea fascicularis
GTCGATAGGACGTTATTGGACTAAAAAATTTGTTTAACGTAACTCAAAAGAATGTGTTTTTAATCGAATTTAACCTGTCCATTCAAGTCTGGTTTTTAACAAACACATTGGTGAAAACAAGGGAACTGAGAGTAATGAAAATACTGGTTAATAACTGGTTGACTTAGCGCCAGAGCTGTTGGGAGCACGTTTGAATTGAATCTCTGAGCCACGCGATATGTGAAAATATCAATAATCTTTGTCGATATTCCTTAATTTCCGGAGTAAAATTATGAAAAACAACATCGCCGAACTCATTTTGCTACTGTTTTTTGCTCATTGCGACCACAGACGATAATTTTTCTTTCACGGGATATTTTTTTGCGAGGATTTCGACGCCAGTAATCTTAACTTTGAACAACCTCTAATACAAATATAGGTACATAGAACACAATGCACCTTTCTTTTTCTTTTTTTCTTTTTTTAGAAATATCTTTTTTCCCACCTCATATTTTTGGACTCTTTTTGTCTGACACAGCAGGAGAAATCTTTTGGCTGTCGCGAATTTAGCTAGAGTCGACTCTGACTCCTAAATTTACCTTCTTCAATTCGGCGCGAGATACCCCTATTCCTGCAGTAATGCACATCAGCTGCTAATTAAAAACAAAACGCTTTTGCAGTGTTTTTCAGCTTAAGCTCATACGCTCTTAAAAACCTACAATAGTAACCAAATGAGTTGAGATGCTTATTTCGTTGGTGTTATTGGATTGTCAGGTCGACTGATACATTGAACAAAAAGTGAAAAAAACTGATTTAGACAGCCATATAATTAATACATTGAGACAACTGTAGTGGTACTTACCTCTAGTGTTTTCTTGGAATATATATTCGTTTTAGTGTATAACGATAATCTATTTTCGTTTTGGTGAATAAAATGAATGAGAATTTTTTCCTTAGCAAAAGTAGTTTCAGCGGTTCTTAGTTTCAAATCGAAGCTCATCACCCTTTTGACCTGAAAGCTGAATAAACTTAAAAGGTTAACCACACGACTCGCGAGGGATAATCAAGGTCTCCCACCAGGTTGATGTGGGGAAACATGAAAACAAAAGGACAGAAGTCACGATCTGTGCACGGGGGAAATGATGTCTCTCTGGTTAAGTTAGTCGAAAGCGGAGAAATTATTTTGGTTGAAGGGTTTATGGACTTCATTAGTGTGGCCAGCTCTGGCTGCAGTGTTTTGATATTTTGGCAAAACAACTACCTTATTTGGTGTTTCTCTGAATGCTTGAAATGCTAAATGCAACGCTGCGATAATCTAACAATTGATCGATCTGTTTACGCGGCAAATGATAGCACCGTGAAACAAATTTGATTGGTAGCAAAAAAAACCCGTGTCGAAAAAATACGTTTCGCCTGATAAGAGCATAATGAAACTCTTTTTAAATAAGAATTTAATTGAAAGCATTAATTGATTTGTTCTTAAAATCAAACAACTGTTGGCTCGGTGTACGAATACTCTCTTGTTATTCACAAACATACCACTTCCTTGCACAATTCAATTTCACGTGATTTCGTCCTAAAAAATAGAACTGCTGACGCAAATAGCCTAGGGCAGCATTTTACTGGCTCCGTGTTTGTCAATTTCAACGATCTATATCGCTGAAGAGCCGCGGTCCATGACTGACACCAACTGATTGCGATTTTGAAAACGAATCGAGACATTCATAGTTATCAATTAAAAATCGTAAACAAGTAACAAACGCACTCTGTTTCGAGAGATGAAGGGTCTAGAAGTCAAAGTGGATTGTTATCCGTGTATGTTAACGTGTGTCCGGCCTATAAATCGCAAATAATCGAGTTGTTCTGACACATAAAAAAATACCACACCCGAAGAAGCGAACTCATTAAATTTAATTTTCGCAGCAGTTCGCTTCCTCCGTTTGGTCCTGGGAACAAGTTCGACCTGACTTTAATTTGTTCCCCTTAACTCCTAGAAACCAACGAATTGTTGTTGCAACAGGCATCTTTTCCTACTCACAAAGGGATAGCTATTGGAAATATAATATTACCATAATAACCATTATCATCTTTCATTGAGTCCGTTTTAATTATGTATTTGTAACTCGTCCTAGTTTGTGTATGCAATTTACTTAATATTTAAAATTAGATTATTCACTCTCGATTTCTATAGCGTGATAGCTGATTCGGGCTGCGCCCTCATCAGCTATCGCACATAGAAATCGAGATCGAATAATCTAATTGTTTTAGTATAAATCTATTGGACGTTCAAAACTAAACAAGTAAATTATCTAAATTCTCCCCGCAGACAATTTGAAAACGCGAGGAAGCGGCCGCCATTTTGTTTCATTATCTATCACAGAATAGATCATAGCGAGTAGCATAACCAATCAGAGACCGTAACCCGTGAAAGAAGGCTAGCAGATTTATGCTGAAGTAGAAAAGAAATGTCATAAGCTGAAAACTAGAATTTAAAATAAACGCTGTAATGAAATCATATTAATTGTATACAAATCACAGCGTTGGACTGTAAGTTTGGGTATTGAGTAGGTTTTGTGTTCCATCTGCAAGTAGTCTTAGTAAATTCATTCGTAGCGTATGTATCATCGTATTGTAAGTGGTCCAAGTATCCCGCTGTCAGTAGTGACGTAGTGTAATTGTTTGTAGTGTCATTGGTACTGTAACAAATAAATTTGTAAATAAATGTCTTTTACTCACAAAGTCAATTTGATTCACCAGAACCGACTGCTGCTGTCCTCCTACCCAACACAGCAGGCATCCAGTTTGTGGGTTTTCAATTTGGAAGGAAAACGTTTCCTTAACGAGAATGAATTGCTGTAGGGTTCGAGTTATTAGTGGTTTCTTAAGTTAACTGCATGGAAAGTCATCGTACGTATACATACAATTTGAGCAGTTGCGAAAACGTTGCCTAAATCATCTTGCACGAAATCGATATCAGACCTAGAGGAGCAAGGAACCCAAGTAGTGGGCTCCATATCAAATATATATATTTATACTAGGACTTATGCTAGAGAATTTATAGACCTATTTCATCATCATCATTATCATCGTCATCATCATTTGACCCTTCCGGTCGGGGTGCCAAGAACGATCTCACTCCAAACCCGCCTTCTGCCAAGGCGTTTGTTAGGTCTTCTCTCGCGATCCCTGAGTCCCTCGAGATGGTATCTGGGAAGGTCAATTTTCCTAGAGTGGACTGGACCGTTGGGTTTCCACAAAAGGAGGGCCTGTATGATCTCGCCCCCTGCCCGCTGGCAGTGACCGGCGAATTGTAGGCGACTCTTGGTAAGCCTTTGAGATATAGATGGGAGTTTCCTATTAATGCGCTCGCGAGTGGCATGCTCTGTCCAGTGGATATTTTGGACGCGTTGCAGCAAGTTGGTGTACGTCCCATGTAGGCGCTGTTGTTGTCGCACGGATAGTGTCCAAGTCTCAGACCCGTAAAGCAGGAGCGGCTCTATCAGCAAGTTAAACAGATGGAGCTTCTGTTCATTAGCGAGGCTGGAGTACCATATCTTATTGGGCTTGTTGCATGCCGCCCAAGCTAATGCCTTGCGGGATTTTAAGTCCTTCTCAGAATCCATAATGTAAGAGCCGAGGTACTTAAACTCATAGACTTGTTTGATGGTTGCACCTGAAAGCGATCGCAGGCCGTGGTGGTTCGCGGTCGTAGAGATGTACTCTGTTTTACTTTCATTGGAGTGTAGCCCCACTACGGTTTTGCTGCTTGCTCTACGACTGTAGAAGTGATTCAGCATTCACGACTAGTTCTGATACAAGAGCGAGGTCGTCCGCAAAATCAAGGTCTGTGAGAAATCTCGCAGGGTGTCTCTGACTTCGTCTTCGGTAGATCTGCATGCCCTTGTCATTGATACTATCTAATGAGAGGCGGAGGACACAGTCCAACACAATGACGAATGGGAATGGTGCAAGCGTATCGCCCTGGATGACAGTCCCGCTTTGATGTCGAAGAATGCTGTTTCACCATCTGTTGTTGTAATTGTGGCTTTGGTGTTTGTGTGGAGCGCTTTTATTGCTTCAACAGTGGCTTGTGGGATACCTAAGAGGGGGATGATGGTAAACATGGCTTCTCTACTAACTGAGTCGAATGCCTTTTGGAAGTCTACAAAGCATATTGTGTATTCCTTGTTCAATCTTCTCATTTCCTCTATGATGCGACGAAGGCAGAGTATTCAGTGAACGTACTCTTCTAAAACCATTTTGGTTATCGCGCAGCAGGGGATCTACTGCAGGCACAAGGCGATTCGGGAGGAGCTTGTTATAGATTTTGAACGCAATTTGCATTAGAGATGTATCACGATAGTTCGAGGCGAGTGTCAGGTCGCCTTTCTTAGGAACTGGTATAATTCCGGACTTCTGCCATGCTGAAGGAAGCATCGACGTTTGAAAAAACGTGTGATTGCAGATTTTGAGCAAAAGGTCATGAAATACGGGGACTTTCCAAATGATGCCAGGGATGTTATCGAAGCCAGGCGATCAGTGTTGGTTTTCATGGTTTTTACCGCCTCTCGCAGCTCCTAGATGGTGAACGGGGAGGTGCTTATATCCAGTAGCTCAGCGATTTGAACCAGTGGTAGATCCGTGTGGGCCTGGACTTGTACGTGGGTCTCCGGACGGGAGGTTTTGGAAATGCGATAACCAATTCTCCTTGCGCTTTTCAGCTGACCCTCCCTTGATCCGAGTCAATGGTCTACTTTTCAGTCCTATTTACAAGCAACCTACACAGTAATCAACACTGAGTCATGGTTTTAGCAGAAATTCCAATGAAAGTAAGTTTTTCGTGTTTTGGCGACTAGAAACTTGAAACTTGTTGGTCAGTGATCAGTGTTAGTGTACCAACCTTTCCATAAAGTGAGGCCAAAAGGTCGTTACTTATAGATTTGATCATTCACCGTGGTTGTCCCTTCAGATAACAAATTAAATAATGGCGTATTTAGATTTACATGTGCATACCAACGAACTGTTACTAGGACCCGAGAAAATATTAGGGGATGGCCTGCTATGGCCCCGCAAAAATTCCAGTGATCTTTGCACTGACACAGTGGAGTCACCTGGTCACTCAGTTAAACCTTAGATTGACTTTTTAAGTCTTTCCCGAAAGACGAAAAACATGTTACTTTACCGTGATTTCATAAAACACATCCACTTCTCTACTTTCCTTTAATCCTTGGAGATGAAACGGGAGTAAAATGTACCGCAGAATCGAAAGAAGCTCTCCTTGACTAACGTGCGAGACCATAGATCACGGGATATCACGCGACATTGACAACTGTGGCTGGGTATCAAAGGTGCAACAACTCACATGTGAAATGATCTGAGTATGAACCCGCGTGTCAGAACGTATCATGATGAATCTTTACTGCGTTTGTTTTGGTCGCAACTTGCCCTCGATTACAGCTAACATAAAGAAAAAACGTGATCTACTTGAGAATTACATTCTATTGATATTACGATTTGAAGTGGCAGATTTGCAGAACAATCGGGAGACACACCCGTCAGCTGACTCCTTGTGACTGATTCAGCCTCCAGTGAGCCTAGCTACCCCTGGAGACAATGATCTTTTTTTTTTGTTTTGTTTTGTTTTGAATTTCTGATATTTTTGTTGTATACTGGCCCCTTTGAGATAACTGATAGTCGTTTATATGCGGTTTACCGGCAGATAAATAAGCTTAAATTGTCGGCTTCTATTTCGGTAAAAAGGGTCATCCGTTGCCTGATAGACGTATGAGTACTAGAAAGCAACACGCTATTTACAGACAAAAACCAAGCTGAACTCTTCTTCTCTCCTTGTCACCTGAATGTGTGCTTCACTTTCGTTTTTGCAAGTTCGGTTTCAAGTAAAGGATGCTCCAGTTATCATAAAGCTGATTTTAATTGCCTTTTAAACGCAGGTTTCAGTTAAAGGGTGGATCTACGTCATAATCTGTTCAAACCTCATATTGCTTGAATTCATAAAAATCACTGCAGGGTTCTTAAAATTTTGCGAACTCCTCTGTCTTCCTTTACTGTGTCATTGAAATTATAATTTTCTTCCTCAGTACCAATAATGTATGGTGTATGTACATAAATAATGTTTTGATATTGTTGAAACTTATTCAAACTTCGCTTCAAGCATCCGTGGTTTTATTAGTCCCGTAAAAGGCATAATGCCAAGCTTAATACCGTAAAAAACTTAGACTTTTTTTCTGTTAAACGTTGAGTACCAAGTCAAGAAACCGCAGTGCAAGGCCGAGCTCAACGACTCCGTGCAGTTTGAAAATTATGAGAAAATTTTCTCCTATGACAGGGTCCCGGTACTAGTGTATTCGTTAATACACAAAAACTTTCTGCATAGACTGTCTGCCTAAGATCATTAATATTTTTTCGATCGGAAGCTGTTGGCTGTTCAAGGCAAGCTTATATCGCCTATGACTGATAAACTATTTGGTTAAACGAAAAGACCGAAAACGTACGATGATGAATTAGCAAGTTTATGTTCAATTCCGACTCCCATGAATTGAGCACATCCCTTGGTTTACGAGGGCCAATTACGCTTTGATTGCTGCCGATCGAGGTCAGTTCTCTTCCGACATTGAAACACAAGTACACAAACGCACTGTCACAGCTCGGTAACCGCCTTAATGAAAGAAAGAAGGAAAGACGATTTTGTGCCACTAGAAATCATTGCGCTGCAATATTTAACATTTCAAGACTGAAAACAGATGCCGAGATTTATGATAACTATTTAAGAATTCGAAAATTGTTTTTAATCTTGGCGTTCCCTAGTTATAAAACTCTCGAAGAAACGCAAACCACTTGTCGAGTGTCAGCGATGTACACACACTTACTCATTTAATTCTTCGTTAACGTTACAAAGTAACTTTTCGCATGAGGAAATTTTAACTTGTCGGTTTACATTTTCACGATGCAATAACCGAAAACAAAACGATAACCAACATACCTAATCAAAGAAGCCTCTTCTGTTTCAGTAAGCGATGCTGCGTAACTCGAAAGGCTATGATAGTAATGTTGTCTGCTATACATTCACACTAGCAGTACACCACACCTGAACGATCGTTCACGACCCTCGTTCGACGTTTGCCAAGTCCTTTTTGAGTCATAAAAACTATTTTTAGGATAGAAAAACAACCACGCAATATGACAACTATCTCAAGTCAAAATATTCACGTGCCCGGTAAATGACTGACAGTTTTCCGGCTCATTAGTGTACTGTCATAGCCATGTAAGTGCATTTGAAGATATTTATTGTTGTTGACAGCCATTCTGTCGACATTTTCTTTGAACTATGCCTCAGAGCACTTTGATAACAGCAGCACAGGAAACTCACATTTTAAATTAATGGCTCTTTCGGAGGCACGTTTTATGCTACAGGGTCGCCGTCAAGTCTATTTGGGTCTTGAGGGATCATTACTTTTTTTAATTTTTCTACAGGCGAAACACTTTTATTAACTACGGCACTGAGACTAATCTCCTCCGGCTAAAACAAGTCGTTTCGAGACCCGGAAAGTAGCAGTTAATTGGTTATGGATGATTATTGGATTTCAGTGTTCGATTCTTACGGCTCCGAGTTTCCCGAATGCTAGTAAGGGTTTAAGAAAAGAGAGCTTATGTGAGTGATATGAATGAGTCATATGAACTGCAGATATGAAATCAAATGAAGACTGATCCTCGCAGTTATGTACGGAATTATATGCAATTGCGAAAGAAGTCCGAAAAATTCAGGACTTCTATGGGGTTTGAACCCGTGACCTCGCGATACCGGTGCGACGCTCTAACCAACTGAGCTCTGAAGCCACTGACGTTGGGAGCAGGTCAATTGTAGGTTCATATGTTCCCGTGAAAGTGAAGAATGTGAATGATATGGAATGAATCATATGAACTGCGGATATGAAATCAAATAATTAGTTTCGTCGGCAGAATTTTGTCATGAAAACAAAGAAGGGGAGAGAAAACACACGAATAATTTATACCTCGAAAGTGAAGTTTCGAGGTCTGAGTTTTCGAGGTCTGAGGTCTGAGGTTTGAAGTTTCGAGACGCCCTCGAAACGGCTGCGACAAATGAGTAGCATATGTACAAACACCGCTGTTAGTTGTCTCAAAAACAAGAGTAAATTGAGACTTCAAATACAATAGTGCATTTCAGTCACCACTTGAGTAATTATAACAGAAGGTGCACTACTCTCCTCCGGTAGATGGCCGTCAACGTTTGAGCCTGGTTCACATGTGCGACGCAAATGTAAACGACGATCACGTCCAACGCAAACGCAAGGAAGGTAAGATACGCAAGCATCGTAGCACGACCCGCGGACCAGCTTTTAAAGTGAGGGGGCCGCTTCCTCCTCTTCAATTGAGGGGGGGGGGGGTGTTGATTCTGAGACTGATTAAAATGCATTTAACTCAGTTTAATTCTATTCTTAGCTTTGTCCATCAATACGCAGTCGAAGGCTTAATTCAAGATGGCGAACGAAACTGCCGTATTTAACATGCGTTTGCATTTGTGTTTGCCCCGGTTGCCCCGGTTGCCCCGGTTCACACGTGTGAAATGCAAACGCAAGAACAAATGCAAGTGCAAGAGAAAATGAAGAATTGTCTATTTCTTGCGTTGGCGCTTGAGCTAGCGTTTGCACTATGTGTTACGGCAGTTCACGCGTGTATTTCATTGCGTTTGCAATTGTACCTGTGTTTGCATTTGCTTTGCGCGCGTGAACCAGGCTTAAGAAGACTGAGAGTTGACGGCCATCTAAATCTACTGGAGGAAAGTGCGCCTTCCATTATTTTCTCGATTCGCTTGAATTTCTTGGTGTCCATGATTATTTTGAGCATAACAGCGTCAGTTGATCATGTTTAGGATCTCTATCTACACAGTTATCATGGGACCAAAATAAGAATGGTGGCCAATTTTGACAAACTCAAAGAACAAAGCAAACCAATCAGAACTCGAGGCAGCCACCTGTAGTTGGGGCCTCTGCGCGCGCGGAAATTGATTCAGATAGATACGGGAATGTCGAGGATGCCAGACCATTTATACTTATAGTAGCCATTTAGCGCTATCTCTGCATCGTTTCCAGATTAAGCCATCTCAATTCTCCGAGAAGATGAATAAATCTCTCTTAAATAGGAGGCACCAGTTCTGATGCGTGCTACCCGCTTTTGCAGCTTTTGCAAATTAGCCATCCGTCCGTCATCTGAAGTATCCCAAACCATGCAGCAACTGACGTGGATTAAGGCTTATTCTTAATCTGTAAATGCTAACCATGCTTTCTATAGCTACTTTTAGCATTAGTTTGACCCTTTCTAAAGTACTCAGTTTCGGATGACTTTCTGCCTAATCCTTATCTGTCTATCCCACGTTAAGTTTTCATTAATGCTGACACACCAGGACATTTTACAGAGTTCATTTCAATGACGCAAGAAAGGGCACGGTTTGGTTTGAGCGCGAATTCATCATTCAGTTGATTTGGGGTGGGGGGGGGGTAGGGGGGAGGGGGGAGGCTGGAAAAGAGGAGGAGGGTTTATTCTCTTTTTCTTTTGTCCAAGGTTGTAGCTGCTTAACCTTTGATCAAGCGTTCCTTCTTCTTTTTTTTTTCACTACTCGACAGGAGGGCCTGATTGCAGGTTACTAGCTACTCGAATCTCGTGATCAACAGTAACAAAACCTTTTTGCAAGACCACAACAATGAATTCCGTTAATCATGGTCATGTCAGTGTCACGCTATAACACCACTCGTTACTCATATCAAATAAAGTAGTACAGTAAAACCCGCGTATAAGAACCTGGATTTCTTTTATTTAGCTTAAGCAGGTTCTTATATAAATGGTACTTAAGGCAAATTTAGGCTACCGAGGTTCTTAAAATAGGTTCTTATATTTTCCGATATGAATTTCATTTAAATATATGATAAATATCATCTTATAATACAACATTAATCACTTATACCATAATGCCTAAAGGCAGTACAATGCAGGTATGTCCTTAACAAAACATTTGCTCAAACAAACTTATAATCATAAATATGATCAGATGATGATCTTACCTCAGCAGTTTCTATCTATACATTTTTACAGCAACTCCACTGATAAGAACCTAACTTTTAGCCTTAATAGGTTCTTATTTGGAAGGGGCTTAAAATGAAAATTTTAGCCGAACAGGTTCTTAAAACCTATATTACGCAGGTTTTTACTGTAATGGTAGAATAGAGAGCGCTTAAACCGATCGACTGGCGCGAACAAAGAAACACGAAATATCTTGTTGGCAAAACAGATATTTGCCCCGTTTTTTTTCCCGGATTTAAAGATTGGCGAGAGTTCCAATTAGAAGGAAACAAATTCGAAGCAATTGATAAATTAAATATATCTTTTTGGGCTTCCATAAGTAATAGTGGCACCCACTTGTAAGGTTCTGTTTTAAAATATTTTATCAATACAGTTGCAAGGGTCTTTGTCAGATGCCACCCACCTCTCATAACTTCTTATTTCATTGGGTCGCGTCGTATTAACACGCAGCTCCTTTGTTACAGGGCTACGGTAAATGGCGCCTCGTCTTTGTTATTTTATATATATATATATATATATCATGGATGGATGGATGAACGGATGGATGAAATGCCGTGAAGGTGTTATTTTTTTTCTGGAAAAAGCACTCTATCTGTTTCCGGAATAACCCAATACCTTGCATTCCAGTTTAACAGGTTGATCATCGGACGCTGTGATCTCAGTGGTGTGCGTTTTCATACAATTCATCATGCTGTGTGTTTTCAACAGCATCACATTTAGCATCGTATTTTTTAAATTAGTTTAGCGCATTATCGCCTTATGCAAATGAGTTGCTCAGAAGGTCATATAGTTCTTTTTCACTGAAATGCTCTAGGATAGGTGGCCATTGCAGATTGTTTGTGACTTGTGTTTTGAGTCAAACTGTAAACAAACGTTTGAAGAGACGAACATGTTGTACTTGAACTTTTGATGGAAACAATGTGTGCTAAAGTGATCTGCAAGCTGGTGTTATGACCTTTTCTAATGTGTAAATAAACAAAAGGTAATGTCGTCACGTTCCTGTTTCGTCCTGAAAATTTTTTAAAAAATGGGGACGTTCGTTTTTTCACACGTTCATTCTGGGCCTCAAGCTTTTAAATTGTTTGACGACGATTCTATTCCATAGTCATTACATCCTGTTGCTCAGTTCCTTGCCTCTCGTTATCGCAGATCAAATCAATACAAACTAATGTTTATACGATTCTTCGGTAAGAGTAAAGCCTCACTTAAAAGCCATGCAACTTAGAGGGCATAGAAAGGAAGTGTAAAAATGCCGGCAAACAACTAATGCACTGAACTGCAATTGCAAAGATCTGTTAACGCGGACTTGATACTTGAGCCGGTGGTGGTTGAGTACATACATTAACATTGTTTTGCACTATTTTGCAAGTTACTGCGCCATTCTTGCAGTTAGCTCTGGAGAATAAGTCTTTTAAAAGTGGCTTCAGAAAATAAAGTTTCGGCCGAGACAACACAATCCTCAAAAATTATCTTCTCTACTGGACATTCGTTTCCAATTGGCGTTAACTGCGTGAGTTCGGTCGCTGAATTTAATTTGGTCTTCTGGTAACTCAAACCTGCTTCTACTGTAGGTATGAAGTCTCACTAATTAGAGCAGTTATAAGGCTACTGAGTACTGCAAGTACATGTATTTGACATGAAAAAGTGTTTTTATGGGACAGAGAGATCGTGTGAGAGAGCAGCTCACGATAGTATAGCAATGTATCTCTAGTCAAGCGTACAAGCAAACCATGATATCGACTTGGTGTTAGAAATATCTTTTGAATGGCCAGAACATATGGACGCAGTAAGATGCTAAAAATGGTCGTATGAAGGTTTGAAATGAAAACGTTGGCGAAACAACACTTCTTACTTACCCAGTGAGAAAAAATCCTCAGTACAACTGACAATCTGCGACCGAAAAAAGGAGCGAAAAGAATAATTGCGATTGCAATCCGGACTTTTTAAATACCTTTCTCAGATGTCAGACCCTTCAGGTAATGAGAGATAAAATATAAATTATAGCGAGTTGTAATTGGGTGCAAGTCGACATTCTTTGTCTAAACAATCAATTTAATTTCAGTTTTACATGAATCACCTGCAAAAGTGACACTTTGAGTCAGTTTTGAAACCCGTCCGAAAATTTCATTTCCTAAACCTTTCGCTGCTAAAAGAAGCACAGAAACGGCTTCAAAACTGGAAACGGGTCATGATTTTCATAACTGCCACAGCAATGCATGCAACGACCACAGTAACTTGAAAAACTATTATTATGGTTTGAGAGCTAGGGCATTTGGTTTGAATTTAATGATCTTTATCTTCTGATAAATGTGCTTAAGAAAGATCCAGATTAATTGATAATTTGTTGAATCCTAGCTAAAAATATACTGATAAGAGTTCATGCAGTAGAAAAATAACCCGATGGCATTGCAATCATGATATTGGGCCGGACTGCAAGCCTTGAGCAAAGAACACAGTATTTATTTTGATAAACACCTGGGACTTTCAAACGTTTGTAAACGATCAAGGCATTTATTTCATATTTCACTGAGATTTAAAAGTCCCACCAGAATGACTCTACTCATGGCCACCACTGACCCGGCCGAGATAAGAATGAGCCAGGAATGAGCGTAAAATGATAAGACGAAATGAAAGTGTCTATGGGCCACTTACTGGGTGAACTAATAAAAAGCTACTGGCATACCACATTGCAATTAGTTGATGTCAATTTAACCCATTAAATCCTAAGCTCAAAATGTAAATTCTCATTTGTTGCCCACGCAGGTTTCCTATAGAAGTAGCAGGGAAATTGCTACTGAATGTCAAGCAAATGATACGTCTTGCGTTCTAATTCTCGTGACTACTCTGATTTTACAAGGAGTAATTTGATGCTGATCACTCACAGGGTTAAAACATTACCTCACTTACTCAACACAACTATGAATTAGCAACTACAAAAATTTTATTCAATTTAACCATCTGCGACATTTCAGGCCCGAGCGAAAGGAAATGTTTCGATGTTCTTGAGTGCGCGCAAACTCAATCTCCATATGATGAACATCAGTTCGCCTCTGTTCAAAGCGATCGTTTGATCGGCAAAAAGTGGGGCGTGTTTAAACGGTAAACATCACCAAAACTACCAGTATCCAGTTTTGCACGCTTAAAATGTGCCCAAACGTTATTCACTGGTCAGCGGATTTACAAAAAGTTGGCATTTATCTGTAGGTGAAATTAGTGGACTATTGTTAAAAGAAAAATGTTAACCAGGAAGCGGCGTAGTGAAATTACCCTCATACCTACAACTTGGAAATGGCAATTCAAAGCCGTAGAAAAAGAAATAGATTTCATGTTCTTCGACGCCATATGCTTTGAAGATAATACAAGAAAATGGTTTCCGAAAACAAAACAAAACAACACGACAAATATTTAAGTGGTATACCACTCAAGAAAATGTATGAAAATCTTAGGGCTAAACGGAAGAGGGAGTGGGGGGGGGGGGTGTCTTACCACTCTTGTTTCTCCTAGGGTTTTGATGGAGGGACTGGGCATGGTATGCATGTTCATTGTCACATAGCAGGTGGACACGTGACTACACTCGGCGCATTTGAATTCACTTTCTAATCGGCAAGATCGTTTTGCAGAATTACCTTGAAAGTGAGTCAGAGACTTATAAGAAAATAGCAAATTGTTTGGAGGTAGACCTTCCCGCTCAACTTTATTAACAAATATCTAGTCCAGCAGAGGGGTGCCATCACGCTCAAAGATATGTCAAATTTCCCAGGATACGATGGGGTCAGATTCTTGCTGCTTGGCTGCTTGGCTGCTTGGCTGCTTGGTTGAGGTTACTGATAGAAAGGGAGCTAATTGAGCTCTTGTTTGCCTGCCTTTTTTCACCTTCCTATCTACGTTGGAAGCAGAAGAAGTGTTTTGTAATGTTTACGCTCTGAATAAAAGATTAAGTTGAAGAAAGATTTGTTTAGAGTGCTCGTTTGCGAGGTAAGATTTCTCTTTAATTCTTGCACCATTTTTGGAGCTATTTGATTATTCTCATAGAATTTCTATTTGCTGGAGAATCACACCACTTATCTTTTTCCTTGTTTTAATGCATGACAGACACTGAATGGCAAAACCTGACTCCAGCAATTTTTTTGGACCCTGCACAGTTTTGAATTTTGAAACTTGCATGGAATTTGTAATGGAACAATTTCTTTTCTTTCCATTATTTCACTTTTACCAGCTTTCTGGGGCTCAAGCTGGAGGCTGATAAGCCTTCTAGGTCGTGAACCAAAATAAAGCTAAATCTGTTGAATTGTTGTTGCATGCATAGCATGCAAAACACTGATGCTAGGTATAGGCACGAAAATAACTTTTTTGCCAAGTGAAACGTCAAAGATTTATCTCTCTACAAATAATCAGAGTCAGTCCACCAGTTTAGGTTCATTACCTAGTTGACAATAGACATAATCTATAAAAAAAATGTTTCTTGCCTTAGTGATTAAGTGTTTTTGCTCATTTATGTTTACAAAGAAAACACTTTTTAAGATGCGTTAGAAAAGCTTGCTTGGTTTTAAACACGGGAAGTGGATGGACTGAGGAGGGACTGAGCAGGGAAGATAGACATGTGTAAAATAAATCATGTGTGTAATTTTAATGTCATATTTTGTATTTCAGTTCTTTTCTCCTTATGTTATGTTATATCAGGGCTCCATTTAAACTAGCCATGCTAAATTGGATGTCCCTGTATAAATATTGACTTAAATAAATGAATACAGAAACGCTTTCCCAGACGAGAAGTGATAATGCTCTCTTTCCGAAAGTCTTTACTGATGTGGCCTTTCTCGGCTTACCAAAAATCTTCCCTAATTCCCTTTGCCTCAAAATATCCTATACGCTCTTGAGTGAACTTGCCTCGTTTATGAAATGTTTTGTAATTATTACAATGTGTTGATACTTTTTGTCCGAGGTGGATGCACGGTACTGATCATTCAAGGTGCCGCCGATAACATCTTGCATTTCTTTATTTTCAAGTACGAACGGACTTATTTGTTTCAATCAAATGGTAAATAATTTAAAAAATGTGGTTTCATTGTGTCATGAACCCCAGCGTTGGCAGAAACAATTTGAAAATATGTTGGATTATGTGTCTTTTATATCTTGTACTGAAGTTCGCTGTAAGTTGCTACCAGGTTGATTTAAGGTCGATCGGTCGAAGGAAAAAATTAAACAAAAACAACAGCATCAGGCAAAGAAGAGATGTCAGAAGGTAGGACATCTTCACAAGAGTAGCGATCAGCGGAGAATGGTCATTAAATCGATCATGAAACCCTTTGCAAGGTTTGGCGTTCTATGTTCTTTCCTGCAGTATGTTTGTCACGTGGCATATAGTTAGCCGGGTGATGGGTTCGAGGTCGATTTAGTGGTATATAAGAAAGGGCATTTCTTTCTTAAGGGTGATTGGGGAGTGGAGTGATAGTAGAAAATGAGCCGGCGCTATCTCGGTCGCGATCGTACAACGGTTGACAGGAAATGAAAGAGGATTGCCAAAAAACCTGTGATCGATATTGTTCCAAGTTAACCCAACATCCCTGCTTATCGGCAAATTGCCACATCAAACAATTTTGGACAACAGATACACTGCCAAAAAAATTGCCAAATTTTAATTTTGCTTAAGAAATAGAGAAAACGTTTTAGAATCTTTTCCAGATGAGAGAAACGCCATATTCATATTAAAACAATATAAGCCATAGATAATTTTCTGACTTACCAAACTTCTAATCCTCATGGGCCGACCAAAAATGTGGGATTAAACAAATCGCATTGCTAACCAACTGAAGGTGCTTTCTCGGGGTCTTTAGGAGTATTTTCGGCGATTAATATTTAAAGAATCTTGTTTTTTTTTTTTTTTTTCAAATTAATCTAATATACTTACGTCGTTTATTCCAGACCGAGGCGTGACGTTTGTCCACATATTATATTTCATGTCGGTTTTTAATCAATATTTGTAACTTAAGGTTAAAGGACGTGACACGAACAAAATTGCAGTTTCGCATTTCTTTATTAAAATATTAACATAAAAAAAGCCAAAAAGGTTGCATTGATTATATATTTCTTTTCAGAATTTATTTATCTTTTATTTTGCACTGTTTACATAGAATTTAGAATTTCCAACGACGTAAATCATATCAAAGGGCCAAAACTTGTCATACCAGTCTTGGAATGCTTTTTCTTTTAAATCATACAGTCATAATGAAGTCCGTCTGTCTAGTTCCAGACAATCTTCATTTTCATATCGCAATGTGTGAATTAACAGCGATTTGTCAGACTGTTCTTCTTGTTGTTCTTTTAGCCTTAAAACGCCGGAATGCAATCCGCCTGAAAAAAAGAGATGTTTTCAAATGTTCGTAAAGTTAATCAATTATACTTGATGTCGGAAAACAATTTTCTCGTTTAAACTAACACTATTTTGGGTTTAAAATTAATAAACTTGTCGGCACGTAGATCGCATTAAAGTTTAAAACGTGTGGCCTTCTAGCCTTGATAGCAAGGCGATCTCTGTTACCTTCAAGAATGAAATAAAAAGAGATTAACATAGATCTCAGTTTCTTTTGGTCTTACCAGTTCAGAGATGGGAAGGAGAGAGCAACGCCGGCCAAGAGAGTTGTTGCAAATCCTTTGCAAGACCTTTTGACGCGACTGAAATATCGTGACGACAAAAGAAATGCTTTTAATTAAAAAAAACACTTGCGTTAATTCATTCTGCCCGAATACTTAAATACTAGAAAGTTTGACCATGTGACTTCAGCCTTAAAAGAGTTACGCTGGATGTCAGTTAAATGACAATTACTCACTGTGCTTGCTTTTAAATGTATGACTAGACAAGCCCCCACGTACCTTTCGTCGCCCTTTTTAAAAGGAGGGGAGACGAGTGGCCGTGAGACTCGAAATTCACAACTTTTAAACACTCCTCTTTTTAAGACCTCTAACAGTGTCATTATGTTAAGCGAATCTCTTAATATTTTTAAAAGAAGATTACGCGGGTAAACTCTTACGTGAATTTTTATCTTCATGATACATTATTGTCACATAATTCTATCCTATCTCACACTATTTTGTAATTTTTTGGTACGTCTTCTACTTTACTTTTTTACCCTTTTTTTACCATTTTATTGATCATTTTAATTTAATTTTAATCTGAATGTAACATATATTGTGTAGTATTAACAACCTCGGGAACGAGGTTGTAGTATTAACACCGAAAAACCCCCTTGGGGAGTGCAGTAAAATCTGTACTGTAGGGTTTACTGTACTGTACTGTCCGACCCCAACTCCCTAAAAATTATACTACTTCTTTCTCACAACAAAGTACAGTATAATAAAGAAATCGGAAGGTTACGAGATTTTAGAGTCGAGCGTTTGTTCAAGTCTGTTTACTTACTTTGAAGACTTAGTAAACTATGAAGTAAAACTGTTTACACAAATTCAAGTCTCTAGAATCGGCAACCAAATAGTCAAACTGGGCTTTTCAGTTTGGTTCGCTAATTAGCTGAACAATTTCAAGAATTTTGTTATGCTAAAAGAAACTAATGAGCTTGCTGTCGAAGTATCCAGTCAAGCAGTTTTGAATACATATATAAGCAGTTTTGAATAAAAGGGGTTCAGGGTACACATTTTAGTAAATATCTGTGGTTTCTTTTATACAGAGCACCCTGAAGCGTACAACTTGATAATAATAGCGCCCTTTTCAAGCCAGCGGAGCTTTTTGCATCATCAAAACTATCACAAACAATAAATTAAAACGCTTAAGCGACTCTTTTGTTTCGGTCCGCCAAAAGCGCTTCATAATCATCTTGTCAATAGAACCGTGCGAATAATGAGAAAAATAAAACAATATGGCTAATCTTTTTTATTTTAAAAGTTATATATAATAACTATTTCTCTCGTTTAGATCGTAATTATTTTAAAAATAATTGAGATGCAAGTGAAACTTGAACCAAAGTTATTGACATAGCCACAAGTAATACGCAAACAATTGACCTCTAAAGCAATTAGCTTGAATGAAATATGTAAATACGCCAAACACATTTTGTTTATACATTTGACCAAACTTTATGTATATTTATGTTGGAAGGGTCGAGATAAGCTATCACTTGAAACGGTACGGAACAGCTGGTTGAAAACTAGCCTATAAAAGGAAAACAAACGGCAAAATCAATTGTACCTCTGTCGTTTCAAACCAGGAGAACATTTCAAGGAGTGATCAAGAACAAAGGTCTGTACAGTTACTTACTTTCTGTTGCGGACCAGCCGATAAGTACACAGAGTAGGTTTATATAAATATCCAACATAGCTGGCATATGTTTTGTCATATCAAAGCGGATTTTATTTCAACGGACGCGTAACGCTTCTGTGTGAATTAAAGCGAAACTATCGTACCGATATCACGAGCTGAATTTCAGTTTTGCGCGAGTTTGACTGAAGTACCTCAGTTCTTGGATCCTAACAAGATTTCATAAACCACAAATTAGAGAACAAGGTTGGGAACGAAGAAGAAATTTGTGGCAGAGCTGTCCATCATAGTTGTGTGATTTGACGACGTTTTCAGATGATTAACCCCGTTGTTGGTATTGACAAGTCACGTTAGAGGCAAACCGATATACATATTTAAATACAGAAAATTTTGGGGTGGACAACGGTCTGTTCCTTTGTTTCAAGTCACGATTTTTTCTGATCGCCATCAAAGAAAAACAAAGCCGAGCGTGAGTGGTATCATCCGTGACAGGTAATCGCAAATATTGGCCCTATATATAGAGAGTGTCTCGAAACGAAAGATCAGTTTCATCGGGACAGAATTAACGAAGGACAAAAAGTGATCCTGACACAATGGGGTTCGACATTGAAAGATTTTCGGGAAAAGTGAACGAAGGTCTCTTGTGTTCAATTTGCCGCGATGTTTTGGAGGACCCATTACAAGCACCCTGCGAACACGCTTTCTGCTCGTCTTGTATCCATGCTTGGCTCACTCACTACAACAGCTGCCCGGAAGATCGCCTCCCCTTATGGCCAAGCGACTTGAAGCCGATTTTCAGGTATATGAAAAACGATTTAGACGCGTTAAAGATTCGCTGCGATAATGAATCGAGCGGGTGTACAGCTCTAGTGCGGCTGGACGCGCTAAAGCCTCATTTGAAAGAGGAATGCGGTTTTGTGTTGGTTTCCTGTTCCAACGATGGCTGTGATGAGGAGCTCACAAGACGAGACCTGGAAGCGCACACGAAAACTTGCCAATTTCAAACCGCTGAGTGTTCTAAAGGCTGCGGGTTGAAAGTAAGCAAAAGTGAAGAATCGGAACACAACTGTATAGCCGAGCTGCGTAAGGTAATGATTAAAAATCAACAAGAAAATGAAGCTAAATTTCGTGAGCTTAAAAAGGAGATGGAATCTCGGCTCGATTCACACCGGGTTCACATGGTTTACAAAGAAGCCACACTCCAAAATCAAATAGAGGATCTGAACTCGCAGGTTTCCGAGATGCTTCGAGAAATTAAATCCCTCAAAGCACAGAAAAGAGAAGAGTTACAAAGCGAAGATCCGGAAAGGAAAGAAATACTTGAATGGCTGAGAAGCTTGAAATACCAGGACGAGATCGCTGAAAGATATTGTAGTAGCTGCAACAAGCGATATTTGTACGTCAGGAAAGACACGCTACACTGTTTGAACGATCAGGTAATGCTCCTTTAAATTTGTCTTTAAAAATAGGTTACACGAAAAATATTTGATGAAAGAAAATTTGTTTGTTTTGTATTCATCTTTTCTCGGCGCTGCGGTCAAAACCAGGTGTTGGGTTCTATTTTTATAGCTTTGAGGCTTCTTTGTTACAATTATTCTCAAGCGAAATGACGCCTCTATGACGCTTTTCTATAGATCGTCATAGTCTCTGAGAAAGTCCTTTTCTCTTTTGTTTTGAATAGTTTCACTTCCGCTTGTCATGTGGTCTTCGAACAAACCAAGCCTAAGATTGCCTCAACACTCCCACCCCCGTCAATAAAGTAATTTTACCTGGAGACTAAAGAAAGGGAGTTTAAGATACGTTTAAGCGGATAAGAATATGTTCCTTGCGGAGCTGTTGAAGTAAAAATTCCGCCTTTAAATTTGCCTCCGATGGCTGGTCATAAAATCCTCGCGTTGGTCACACGTGGTCACGCGAGGATGTAAAGCCTGTCTTGTCACGCACGTAACACCTTCTGGGGTCCAATCGTAACATGCCAAAGTCGATAAATCGCTTGAATTTTAGACACCTTCGTGGGCTATGTCCACGGTTACACCGTTTTAAGTTCATTGACATTCAGACCATTGGTAAATACATATGGATTAGGTTGCGTGTCTAAGTTGCAAACTCTGAACTTTACCTTCTTTGTTTGAAATATTTACGTCATTGCAGTTAATCATGGGTTTTCACGGCTAAATGTGAGTCAGGAAATCAGTGAACCAGACAAAAAAACGGAAGCCACAAAAACCACGCACTCGAACAGCAAGTGTGAAAATTGCGAGCTATGCTCGCTATTCCAAATACAAAAGCAATTCAAACACTGTTCGCAAACATGCTCTAAATTCAAATTCCGCTTTTTGACCAATTTACGTTGTTGGCAAGAGCCATAACGGCTCTTGGTGGTTTTCGTGGCAAATTCTCGTGCGGCATATAAGTTCACGGCGTCCACGAATGACACCATACACGGCCAAGTTTACGTTTTTTTGAGTGCCCATGTTTGTTATTAAAAACAGTTAATCTCTTATAAATCTAAAAATTCCTGACGAGAACGAAGTCGTTTCAACTGGTGAATGCTTCATATCTTTCCAGGTTAACCTGAGCTCTTCATCCCCTACAGAGGAGGACGCTATCCTGAGTCACATACGATGTTCCCGCGGGACGAAGCCCCGTAGCTGGTGCGCAAGTCCCGTTGGGACTCAAGGCCCGGTTTTACCTCGTTCTAGCGAGGAGTCCTCTCTAAACAGAGCTGTAGTAGAATCATGGCGGCGAACCCCTGATGTTTCAACCTCACCCTGCTCCAACTAAAGCCAATGCTCTTTCATCAAACGGTAGCATTGCCTGGGAATGGGGCATCCTTAAACACTTGCCACTTGACACAGATCGTCGGAATAACTAAATAAACCTAGAAATATTTCACTCTATCGTTTCCTTGCAGGGGGCTGATACGAAGTGTAAGGGGTGTGTCAGTGCTAATATATTGCTCGTTGAACCTTATGTTTCGTGGCGATGTGGCTGCTCTGTTAGCCTGACTGTTTATCCCAGTGACCAGCATCAAAATGTTCCTTGTACTTTTAACGCCTCGACAAGTGGTCACAAGAATTAAGGACAGGGTCACACAAGATAATTTTGCTTGATATTTCAACAACTTCTCCCCACTATTTCTATAGGAAATGTGTTGGGGCAACAAATGAAAATTTAAATTTTCATCTTAGGGTTTCAAGGGTAAAGACGAGGGGGAAGGCGTTGCTTGTTGTTTTATTTTTAGACTAAGTTTAATACAAATGAAATGGTTTAACGTGCGCTGCTGTGACGTGCACGCTGCTGAACTATAAAAAGCACCAATTTAAGACGGTTGTATGGTAATGTTGTGAAGGACAAAGTCGTAAGATCATTAATTTTGAAATTTCTATTTATAAAAAGCCATTTAAGGGTTTTTTTTTCTTTTTCCAGACAGGGTTTTTATAAAACTTCGAATTGATGTTAAACCCCGATATAGCGAAGTGCCAAGGGACTGAGTAAATGACGGTTCTGTATGCACAAGTTCTTTCATGAGGTTGTTATACCGAGGTCTTAATTTCAGGTTATGTAGCGTGTTAAGGCTTTTCGTAAAAGGGCTAAAAAAATACCAATAACCGCTGGTTGATACAACACGGAACCCGCGGCCCCATTTTATGGCAGTTTCCTTTATAACGAGATCACGCAGGCATTTTAAACAAATTTTTTAATTGAACTGTGGAACTCTTTTGGCACGGCTTTTATAATGGTACAAATATTTTTAATGACTGATTGATATATTTAATCCAACAGTATACTGTCTTTGTAATGTAAATCATTGCTGAATTAAAATCAGAGTCGCTGGGTATATCCAGCCCTCGCTGTGTTGTCTGTTGCATGAAACTCTAAGCCTGTTGCTTGAAATGTCAATAAAAAAAGGCTTGGTCACTCAGTGTCGCTCAACCAATCACAAAGCGTAACTGACTACCGTGTAAATGACCTCATGTGCCTGCCTGGGTAACCTCGCCCTGTCCCTGGCCGATATCCTCCAACATTTGGGGGAGGCATGAACCTAGAAAGGAAAGAATGACTTGGAATTACTGTGGACGAAATACGATTTTTCCTCTTAGGGCGTATTCGACGTCAGCAGATCGAACGCCGTCAAATCAATCTTATTTCTGAGCGTGGCGGGCATAATACACGCCAATGCAGAGAAAATTAGAATTTCGTTTTCCGACTTGTCTGCCAAACATAACAACGCTATCTTCCTTAACAGCATCTTGTAAACAAACGTCGAGAGACCTGGTTGTCGCTTTAACACGACAATTTTTTTCTGAAATATTGAAAGACTGAGATTGTCGGTGAGTTTGAAGTCATGGATGACAGGTCTGGTGAATAAACAACAATTAATAAACATGCAAACAACCCAAATCCTTCTCACCTGGAGTCGTCTTTCGATTTAGGTGCGTCCCAATATCCTCTCAGCTGTGGTCGATTATAGTTCTCCCTCATGCCCCCACCAGCTGCGAACAAACCCAAACCACTAAAACTGTGCACAACAAATTTCTGTAGCACGGACTCTCTATAAAGACTGAAAGACTGTTGTTTTTCTCTCTTAGATTGAACTCACAATACAACAACAATCTTTATTTGCACTCCTAGCTGAAAGAATAATTTGACAATAGAAAAATAACAAGGGTGAAATTAGAGTACTGACTGCCTGGAAAAACCATAGGGGCTAGCGGAGTGTGATACGAATATGATAGTGATACGAATTGACTCAAGGGCTAATTAACGAGGAGCCAAACGCCAAGTGGAGTCTGGAGCTAGCCTTGCGCAATGCAAAGGACGTTTTCCAACAGTCTCCGTTTCCATTTCCTCGGCTAATCGCGCGCTTGCTCCAAACTTTTAATTCTAATGGAACGCTGCCTGAACGACGAGGGAAGAATGCACAAAATAACACAATAACGAACCAAACCCACAGCACCACTGGTATTAGACAAAATGTACAAACACTAGAGCAGTGTGAAAAAAGAGTTGATAAATTACGTCATTCTTCATTTTGATGGACGCCAGGACACATTTTCTAACAATTTTGGATTCGCTATGTCTTCGGATTTTTAAGAACGTAAGGCCAGGTTGAGACGCCGCTCCACTCATGTGTCGAACCTAACTGATGAATTAAGTCCGGCAAAAGAGCGGCGTCTAAATCAGTTCAGTACGGCAGTTTTAATTCGGTGCGGCAACGTTATTAAGTTCGGCAAGGTCTGCCGCATTATTCGACATTGGAGCGGCAACTGATTTATACGGCGCTCTTCTCATGTACCGAACCAAATGCATTAATTGAGACAATGTATAAATGTATAATGGGCCTTCTCCGTGTATAAAATACATATTAGGTTCGACGCACGGTACGCCGTCTGAATCAGCTGCCGCGCTAATGTCGCTCCAAAGTCGAAACTACTGTAATTCAATCAGGTTCGGCACATGAGTAGAGCGGCGTCTGAACCTAACTTAGGGCCTGATTACATGAGCCGGGCTGGCCCGGTTAGCCGGGCTGCTTCGGTGTGGGCTGGCCCGGTTGTCATGTAATCGCGAAGTTGATTTTTGTTGCGTTTAACTAACATGCCGAGATCCCGGCAAACTCAAACCAGCCCGGTTAACCGGGCCAGCCCGGCTCATGTAATCAGGCCCTTAGTATACGAATTCATCAAAACATCAAGAAGAATTGTTACCTCTGTACGGCTGAGGAGTTTGGGAGCCCCAGTCAGGTCTAAAAGATAAATATTATTTATGTTAATACCAATATTATCAAACGGTTTAAAAGTGCATTTCTAAGAGGATGCGTAGTTGGTGGTATAGCCAGTTCACAGACAATCTAAGCACTACAGCTTTAATTGACTGCCAGCTCTCGAACCCTCTTTTTCGTTCGAATCAAATCTCGTACGCTCTCAGTGACGTTCGAGTGGTATGAACGAACTCATACCAGCAGAAATTTTCAGGCTTACAGTATTCCGCGAAACGAAACGAAACGAAACAAAAGGGAATTTTTTACACATGCATGAGTGAACGATGGCACTGAGAATTATTCCCTCCCTTCGAAAACTGTCCTAGCTAGATCCCTTGTTTTGCAAAATACCAATAGCGGTCGACTGGTTATCGACGAAACAAAGCTCGTAAACTATTTTTATAGGCTCTCTACCTTCGAAAAGTATCTAAAATGCTCGAAATTAGCGGTCGTCCGGTCGTCCGGTCATCCGAGACGACCAAAAAGTTTACCGGCAACCAATTTTTTGGTAAAATCAAGTGGCTGGTTGCCCGAGGAATAAACAACGGACAACACAGCCAAACGGAGACAATGAATTAATCCCCGGCATAGTAAATCGAACCCAATCGAACTAAATTTCAATCGAACTCAATCGAACTCAATCGGTGGATTGAGTTCGATTGAGTTCGGCAATTGGACGAAATCGAACTCACCGAAAAGAAAAAAAATCAATCGAACCCAATCGAACGTTCGATTTTCGAACTCGTGATTTATGTAAAACAGACGTTGAAAATCCATTACCAGATCTTAGAAGCTCAAGTTACTTCAGCCCTGAGTGTAGCGCACGTGTTTTCGTAAACGAAGAAATTCCGCAGAAATGGGTTCAGACGAGTTGTGGATCGTAAGCTTCAAATGTATGGTCAAAGGCTACCAGGAATGCCGCTTTGACGTCAAGGATGGCGAAGTTTTCAAGGTTTTAAAGAAAATAGGCGAGAAAGGCCTCTAACTGCCGTGGACAGTTTATAAATGGGGTTTGTGTTATTGAATAAACAGTAAAAAAAAACGCAACAAAAATTTCACCAGAGCCAATCGAACGAAATCTATTTTTAAATTGTGTTCGATTGAGTTCGGTTTCCGAACTCCGAACTCAATCCAACACAATCAGACGGATTGAGTTCGATTGAATTCGATTTGTTCGGAAATCGAACTCACTGAAAGTGTGGTGTTCGATTTCGTTCGATTTCCAAACTCAATCGAACTCAATCCACGGATTGAGTTCGATTGAGTTCGATTGAATTCGATTTTTGAACGTTCGATTTACTATGCCGGGATTAATCAAACGGCAAAAGAATAACATGAGGGTTTTGTATTGTCAATGTCCGATGATACGAAGTTAATAATAATTAATTTGCCTCAGCTAAGCGTTTTCAAATTTGGCCTCGCTTCGAAAACTGTCCCCGCTAGATCCCTTGTTTCGCAACATACCAATCGACGAAACAAGGCTCGCAAACTACTTTTATACCCGCTTTACCTTCGAAAATTATCTTGTTAGATAAACCAATACTGGCTTACAGATGACGTGAGAAATTTGCTCGCAAACTATTTTCATAGGCGCGACGGGTCCATAGGCGCCTATGGACCCGTCGCGAAACGGAAAAAAAGTTAACTGTTCCTTTGCAAAACTATTGGAACTGTTCCAACGGCTAAAACACGCACGTGAGAGACGCACAGGCCTTGTCACTATTTATAAAGTTTGCGAGCTTTGTAATCGACCGCTACTGGTATTTTGCGAAACAAGGGATCTAGCGGGGACAGTTTTCGAAGGGAGGGAATAATTCTTGGTGCCATCATCGTTCACTCTTGCATGTGTAATAAATTCTTTTTTGTTTCGTTTCGTTTCGCGGAACACCGTAAGCCAAATTTTCATTAAAACATAAGACGAGACTTGAAACTCTATCCGCGTTTTAGTTGATCCAACTTGCAGTTTTGTTGAGTCTACCACGGATGCAGCTATCGGCGAGACTGCTAAAGACCTGTTGTCGACAACTCTTGCGCGCCAGACATATTGACTTTCGCCGACGAATTTAACGTTTTGTGAATGTTTCGGGATTTTCATTCAAGACTTATCTCGGATTAAAATCTCAGTCTGATTAACCCTTTAATCTTGAATGTTCATATTCTCTTCTTTATCCTCCACATATCATTCAATTCATGAGACTGTTTGACACAATTTGGTTCAATATCAACATATCTTATCTCAGATCGCCATTTCTTATTATTATGACCTGTATGACTGGTTTATTGCTAGGCGCAATCAGATACTGGCCACTGTTTGGGGTTAAAGAGCTAAAGAACTGAGGGCACGTGCTTGATCTCATGCTACGAGGAGCATTATTATATGGTACCCTCTCTGGAAGCTCCTTTGTCCGGGGAATGCTCCCATTGGGTGCTGTCGAGGGCCGCCCCAGTCGGGCCCAGCACCGCGCATCCCTCCTTGACCCTCCATACCAGGACCTTCAACAAGCAGAGAAAAAAAAAAACACGATATAAGCATTGTGATTTAACTCAAGTTGTAACAACATTGCTGTAGGCAGTACTGACCTTTCCGAAGAGGTCCCCCAAGCATGCCAGTCCAGCGAGCCTGGTTACCCATGAACCCTCCTGGGCCGTGGTCCATCGATCGGCCTGATGGAGGGCCCTGGAAAGAAGAACACAACCAATCAATAAGTAAACAAAGAAGCGAATGAATGGCCAATTCATCTCTTCTTTGATCCATCACATCTTAAACAAATGACCTCAGCTTGTTGATCAGTGACCATTCGATAAAGACAGTCACGTCACACTGCATTTCAAAACAAACCTTGGGACCAGGCCTTCTCATAGGCGGAGAGTCCTGGGTCTTAGCATTTTCCATGGCCATGAAGTCATCCACGTGCATTGACGGTGGGCGGCTCGTGTTTTGCTTGCGTGATCGAAACACGTCATTCATGCGTGGGTTTCCTCGTCCTCGACCCATGCCTCTCATCCCGCGCCCACCACCACGCATGGGCACTGATGGAGCTGGAAGAGATTAATCAATCATTGTTCATAGCGCGTAAATGTACATAACGCCTGAAACTATGATTCTGGTTCGCGATACGCAGCATTCAACAATTTACTTTCGTTACCTCGAACGAACTCTGCACCTTTGTTACGGTATAATAATGTACTACAACTGCTGATGGCTCGAACAATGCTTTGCCTCCTTGGCAAGTGCGCCACAGAGCAGCCAATAACACACAAACCTGTTTTGAGTTTTTTGTTGTCCTTTCGTTGACCAGATATCAAGGGATCATACTTTCTCTTGGTTCTGAAAGAGGAGCAACAACAAATTAGAACCTAAGCAATGATGCTGATGCGTGCCCGTGTATCCCTAACAAGACAAAGCTAAGAAAGACTCGCTCACATCATGACGTATGCATTGTCCTGGATGCCCCGGTATAGCAAGATATCATTAAAGAGGATACCGAGTTTACTATAAACACTGATTAATAATAAAAAAAAGCGATGCACTGAACTGTCGGGAAACGAGCTCCATCATGAAGAAGCACATGGTCTGATTAGCTCTCACCAAGAAGCAAGTTGGCAGTGATAGTGTTGTGATGATAATGACGATGACAATGACGATGATGACGACAAAGACAACGGATAGTGAGAATGATGAGGAGGAGAAGCAGGATAAGTATGACGATCATAATGACACTGAAGATGGCGACGACGACGACCATATGGTTCTTCTACTTAGAGATCACGTCACACTGATTTTTGACATACCTGTGGCCTTTCTTGCGAGTCGGGGAGCCTGGAGGCGAAGGTACCAGTCCCTTCTCCAGCTCTGCTTTGAGATCAAAGTCTGGACAGAATTTCTCCCTCAGTGAGTCAAGACTACTCTTCAACTGTGGAACCATTGAATTAATCCATCGCTTAGCTCAAAGTGATGAACGTACAGTTCAAAGAACATTCAGAACCAGCAAATAATTGATTACAAACCGAAAAGAGCTTGCACATAGTTATTTTCAACATCCTACAAGATTCTATTCATCTAACAACACAAATGACCTCGAACTATTTTACGTTTTACGTGTGTAGTAAAAACTCAAACATACCAGATCCACTTCAGGATCGATATCATCAGGGGGAGGGGTGGAATACCACAATGTCGGACTGACCCTACCATCCTCAACTTCGCCCGCAACAAAGGCGAGTCTACAGACGAACAGAGTCTGAAGTGGGAGGGGAGCAGGCAGCTGGGGTTCGGTAAGTTCCTCTGTGAATAAAACACAAACCAAAACCATGAACAAGACATTTTCTTCGAAATCAAGACTGGGCCTCTTTTGTTTTGGTCGGGAATTATCAAATAATAAACGTAACAAGCGCCAAGGATGCATCATTACTGTACGCATACCGTGGTCCAGCAGAGTTATCAGCCGAATCCGTAACCCGGAATTATCAAATAATAAACCTAACAAGCACCAAGGATGCATCATTACTGTACGCATACCGTGGTCCAGCAGAGTTATCAGCCGAAGCCGTAACCCGAAATTATCAAATAATAAACCTAACAAGCGCCAAGGATGCATCATTACTGTGCGCATACCGTGGTCCAGCAGGGTTATCAGCCGAATCCGTAACCCGAAATTATCAAATAATAAACCTAACAAGCGCCAAGGATGCATCGTTACTGTGCGCATACCGTGGTCCAGCAGGGTTATCAGCCGAACCCGTAACCCGAAACACCTGTCACGGGTGTTACTATGAAGTTTTACTGCTGTAGAGGCACCTCGATCAGTAGATACCTTCGGTCATGTACTTCAATGTTACGACTGAAAATAGCATAGCAATGGCTGTTCAAAGTTCTATTGGGAACCATGTCTATTACTCACTTCTGCCTTTATTGTTGGACAAAAGATAATGACGCTTTGTAACGCGTCACTCAAATTCTTATTTTTTGGTGTTAAATTTAGAGAGCCAATCGGAGTGCTTTGAATGATTGACAGATTCGCTGATGTGATCCGAGCACATTCTTGAGAGGGCGCGCTTTTTTCTTTTGCTTCGTGTGACTTGTTTTCGCTGGCTTTTTTGGAGCAGTATTGTGAAAGAGTTTTTCAGTATATTAAAGTCCGGTAAGGTTGAGATTTCCTGAAGAACAATTGTCTCTTAGAAAAGTCTCAGTCTTGTTTTTCTGTGTCTTAACCTTCCTGAAGCAGCACAAAGAGGAAGGCAACCAAGAAATTTAACACAAAGTGCAAAAATAAAGGCTAAAGTTCAACCTCAGTATTGTACTCGCTACGTAGGCTCGATCAGGGATACCCCTGATTGGGACAAAAAAATTTCCTGAGTTTTCACTGACATTTCAGGTATAATTTAAAATTTTCCTGGCTTGATGAAAAATTGCCTGACGTCTCTCTGACCTTGAAAAATTATCTGTTTTCCGTAAGAATTCCCCGTCGATAAGCCAGTACTGTAGCAGCTCTCGGAAGGCTCTAAATTTCATTGGCAGGCATAGTGTAGCACCTCTATTGTTTTAGGGATAGGGTCCATTGTTTGTGTTGTTTGTTCTTTTGTTCACCAGAAGGGTAGCAAGCCAATCTCGTGAGACCTTACGAGACCTGCTACATGACCCCGATAAGCCACTGCGAAAAAAATGAGCTTAACTCTGCAATCAATGTTGTAACGAGTGTAACAGCTTATCTGCAGAATTCTAGACTCCTTCTAATGAAAAGTAGATTAACGCTACAAACCCTAATACCGCGATGTATATTCTCAACAATTTTCTCCAAATATTTTCTATGGTAATGATGCGGAGAATGTGCTAAACAATCAAGACCTTTGTTATCTGTTGATCAATGCCTTTTTTCTCACAACCGTTATGCTTCAATGAGCAGAGTTAATATAGGGAGAAATTAAACGCTGATCACTGTTAGGGGTTAAAGGGTCAGCCAATGTAACAGCTACGATGTTCATGGATGATTTATATGAAATAAATCATATATGAACTGCGGATGATATCATATCATATCATCCACGCACATTCATCTCTTTCACGGGAACATAGTAACCCACAATTGACCTGCTCCCAACGTCACTGGCTTCATAGCTCAGTTGGTCAGAGCATCGCACCGGTATCGCGAGGCCACGGATTCAAACCCCGTGGAAGTCCTGAATTTGTCAGGCTTCTTTACGCAATTACGTAAATTGCGTTCACAACTGCGAGGATCAGTCTTCATTTGATACCGATGTTCAGTGATGTAGAGTTACACCAAAGACAGGACATCAATACGTTTCCATTTCGACTGATCTCTGTACCTGGTTCTTTGTCAGTTTCGGTTTCTGTTTTGCTCAACATCGCCGTCAAAACTCTCACTGCGTCTAATAAGGGCTCCAAGGCCTCGTCTTCTTTACAGCTTTCCTGACATAAAACAATCGCAGGAATGAGTAACAGGAAGTAGCCAGCGTTTAAATAGAGAGGCGCCATAATATGTTTCGTTGTATTCCCTGCTGTATTTCCCTGTTACAATCACTCTGAACGCCCCAAAAAAGTTAAAATTTAAGATGCTCTTCTTCAGAAAAAGACTGGGCTATTTTAGAGGAGAGTCAGAATTTCAAGACTTCTGTTATCGGCCTGCAAAAGGTTCTTGAGAGGCGACCTTAAGGACGACATTTCCACTGAGGGGACTGGAATTTCGTGAGACTTTCTGTTAACCCTTCAATCTAATCCAACCAGTCGATCTCTGACATAAAAGACGTCAAATTGACAGAAAGTTTAATAACCAACTAAACAACGACGGCGCGACCCAGGATGGGGCGAGGGGGGAGAACTGGGATTGCAAATGATGAGCTTCCTTATTTTCTTTTCAACATTCATAAAGTGTTCAACATCTTCGAATTCGCCCTGTGCTCCGCCTGGAGTATAATAAACGAGGTGTCACTTAATCGTTTTCACGGCACTTCCATACGATTTCAGCCAAATTAAAATATAAATAAACCAAGGGCTACACAGGGCTTGTGACAAACCTCAAGTCTTTTCTCCAGCGTTTTAAGCGCTCCATCCGCTTCAACCGAACTGTCGAATTTGAGGAAGCCTCTCATCTGAGCAGCACTGATGCTTATTTCAGTGGTGCGTTTTAGGGGCTCTTCCTCCATAGCATCGTCTTCCTGATCTGGCATCACCTCAGCAGGGTCCTCAGGTAGCAGAAGCTGTAAGAGCTCGATCGTGGTTGACAATGTGGACAAGTGATCTGGGCCGGGTATGCTATTCCTGTGTAGACACAATTTAAAGCTCTTTTAGATCCTTTTGGCAAATTTTGGAAAATCGAAATTTTTACAAGACCAAAGGGGCAAACTTCCAAAGTGGCCGAAACGTGCTGGAAACGTCGCAGTCATGATGTAGTAACCAAATGTAGGTACGATCGGCGATTTTTAACTTTCTCAGGCAAATTTTGGAAAATCGAAATTTTTACAAGACCAAAGGGGCAAACTTCAAAAGTGGCCGAAACGTGCTGCAAACGGCGCAATCGTAATGTACTAACCAAATGTAGGTACGATCGGCGATTTTTAACTTTCTCAAGCAAATTTTGGAAAATCGAAATTTTTACAAGACCAAAGGGGCAAACTTCCAAAGTGGCCGAAACGTGCTGCAAACGGCGCAATCGTAATGTACTAACCAAATGTAGGTACGATCGGCGATTTTTAACTTTATCAGGCAAATTTTGGAAAATCGAAATTTTTACAAGACCAAAGGGGCAAACTTCAAAAGTGGCTGAAACGTGCTGCAAACGGCGCAATCGTAATGTACTAACCAAATGGAGGTACGATCGGCGATTTTTAACTTTATCAAGCAAATTTTGGAAAATCGAAATTTTTACAAGACCAAAGGGGCAAACTTCAAAGTGGCTGAAACGTGCTGCAAACGGCGCAATCGTAATGTACTAACCAAATGTAGTTACGATCGGCGATTTTTAACTTTATCAGGCAAATTTTGGAAAATCGAAATTTTTACAAGGCCAAAGGGGCAAACTTCAAATGTGACCGAAACGTGCTGGAAACGGCGCAATCGTAATGTACTAACCAAATGTGGGTACGATAAGCGATTTTTAACTTTCTCAGGCAAATTTTGGAAAATCGAAATTTTTACAAGACCAAAGAGGCAAACTTCAAAAGTGGCCGAAACGTGCTGGAAAACGTCGCAATCGTGATGTACTAACCAAAAGTAGGTACGATCGGCGATTTTTAACTTTCTCAGGCAAATTTTGGAAAATCAAAATTTTGACAAGGCCAAAGGGGCAAACTTCAAAAATGGCCGAAAAGTGCTGGAAAGGTCGCAATCGTAATGTACTAACCAAATACGATCGGCGATTTTTAACTTTCTCAGGCAAATTTTGAAAAATCGAAATTTTTACAAGGCCAAAGGGGTAAAATTTAAAATCACTGCTGGTAGGAAATCTGGGAGACAAAACTCACACCCCCTCCCTCTCTCTCCTTCAAAGTTGTTCGTCCAAGTTTCGAGAATAGTGTTGCACTGCTAGCACTGAACTTCCGGACAGGAGGTGGAGGGGGAAGGCAAAGCGGAACATCATGGAGACTCTAAATGACGTACAGCGTCTCAAGTATCTTTGCAAATGGTTGTAGCTTAAACATTTTTAGACAAGTGAGCTTTTCATCAGCCACAGAGTAGACTACAGACCTGTTCATCTACCTGACTATCCTTTCTATGTGTTATCTCCATTACATCTCAAGGATCCTACATGAGGACCTTCCCCTATCGCTTAAGGAAGATCAGGGAGGCCGCCCAATCGACACGTGGCCGAATGCAAGTTGTCAAATAAAGCAAATAAAGCATTTTATTATAAAACCGTCGCGCAAGAAGCGAATTGCGTAATTACATTACATAAAAATAAACCTAATAAAATTACAACTTGCAACATAACAACTTAATTGGGTCTAGGCATTACATTTTAAAATCACTTTGAATTTACATTTTTGCATTTTTAAATTACTCTGAATTTACAGCCTACGATTTCGACAAGATAAAAAATTTCTACAGGTAATAAATAACGTTGGGAAATATCCAGCTAGAGACCGTGAGCTTTAAAGCACATATCGGGAAGAAACTTTTCAGACAAGCTCTAGCCTAATTCAGAGTTGCATAGTCTTTATAGCCATCTTTCAGTGTTTCGTTCTACTGTTACTAACTAGTAAAAACATTAGCAGGGGTAGGGAACGGAAATGTTTGGAATTACCCTGACGGGACGCTGTTCGTGTCACTGACCTCAGATTTTGTAAGCAAACTAAGAGGGTACCTCTTCAAGCTATCAGGCGGGTTGAAAAGCTTGCTAAAATCACAGACCAACAATTAATAACTAGGTGGTTTTGCACAAACGATCAGGTGGATACGAGCAACTTAGCCTACTTACTCAAAAGAGGAGGAAAGTCTCCTGAGGAGGCGATAGAACACATCGTTGTTGTTCTCCAGAGCTCTGAAAAAAGAAGCACGAAAAAGATAAAGATAGCTAGAAAGATGAAAGAGTGCACGCACTTTTCATATTCAGGCACTAGAATCATCAACTTTTCTTCCGAGATAAGCCTACTGAAGTCCAAAGAAAAGAACGCTGACATACGTTTTCTGATGGTAGACACCGTAGTTGTGTTCTGTCAGAGTCAGCAAGGTTCTCAAAGCCAGCAGTATGGTGGCGAAGGACTGTTTTTCTGATCCTATGTGCTCAAACAGAGCGGCACATATCACTTCTAGCATCTCCTTGTCTGGCAGAGTGTTCGCCAACTGAAACAAACATAACACATTACGGCGGATGATAACTCCAACAAGGCCCGTTCAGTGCGGGAAGAAAACAAAATTCTTCCGGGAATCTGGATATTTTGCCGGGAATCTCGGGTCTCGAGAATGTTTTCTGGGAAATATAACATAGTTTGGAACAATTCAATTTTGTCGATAAACTGGTGGTCACAATATTTGGCAGAGTACACATTGCTTGGACTAACCATGAATGTTTACGGTACCGCTTCTGTGTCAATTTCACGTTAAAACAAGAGGGACAGTTATTCGATCAGCAACATTAACCCTGCAAAAACCTTGCAATGCAGCTGCCGAATTTCAATTTTTGAATTAAAACGGGCGTGTCGTAACCCGTCTGAGTTATTTAAATTAAAACAACTACTGACTTACATGTTGATCCGTAAAAGGAGTTTCAAAGGGTATCAAACTCACAGTGGGATCACACAAGGACTGTACGATGGACTGAAACGAGAAAAATTAGCATAAAAAACACTCCCAAAATCTGACTTTTATATCTTCGGCCTCTCTAGCTGCTATACATGCACTTCCGGTTACATCAAGTGAAATCCTCTGGCTGATAAGTTTGCCTATTCACATCAATATTTTTTACTTTTTGTGTTGCTCTTTATTTCGCTAAACTCGAATATGTTTCTGTCAACATAAAATGTAAGCTTCCGATAAGGGTTTTCCTGTGTCACTGTTTACTATGCTGTACAAGGTGGTTCTGAGTTTCAAGTCTGTGCATGAAACCTCAAAGTGTCGCTAACCTAAAACTATCGCTAAAACTGCACAATCAAAACAACTTGTTCCTATACTTAATTGCTACACTATGTAACTATTGATGTATCTACCAGTTATGCTTCTCTTTATAATTTAACATGCAATGTCTAACTCTTTAGTTTTTAGTTCTTTACTTAATATTGTAACTCATAGTATGTTGATGACTGGCCCGCCGCGAATAGCAAATTTGCTATCTGCGGGCCAACATAAACTTAATTAAATAACGGTGTGTATTCGCGTTCGAGAAGCCCCTACGTGGTTATTCTTGTTTCTCGTTGGCATGGCTAAACGAAATTAGAGAGTTTTCCCGTATAAAAGTGCCTTTCCATTCAGGAGTGATCAGGTAAACAGCATAACAGGAGAAATGAATTGCCTACCACAACACAGTACTGTGATCTGGATACAGTTTGGTTCTCAGAGTCTCCGTTTAAACACGACAACATCGATGGTAACAGGTTTGGGAACAGCAGATCGTCGTTCTTAGCGTTTCCACTGTGAAGAAAACGTATAGTACAACACCCTGAGTTGCAGTTCAAATGTTCCCAGGGTTGACAAAAAGATTTTCGCCTACATTCTCTATTTTTACCGGCGAATCGTAGCCGGCGAAACTGATATCGCCGGTCACCGGCGCTTTTTCACAACCCTGTGTTCCCCATTCAACTATCGCTAAAACATGTAAGCATATTTTTTGAGCTGCAAAATGAATTCACAGTAATTGCCATCGACAACCTGACATTGGCCGCTTTTATTCTGAATTAACAGAAATGGGGCAATTCCTGAACCTAAAACACAACAAAACTTTTCTTTGGAAGTAATGTTTGGAATTATAATTTTATTTCACAGTAACTTTAAATAAAAAATAATTATAAGTTGACTGGGCGAGGTGGACCAGTCCTTATCACTATTATTAATGATCGTCTTTAAAATGCACTTAACAAAATCAAAAATCACTTTAGAAAGTCACGAATCAATAGAAAACAAAAGTAAAACGGAAATCAGTGAGCGACAAGAACTAGATAGAACCGTTAATAAATATTACCACGAGTATTTCTTAATAAGGTTGTCGACTCAATGTTGAAATAAGAGTCTTCATTGCTTAAAATATTTAAGACGATACCATGAATCTTTTTCTTGAACACTTGCTTTTGTAATTCCCTTATGCTAATTGGTATCTCGTTCCACCATTCAGCACCAAATCGAGAGAAGACAGAGAAGAATGTCTTCTCCTTTATATTCTTCTGCAGAGATTTGAATGAGAATTCAGAGCATCCTTGTTCACTTACGCATTAATTGACTGCGAGTAGTCCCTCGGGATGGTCGCGCGAGAGCAAATCGAACAGGCGAACGAAGAACAAGACATGGCGGGCCGAGGGGAAACTGGAGAAGAGGCGTCTCTCCAGTTTCCCTCTTGGCCCGTTCGCTCTCTCCAGTCCCGCAAAACCTCGACTCGACTGACTAAAAAGGGACTGCCCGCAGTATTACGCATTAACACCTGCCTGGTTTTCAAAAGCTGAAGAAGAGAAACTTTCACAGCCGGCTGAGATGACAGGTAAGCAAGCAAGGTCATGATACGTACACCTCCAGAGCTACAGCTTGGAGAAAAACAAAAAGTACATATAACATACCCTGATATATGACAGTGCAAACCAACTGAGTGATAATGAACACTTCAAATGTGAACTAAGGTAAACAGAAGTTCAAGGTAAAGAGCTCTTGGAGATAATGCAGCGATCCACAACCAACTACTCCAACGAAATGTTTCCACAATCCTCACTCGTATCCGATCCCTCGTATTTACTGGAATGTGTGGGGAATTATCTGCGCCACTCTCCACTACCTCAAACAATCAGAAAAGACCAACAACAAAAACAGTAACAACCACCAGTACTTACTACACATTCAGCTACCACGTTCCTCACCTATTTTCCTCTGTATTCGATTTATTCATCTCGCTATCCAGTGTTTCCAAAAGTGTTCTGGTATACAGAGAAGATAAGTCGCTAGTTAGACATTTCCACATTAAGGTGGCTCAAACCCCTTTCAACACTTTCAAGAGCCTCACTTATCAGAAAGATTGACACTATAACACTATCGCGTAGTAACAATTTTATGCTACCATATGAAAAAGCAATTATTGCTGAATAAAATGCGGTCATTATTGTGACGTAATACGTAACCATAGTAACAGGAAAGCCCTGTAGAAACGCCCTATATTTCGGTTTTAGTTGCTCGTATCTCAAAAACGAACTCGGTGACCCCCATTTTTTAATGCTGGAAAGTGATCAGCAGACCAAGATAAAACTGTTTGCAAAGTTTCAAAAAATTCTGTGGAGCGGATTCAGAGCCACCTTAATTTTTTTTATTTTTTAAGGTGACTCTGAATCTGCTCCACAGAATTTTTTTAAACTTTGCAAAAAGTTTTGTCTTGGTCTGTTGATCACTTTCGAGCAATAAAAAATGGGGGTCACCGACTTCGTTTTGGAGATAGGAGCAACTAAAGCCCAAATATAGGGTGTTTTTACGAGGCGTTCCCGTTGCCATGGTTACGTCTTGCGTCACAATAATGACCGCTTTTTATTCAGCAATAATTGCTGTTTCATATGGTACCACAACATTGCTAATACGTGATACAGTGTTGTAGTATAAATCGTTCCAATAAGTGAGTTTCTTGAAAGTGTTGAAACCGGTTTTAGCCACCTTAATTGAAAGATCGGAAAAACTTTTTGTATCACTCGAAAATTAAGTCAGTGTGTCAAGATCTGCCTCCTACAATTGCAACTCACACTACAAAGGTTTTGACTTAACCCCTTTTCCGTCTCGACGCAGACGTAAACGAGCTCGAACAGCCAACAGCAACAAAGAAAGTAATATTTTAAGGTAAAAATGATCAAACAAACACAAAGTTTAAGGGACTGTTTAGATGGAGATGGGGGACCCCAGGTAGGTGAGCACCCATATGATCTCTCATTTTTATTTGATCATGTTTACATGATACGTCGGGTAATCCTGTCAGCCGGGGTCGCATTTTGCGATGTAAACGTCTCAAGGTGGGGTAACCCGCCTAGCCGGGGTCGAGTTCATGTCACATTTGCAAGCGCGCCAAATTCGAACCAGAATGGCCGCCCGCGCTTACAAACCCGGCGAGCTTTTTCGCCGGCTTCATCTGCGTAATGTGGAACAGAGCGAAGGAAATCAAGCATATTCTGGGAGTGGGATTGAAGAAGACCCGATGGAGTCCCACGCATCCACTGTCAACAACGCTACTTTGCCTAGTCGGCCGTCGATAGCACAAGCAGCGCAAGGCAAGAGAAAAGCCTCTGAGAACGACCACGCAACCTCTTGAAATTTCACCCCGGGATCCGGGCTATTTTTCGACCACGGCTAGACGGGTTACCTCACCCACCTGGGGTCCCCCACCTCCATGAAAACAGGTCCTAATAATTCATCTATAGGCTCAAAAATCCAGAAAGAAAGTGTCTTTGAACAGATACACAGAACAATGGCGGAAAATTAGCGAATATAAACAGCGCACCTGACGATATTGAAAGCTGTGGGCGCAGATAAGTCTGATAGTTGAGAACATACTCTTCTCATGACTTGCTGAAGGCTGTGACACGCTGATCCTAAACAGTAACACGGACAAATCGATTAAATACCCTACCAACAGGTACGTAAGAGCTTGTGATCAGCGTATTTTACCAGCCCAGATCCACCTAAGCTCGTCATCTACTTTCCTTTGAAATAAGTAACATTCTTGAAAGTAACTTTTAAAAAGATAACGACATTTTTTAATCTGTAAGACATGTTTCGATGTGATTTACATTATCGTCAGTTACAAAGAGTGTTTAAAAAACCGTTTGAACTTATAACAACCTAAATAAGCATACATAATTAAATATACTAACAAATACAAATTAAAAAATACGATTTATTTGCTGCTCTCTCGACCATTCTTGCAAGTGCTGAGCTGCACTGGCCTTTGTTCTCTTCAAACATTTTCTTCCTTTATCATTATGTAAGATTTATATAATAAGCTGCACTATGCATGCATTTTGATTGGTTTTTACTTATGATCTATAAGAGGACAGACACACTGTCCCTCTGTTTTTAGAGGGGCATTTTACGACCAGATTGAGTGAACGAAGACGCAGAAAAGTCTTGCCGAGGCTGTGGACAAATTTCAAAAGCAAGAAAAGAAATAAACCACGTTTCTTTGAAGAATATGACTGACTTAAACTCGAGCAGTCTCAGTCGAGCGCCACTAAACGAGACACAAAATGTTGTATAAAACGAACAGACATCACCTTAAGCAGCCTACTATTTGATGCCTTTTGTTTTTATCTTCTTAACATTTTTGCACTTTTTCATAAGTTGTTTTATCAAACTGTTTAGACAATTGGCTAGGAGATCATCAAGCTCTCGGGGAGTTTACTAGGGCCTAAGCGAGTGCATGCCTCTAACAACTTGGCAACCTGCCGCCACTTTGCAAACATCACACACACTTCAAATCACATGCCGCGAGTAACGCAAGGCCCTCTGAACGGGGCGTGAACTGAAGTAAGAATGTTAAAAGCATATGTGTAGCTGTACCTGCCAGATCCTTGAGTATTCCTTGTAACTCAGTGCTGAGAGGATTCAGGTGAGCACTCCACAGCCTTCTGTGATTCATAACCTGGTTTGCATCTTCATGCGGCATGTCCTGAGGATGACAAAAAAATCAGGAAAGATGAGGAAGAAAAATTCTGGCGGTTCTAAATTTCTGAGAGAGAAAAAAAAGGACAAACTCGGGAGGTACACTCAAGGTTTAAACATTTCTCACCCCAGGCCAACAGAACCAATATAAATAACAGCAAACATGCTTCCAACAGCCGTTCTACTAACAAGGAACTATGTGCGCCTCCACACTCTCCTAAAGGAACCGCGTTGTTTGGCTTGAGACTTCCCATCCCTCTATATTCTTTTGTAAAATTTTACCTTTTGAAAACCCTCTGCCAGCCCTTCAAATTTTCTCATGACTTCCCATGCGGAAGGTACATGGAGCGTTCCTGGATCTGAACATTGCCAGTCCAAGCGGTGTTAACTGAAAAAATCTGTCACGTTCGATTTCAATTTGAGTATTTTACGGTCAAATATTCTTTACTAAAGAGTATTTCTATGTTCTCTGGTACTTCATCAAACATACCTCTAATGAGCGAATAGGCAAAGGAATCGGTAACAATTCGGACAGCAAGACAAGTCCACCTAAAAACGCCTGTTTGCGCACAGGAATGAAAACAAAGTAAATCTAATGAAATGGTAAAAAGGTTAGCCACAAACAGGGTACACAGTCGCATAGTCATAAACAACCAGGAGAGAAATGTTGAAAAGAAATCGGAGAGAACCCTGTAGGGGACAAAAGTACACTGTTGAATGTGATCCTGTTGTCAAGATTCCTGACCAAATCTTGACTCAAATACGACTGCGCTCTTCATAAATGACCAAACGACCCGTCAGTCGCGCTAACTGGAATGCTTAACGTTTTATATGAGAAACAGAGACTAAGTACCAACCAGACAAGATTTCGGCTGGGAAGAAGACAAAGACCAAACAAAAGCGAAGATAATTTGTGTCAAGTAAAAGACGTTCACTTACCTGAGGGGCAGATGTCGTGTATTCAAGAAGCTCTTTTAGCATCAAGGACCAAATACTCTCATTTATCGCTGTCGAAAGGAATAATAAGTGATCAAGATAAAAAAGAAGCTGCTAAAACTTGTGACTAGGAGACAACCGATTAAAACTGTTTAATTTAATTTTTCTTTCATCCTAGACACTGAGGAATGTAACGTGGTGTTAAACTTTTGAATCTGTGGATGAAATCCTTACTGTGAGTGATGTATATGTGATGCATATGTATATTTCTTTTACGAAATTGCATATAATTGGGTTCACAACTGTGAGGATCAGTCTTCATTTGAAATCCTTACTGTGTGAACATTCAAACTACTGAGCAGCATTTTTTGAAAATCTATTTATTATATTATGATGGTTTATTGCTGGTTCAGTACTTGACTGTACGTGGTGGTTCACTGTACATTCTAGCTTTACGAACGCGGTTGAAAACGGCTAAAGTATAACCCATTACATAGAAGGTGCTAATCCATTATTGATAAGGGTATTCTTGGGGGTTACTGTTAAGTCACTCAAAGTACCTTCCTCATGATCAGCTGATTGAACAACAGGTTTTGTGAATGTCATGAACACACTAACAATTTCACTCTGAATCTGAAAAACAAAATTGAGGATAGGAGTGAAACGTTTACAGTGCCAAAAGAGTGGATTTACGATAAACCAAATGCTGAAAAACATTGATGCCACTGACAAAATAAACACTTTCATTCATTATAACAATATTATGGTTTGTTAAGCAGTCTTTTCTCGGGTGTTGTAGTAATACAAATCAGACTTATACCTTTAAGCACTTCACCTATCCCTCATTAAACACAACAGCCTCCTTCTCCATACAACACCCATACCTCTTAGTTGCCCTGTCATGGGCATCATTTAGCTGCCTTGTATCCATTATAAAAGCCTCCACCCACCCCTCCCTAAAACACCTTTCTCCCCCACCCTCCGTACCTTATGAGCAAGGCTACTAAGCTGTCCCGTCATAGGCGCAGTGCACATCACCGTGTGTAGCATCATTAGTGATTTCATCAGTCTTGTGTCCTTAAACTGGTATTTGCCATTGTTAAGAAGTTCTGTCAATAGTGTTTTGACCAGCGCCAGCAGAGGTGTTACCATGGAAACCATCACTAAGGGTGGGCCAACATGCAGGGGCTGTCCCTGTCTCCATGGCCGCAGGAGGAATTCGCCAAGTTTCTGAAATGCGGTGATAAAGACGTCCATCGCATTGGCAGAGAAAAGCTCAATGCACACTAAGTTTTGGTTGAGATCTTTCTGGACAACTGCAAGAGAGAACGAAAGTATTTGTGCAAATTTGAAATTACACTGCAGCATCTTCCGTAATGTTATGTCCTTGATTATACTATTTGATGTGAAGTGTACCGAGTTACAGACAGTAGGACTGTGGTTTACCGGTGTCTGCTTAAGGGAAGCTATAAATGTAGCGATTCAGTGGAGAAATGACCCTTCATCTGAAGTGTCTGGTTATAGGAGGGGTCTACAAACAGAGGTTTGACTGCAAACAGTTTAGAAATGCGTGACCACTATAAAAGATGCAACTTGAACCCACTTCTTTGTAAAGGTAATGGTTTCTCAAGAGGCATTAGGTACCAAGGAAATCAAACCCCTAGGTTACTTCTGTTCCATAACTTTTTTTACCTTTTTAGCAAGCGTTGCCCATCGTTGTTTTTTTTTTTTCATAAAGGCGAGTACATGGACTAAAAACCTTTGTGAAGGCTATGGTACACGTATCTGATGCTTGATTGATACATAGAAGACTTAGAAAGACAGCTTCAACTCACCTTCAGCAGTGTTTGAATCTTCTGTCAAACAGCTCAGGTGCCTAAGAACCCTCAGAGCCATTAGAACTCCATACGCCACACTGGGTGTGGTGTTCATCTCGTCCAAGTGACTTTAGGGAAAAAATGAAAATCGTTAGAATGATTCATCAAATACATGTAGTTCTTTACTTATAGCGCTTTTTTCATCTGGGCATCGAATGTTAATGATGTTTGCTTCGGTTTTGTATCATATTACATAATTTCATTTACTGCATATGCTGCAGTTTATCAAACTTTTCACGTATTCATTTTCTTTCACGCAACACACCTTATGGCCTCTTGTCAATAGAAAACATCCTATGTAGAATTAAATGTGTATCACCTTTTCACAAATTCCACCAGTTTAGTGATGCATGACATGTCAAACGTAACGTCCTTTAGTGCAACCAACCAGTGACCAAGCTCCATGATCGAGGTGTCTGCATCGGCTGAAATATGGGGAGAAAGGTACAACTGTATGGTTAGTTGTTACAAATTAGCTCAGAAGCTGTCTACATTAAAAGCTACTTTGTTCAGAGGACATTTAACCAAAGAATACTATTCAATCAATTGGAGAGCCATGTACATAGCAATTTGTTTAGAACATAAAGACCAGATGCAACACAGTGCAGTAAAGTAAAATCCAAGGTGGCATGGAATCACCCATGATATACTGAGAATTACGACAATATTCTTTGTTGGTGTGACACTTGGGTGCTATTTCTGTGAATCAACGTTTAAGCCAGGGTTTGGTGATAGGTTTAGTGTTGTGTGTTGGGGTGTGCGTGGGAGTGACAGATGGGCTCTGGAGGCATGCTGTGAAGAAACGTCTTGAACACAACAGGATTTGTTTGCTCTACTGTTTGTAAGGAGCATCGGGATGAGTTGTATTTAGTCCCCAGTTGGGATTTCGAGTTTAATCAATTGAAAACAACATGCATACGTGCAAAAGCAGAAGCAAACTTGAAAACATTCAACACTTCATACTTTCTCCACAAGGTCATTTTTGAGGAATCCTTACCTCTTGTTGTGACAGCCAGGAGTCTGGGAGCCAGCTGGGACAACATCTCTACATTTTCGGACACTACCACAAAGGAACAAAAAATGAGCACTTGTCAACAGAACAAATGGTGAACACAATAATTTACCTACATAGTCAGAGCTGAAGTTTCTGTGACACAGAATACAATGTAAATGAAAAGAAAGCCCCTCAGTCCCACCCTGGAATGGAGTCCACCCTGTCAATTTTAGTTACAGGTAAGTTAACACCTGGTAATGGCACTATGTAGCCAGAGGAGCTTAAGCAAGGACGACGGCAACAGTAACGAAAACGTGATTTCAAATGTTCAAAATGTAACTGTTTCGAGATTATTCCAAAATGTTGAAAATGCTGGCGATCTCCCCAAGGTCTACTTACTAAGAACGTTGTTAAGGTAAGCAACTTATTTGGCATGTTCATGTATCATTGGGATGACAACTAACTTTTCATATTGTAAGCCCCTGATGTCCGAGCATTTTCAGCACCCTCAGGTTGTTCCTTTAACAACAGATTAGCAAGTAGTACTTACATTTCACAGTTAACAGAATCAACACTGTCGCATATCTTGTGGACACACATTTCTTTAGTTTAGCATCATCTTCCGCATTTCCTGTCAAAGCAAGTGTGAAACAGTCAACCACATTTCAGAGACAAAATTATTGTAGGTACATTACTAACACAGTAAACCCAACAAAATTACTCAATTCTGATTGGTTGAGAGCAGTACAATTAATCCCAAATAGTACTCCGTAGGAGTACCTATTAAGTTTCCATGACAACGGCGTGTGAACACAGCCAAACGTTGCAAATTTGAACGCTTTGACGAGTGAAATTGGCCGAAAAGGTACATAAACCAAAAGGCACACAAGTTGCCATTCTCTGGAATGATTTCTTGGACCAATTTATCAGAATACACGATAATTTACCAGTTGCGCGACGGCTCATACAATTGGCAATGGCAGTTTTGTTGACCGAACTATAAATAAAAAATCGCACAACCTTCTTGTGCAACTTGTGATTAATAGGAACACGTGATTTTAAAAGTTCTTTCAAAATCACTTGTACCTGTTAACCACGAATTGTACTCGAGGTAGTGCGACTTCCTATACTAATTGTTGCAAAAATCCATTATGAAACACTTGTTAGGTTACTTGCATAAGGATAACAATAATATTACAGTGACTACTGTCTTTAACTCAAACCAAGTAGAACATAATGTTCAGCATGGCATCAACAAGGCTAGTCGAAAGCTGTAAGTGAAATTATTTGTCGTGCCAAATGCAACACTGCATGCCACAGAAATAAATGGGAATTATGGCATTATTAAGAGTCCCATGACAAAACAACAAACTTCTAAATACACTCAACGTTAAAAGGCGAATGTCAAACTAAACGTTGGCCGGCAGTTCATAGGTTTGATAACTATGCATGAACGTTATTTCGCCACACAAGATGTCATTCTGTAGCTGCAGTACAGGGTGTAAGTATCCTACATCTTTTGTGTGGTGTTTAGATTTTTGTAATTAGACCTTAAAGAACGAATGTTCAATCAGACGACTGAATTTCACCACAAACCTGTAGATTCCACAAAAGGAAGCAAGGCCCTGAGATTTGTATTCAGACTGAGGACAGAGACCACTGCAGCTTTACCTGAAAATAACAGTAAACTGCCATTGGATAAAGGAACTGTAGTCTTCCTTCATTAGCGCAGTTAATAGCAACAAAAGCTCGTGCCTGAGCTATAATTAAATGTCCCGTGTACACTGGTCGTAAATAAACAAATGAAATGCAAACGTGCAGTTTGCGACCAGAAATGTACGTAAAATGATTCAAAGAGACTGAAAAAATAATGTTGCCTGATGGACATTTTAGAGTAAAAAGTCAGTGTTAATTCCAGGAGACGCCGAGTCACCTGAGTGCATGCAGCAACCATTAAACGGCTGTTTCATATTGGAAAAATGGGGGGAAAATGGAAAATTTGACGAACAGCTCTCCCGCAAATCTGACGGCCGACCGTCGGTAAACGCTAAGCCGACAAGAGGCAAGCGGTAGAAATGACGACCCCAATGAGCTTTGCAAAGCATTATAGGGTGATTTTAAGAAGCACAGCATTTTTTTCGTTTTGTCTTGCAAACAAACCAGTGAAAATAGAAAAGGCCTTTTAGGACTAATAAGTCAGGAAAAAATGCGGTTTACTGTTATCTATCGATTTGTCGGTAAACTGTTGGCTGACGCTCGGCTGACAAATTTGTGGGGGAGCTGTTCTTCAATTTTACCCATATTACAGCTGCATATTGATACTGAGAGATGATGCAAATACAAGCAACAATAAAAAGTATCCCAATGTCGAATATATAATGATTATGGCAAGAATAAGTTGTTACCTGAACCAAAAACGAAACACTTACCAATGGCAGTAAAAGTCATGGAGTACAACGTGTGGAGAGTGGACAGAATGTCTGCACCATCCATGTCGTTTGGCAACAAACCTTCATGAAGAATGACTGTTAGTAATAAAATAATTCAAAAGATCTTGTTATTTAACAGTCTCAAAAAGTCGTAAGTGCATTACACAAGACATTTCAACCGAAGCAGTACGGGAAAAAGAAGCGAACAGGAAAAAACTCGGTCCGTAAGTTACAGTACGGAACTTGAACTCGGTTAGTAAGAGGTATTAATGTCTGCAGGGCTAAAGGAGTGGTTAAAAGAGTATGGACAGTGACAGGCATGGATGAAACAGAAAAATGGAGCAATAAGCTCTTTAAAAAATAATACGTATGGCCTACCAGGGGAAAGGGAAGTTAACAACTGATCCACAGCTTGAAGAGTCTGGAATAATAACAAAAACATAATAATTCACAATAGCGATGACAATCATGACATAACAAACAAATCTATTTTTAGTTTTAAGGTAACCACGACCTGCGTCAAATCGAATACTAATGCCCTATTTAAGGCCCATTCAGCACGGCTGAGATGAAAAACTACGCATACCAAAAAAATTGGATTGGCACGGATAGATTAAGCCCAATTTACACGGCAAAACATTTTTGGCACGGCTCGCATGAAAAAAGTACGCGTACCACTGAAAAAAATTGGTTCGGCACGGACTAAAATTTTACCCGTAAATGCTTGGACTACCTCTCGACATGGTCCGCGCACGGGTCAAATTTTGGTCCGGCGCGGATGGGGCACAGTCGTTTACACGACTAAATCTATCCGTGCCGAACCAATTTTTTTTTTGGTACGCGTGTTTTTTTACATCCGAGCCGTGCCAAAACGTTTTTGCCTGCCAATTGGACATCATTGAGGAATACCAAAAATCTGGTATACTTCAGCATACAGTCTCCAGTCTACTTTCATGTTTTACCTGCAAATGATAAATCAATAGAAGACCAAGATGCTGAGGAGTGCATGAATCTGCAACCGCACTATCTCTCAAGATTTCCTGTGGGAAAAAAACACCTATTGAATCAGTTTTCTTGCTTTCAATAAAAAAAAATGTTACTTTAACTGTTACTTGATTACATCACAAAATTGGAAAGAACTGTTTCGTACGGCCAAAAATTCCATTTTCCTTACATTTAGAGGTGACGCCTCACTATGGTGAATGTCTGCTTCCTGAGGAACAAATTAAAACAAGTAATCATCAGCAAAACTTATTGTTGTCATCATAATACCTCCAATGGGAACAACAGCGACTAGACAGGGAAAGGAAAAATACTTACAGTTGTTTGAGTGAGGACACGGATCAGGCCATTGAGTGTGTCAGGATGTGACGAAAGAAACAGCAACCCTGCACAATTAATACAAAATAAATACCATTTTGGTACTAATTTTCGCGGGACTTAATTTAAGTCCCCCCGAAAAAAGGTTACTGCGACAATTAGCAACGCGAAATTTAATACCTTGGTGCAAAACCCTTCTGTTAACTTTGACGTGTTTTTCACATGCGTAACCTTGATGGTAAGCCTTCGCAACCACATGCCAAACAGTAAAGGAAAGTGCTACATAGCAAAAGGATGTTACTGTTCAATTTTGTCACTGTGCTGCAGTGAAAAATTAAAATGAGACTATGCGTATCCTCCCTTTCCGCGAAAACTTATGCCCTTTAACATAATTTTTCTGCCAAATCGCGAACGTTAGGGTGGCTCAAACCTGATTTGTAGCACTTTTCAGCCCATATACTTTGATGGATCAATACTACCACACTTTATCAGTTGATACTATATTAATGGTACCAAATGAATGCCCAAACATTGGTAGACAAGTTATGAATATTTTCTTGCAATTAGTATGCTAAGATGTAACTTTTTGCAAAGTTTAAAAAAAATTGTACGATCGGATTCAGAGCCACCTTAAATGCCGCAAATGGTAAGGCGGGGGTCACCGAGTTCGTTTTTGAGTTATAAGCACTTAAAGCTAAAATTAGGGGTGTTTTAACAGGTTGCTATGGTAACCAGTTCTGTCAAGAAAATGATCACAACTTGTTTAACAGTGTTTGGGCATTCATTTGGTACAATTATTATAGTATCAACTGATCAAGTGCGGTAGTATTGATGATTCAAAGTATGTGGGCAGGAAAGTACATCCTAAATGGGTTTACTATGCCAGAAAACCCATAGAAAATGCAGTATATTGCTTTTATAACACGTTTGTAAGTAGTAACAAACTTTTTGTGATTTTTCTCTCCTGGCAGTTTTGTATGGTTTTACAGATACAATAAACCACAGATTTTTTCAAGACCAGTCAGAACATGCATCGTACCTCAGTTATTTTATAAATTGTCAATCATACATTTGGTACAATGTACACTTGTCTGGCACCAGAAGCCTTTTACAACATCCATCATGAAAGTCATACCACAATAATTAATAATTATTACACTTAACATGTCTTGCTTGGCTAAATGGCACAAGCTTATCAATAACAATACCTCTCTGCGACTGCAACAGGAAAAAGAACAAGTCTCTGATGGGTGCAAAAACTGCAGGATGAACACCAGCCGAGGAAGACATAACCATCAGAACAGTCTCAAGCAGACGCCTGGAAGAAAATAGTGGAAGAAAAGATTCCAACAAGGGCCTTCAAGCATGGATCCCATGTTCTTAAAAAGTTTCCTCTACAATCTCTTCAAAATACTGTAACAATAATGCTGATGATGTGAATGATGTATATGAAATAAATCATACATCAACTGTGGAAATGAAAACAAATAATGAATGGTCCTCGCAGTTGTGAATGCAATTTGTATGTTCCCACATATATATGAACCCACAGTATTGACCTGCTTCCAACGTCAGTGGCTTCATAGCTCAGTATCACTATTGCGAGGTCATGGGTTCAAACCACATCGAAGTCCTGAATTTCTTTTTAAGGCTTCTTTGCGCAGTTACATAAATTGCATTCACAACTGCAAGGATCATCATTTGAATCATGATGATGATGATGAGGATGACGATGATGACTTTAACGCACAGATAAACTTGCTGATTTGAATAAACTTGAAAAGAACTTTGATAACCTTGTACTAAATAATTACAGTCGTACAGTAACAATGAACGTTCATAGGCCTTATGCAATGTTTGGTCACAGTTTGCTAAAAACAACAGTCAAACTTTAAGTCATTTTAAAGCCATTATGCTCCAGGCCATTCCACTAGCAGGCTTACAATCAACTCACCGAGCTTTAAAAAAGTGGAACATTACAGGATAAGGGTCCTTGGGGGTAGTGTCAAATCCAGTGATCTTTGCAGAGGTTGGAAAAGCTTTGACAGGAGCCTGAACCTGAGGAGGCAAAACAAAAATAATTAATCAGTTAATCAACCGGCAGTAATCATGACTCGACATCTTTACACATCCTAACAGAGGTAACAATGCTATAAATTATTCAGAAACAGACAGGAGATTTGGTCCTGGAAGAACTCAGCACATACTGCTACCACTACCAGTTGCCACTTTCTGAACCAAACTCTAGCGATAATTCTGGTGGTTTCAGTTGAGACTGATAAAAAGCAATAATTCACTTTGATCCCTACAGATCTCTAAGGAGGTACCACAAGGAAAGTATGGTAGATGGCCATAAATCTTAAAAGTATTTTCAAGCTCCCTGCAGCTGGCTTTCCTTTCTGACTCTGGTTGTCAGTGGTTACATGCACACTCAGTACCTGGCTTCTAATAACAACAGTCCTGCTTGTTGGCCACAATTCAGGAAATCATCCACTTACTATCAAATGCTTTGCCTGACTCAAGATTGTACAGATCTCTTCAAAAGCACTAGCAATGACCTCAATCCCCTCCATATCAACAGCTTGATCTCGATCACCAGCAATCCCTCTAGCTGTATCCATAGCAACATTATTTTCAGGAGACATCACATCCGCTGTCTCCTTGGTCTCAGTCCCTTCACCAATTAAATCAATTTCAGCTTCTTGGGGTCTGGGAATGGGTGCAGTCTCAACAATTCTGTATAGTGCCACAAAAAAGATAGACGCAGTTGTATGACCTGACCATAATTGTGCAAATATGAATTAAACACCATCAGATTGAGCAGAGGCAGTTGTAATAATGACTGGCATCTTACTTGTCCACAGTTTTTTGAAGAACAGCTAGCAATTCATACAAGTGAACTTTGCGTGCGAGTGCTGAAGCAGCTTCCACCACTCGCACAGTCTGAAATTGAAGCAGAAAATTACAAGTGAAAAAGAAGACTTGCCCAGCCTTCATAATTTCATATCAATTTACTGTAGTCTCAATGACACAGCAAAGTATAAGGTTCTACAAAAATAACATTTTTATTCAATGAAATTGCTTTAATTAATTTTCTCTATACCATAATTCAAACGACAGGAGTAGCAACAAACAAACACCAAACCGCCGCCTGGTAGGGCGCCAGTCTGCTGTGCGGGAGGTCGAGGGTTCAAGCCCCAGACCGGACCAACACTCAGGGTCTTAAAATAACTGAGGAGAATGTGCTGCCTTTGTAACTATACCTTCAAATGGTTAGATGTTCAAGTCTTCTCAGATAAGGACTACAAACCGTAGGCCCTGTCTCCTGCATCTTCAGTGTTACATGGTCAGCAGGGGACGTTAAAGAACCCACACACTTGTCGAAAAAGTGTAGGGGACGTAGTTCCCGGTGTGGTGGTCTATCTTCCTATGCATGGGTTGGGTGGGTGGGTGGGTGAAATCAAATATGGACTGATAGCGGCAGCCATAGGCGCCTTTACAAGCTGACATCTGATCTCACCCAATTGGTCCTGAAAAGCCCCGAGGGGAGTGGCCAATTACAATTACAATCCAAACAAACTATTCATGTAAACTAACTGTAACTCTACTTGTGCATTGAGATAAATACCTCTTACTAACTGAGTTTGAGGTCCGTACTGTAAGCTATGGATCAAGTTTTTTCCCATTCGCTCATGGCCCAAGTGCGAAGCGCGCAGGCCATAAATCAATGGGGAAAAACGAGGATCCGTAACTTAGAGTTCAGACCAAGAAAACGAGGTTAATAAGATAGTTACTATATCTTTGAGGTTAGTTGGGCACACAAGAAAGAAAACTTTCAAATTTAGCAGGCCGTACAGTAGAATACAGCCCGCAAAATTGACCAATCACAGCACGCATACTAACTGACAGATATAATAAAGTACCTGATCTGTCAATAGAAAGTCCACAAGTTGCTGATAACTCTTGGATTCTTGTTTTGTGTCACCTCCATCACCTTTCTTTCCCTAGTAACCAAAATAAACAAAACATGTTAAAAAGCCAAATCTGCAACAGAACTCAATTGTGAGGCATAACTTAAGATACCTGGTCAGATGTATCCCATCCAAGAAAATGTTCCATTCCAACATAACAATCTGTGGTGTTGTCAATGGCTATAAAGCAATAATAATATTATTATACCATCAATAAATAAATAAATATTACAGTGAGTAAGTACTGATCATACATTGCACAGTGTAAATCAGTCTTTGAGCAACCCTATTCTAAAATGATTCTGATTTGAATGGATACTTCAAAATCAGGTTTATGCAGGGAGCCTCCTCAAGTCTGAGCTTATATTACACTTGTTCATGTGCATGTCAGGCCACTTAAAGAATACTTACAAAATCAGTGCTTACATGTAGAGTGTAAGTCAGGGTTTTGTGTCTTTTTTGAAGTCATCTGACTGTGTTCTGGGTACACAACAGGGCTCGAAACTAACTTTTCAACTTACTAGCCCAGTGGCTAGTGCAAATGTTTTGTGCTGACATTTTCACTGGCCAAAATGGCTAGTGACACGCAAAACCTACTAGCCAAAATGGAATTTTTACTAGTCTGTGGCTAGTTGGCTACCATTAGTCTCGACCCCTGCACAAAATCTTGCAGATTCACTTTTTGTTCCACAAGGGTACACCCGTACCTCCATAAAAAGGCAGTACCTCTGAAAGCAAACCCCAGCCAGGGCTGTCGCTAGTTTTTTACATAGCCAGGGATCTTATTCAGAATTTTCTTAGAATCCCCAGTTCCCCAGTCTTCCATGACAACCCTGAAACCCATCATGATTGATTAATTTTATACTCCCACACTAACCTTGAAGTGTCAATAGTTTCATTGAAGATGACATGTGCTCCAAAGAGAGGAGTTTACCTAGAGCTTCTTGGACTCCTGCATCCTGGTTAGGTGGAAGAAGACAAACAAGATTCCTTTTACTAGTTTTACACCACTTCTAACAAACAGCAGTGAAATTTTAGCAGTCACATCAATCTCATGATCTGTGATTTGGTGTTGGGGCGTAGCTGAGATCCAGTGAATTGAAATATTAAACTGATCATTGTGGATCATTTGTGTTTGCTTGCAAGCCAAGGAGGAAAATTTTTACAGATTAATATTAACTACAGCAAATCTTTGATTCATGTACATGTACCCTGTCCCTGCTTTCTGGTCCTTTTGAATAAGGTACCGGTAAATATCGGCTCAGGTGTTATGAGCTTCCATTTGAGTACATCTGTAACTGGTGGGACAATTTTATTTACATGTACTGTTCATCACTTTGAAACATTACATACTAACTATTACGAGTCAATCTCATTTTTGTAACTTCTGTTGATCGCCACTGCCAACTTCACTATATACTAAGCTCACCCATTGGTGATGAGTTTCAGGGGTTATAAGACATTTAATGGTGAGAAAAGCCAACTTACTATAAGGACGGAGGCAACATCTGCCCCACAGGAACACATGGCACCAACAAGCTTAATTCCTGATTTGATCAACCTTATGTTAGCCTGTCAAAGGAAACAAAAATGCCCCATTAACATACTGTGACCCTTACCAAACATTGTAACTATCTATAGGATGTGGTATGGGAATCAATCAGCTTAATATGGTGACCTGCAGACACCTGAAATGTGACTGCATATTATAGTCATCATGTGAGAGTACATGTAGTAAGTTGAGTAAACAGCAGACCATTTGTCACCCCACCAAAACTCTTTCAGTCAGATCTCAAGTGAAATCTGGGAATAATGTAAGTTACACTTTCTGTATTCTTGAATAATGTTTCTAGATAGTCTCACAGTACTTGTAGAACTGGTCCTTGATCAGTGAATTTCCTTCACATTGTAGTGGTCAAGCACCAAATGCTACAATTGATTGACTGATCAATCTATTGGTCAAACAAACACCCTGGCTGCCTTAAGGGGAGGAATCAGTGAGCTACAGAGTAGTATGTTAGAAGGGAGCTTAGGCAAAGAGGACAGAAGGTTGGCAACCGCAACAGTAATGGAAACACCACAAAACAAGCATTGCTCTGCATGTACATTTTACGTTTTGGTACATTTCTCTGCTGTCCTCTGCAAAACAACAACATGAAATGGTCAAATTTAATGTTTTCTCAAGAAAGTGAGTGCATTGGTGTAGTACATGTAACTTTAATTTGCTGCTCGAAAGTTCACCAGGATTTTCCATTTAAACAAATTGGAACAATCACAAAAGCATTACAAAAATGGGAAGCCACACAATCAAAGCCTTATTAAGCCGCCACCTATTACATGGCCATTTCCTTCCCCCCAACCCCCTTAGGCTGCCAGTAATCAAAGTCCTGATGAGGGTTCTTCTTTTGTATTTTCTTCTATTAAGCAGCCAACCCAGATTTAGTAACCACCATCCATCTCCCTGAGGGTGGCTGCTTAACAGAAGTTTCAAGAACTATAAACATTTATGTTGACATCGACGTTGTCACTGTTCAAGCTCCCTCGTATTTTTCCAACAGGGTGGCCAAACTTACTGCTATAGGAAGCTGCTGGGCCATCTCAATATCCAGTGAGTACATGATCCATTCAGTCAGCTTTCTCATCACTCCTACAAATATTTAACAAAAACCAAACAACAGGACGAAAATACATTGATCACTTTTGCTAACTTGAAAGATAACAAAAATTATACATGCACCACAAGAACACCACTTACACTGTAATGCCCTGTGGAAACCTTCTAAAGATTTAAAAGCTGAAAACTAGTTATAGGTTCACAAGTAAGGATTCTAGTGTTGAAAAAGCCTGGGGCATGAAATACATCTCAGAGGCATCTATTGATCCAGAGCTTTGTGAGAGGGGGACACTAAAGGCCTACAGAGGAAAAATGTTTCTCATGATTCTTTGCTAAAGAGTCTGAATCTGTCCCTATATCAGACACTTATAATTTTGTTTGTACAGTATATAAGAAAAATTAATAGTCTCTAAGAAATATAAAGAACAAGACACACCTTCTCTTTGTTCATTCCTTGTGAGATAAGCCTGCAATAACAAAATAAAGATACAGTTCTGTACAATAAGAATAATTTGAATTAATGCTTAATTAAGTTTGTTTATGATATACAATAGTTTGTCCCCAGATACTTGCAATGATGATGTTTCCTGTTAGAGTGCTTGTTATTATTGGCAAAAGCAAACAAAGAGTTGTTTAGATGTTTAGATAATGTTTTTGGCTGACCATTAACAATGTAGTTCCTTTACCATTATTTTCTTTACAGCGTAACTTACAGTGTAACACAAGCCAACAACACACTTTCCGAGATTCAATAGCTGATGGCAGTGCTAAATATTCATATTACACATTTAGTATATGTTGTACAGTCATATCTGACTTTCCAGAGGATGTAGAGAGGGGAAATGCTTCACAAGAGAGGTTGCTAACGTACCAATCCTGGGATGAGAAGTTTGGGGATTTCATCAATGAGCTCTATCCACCTGTTGGAAAAAATACATGATTGTAAGTTAAGCTTAAAGGTCGGGACACACTAGGCGACAAGTCGCTGCGATAGGTCTCAGCGACAAGTCGCTCCGTGTGTACTGTCTGCAAAATAAGTCGCGACAACGCTGCTTTCGCTGGTTTTGTCTCTGCGATCAGTCGCGCGAATTCAAACTGGTTTGAATTCATGCAGCTGATCGCAGCGACAAAATTCTGCCGCAGCGACAATGATTTTCACAAAAATTCACCATGTCACACGAGGCGTTTTGTTGCAGTGACTTGTAGCCGCTACATGCCACAACGACTTGTCGCCTAGTGTGTCCCGACCTTAACTCATTATTTTCAATCAATTCTTGACAACCCAGTAATTTAGGCATGATGTTGGCCTGGCCCAATATTTCAGAAGTTTAAAAGCATTTCTGCCTTATTCCCTAGATCAGCCACTGCACCTAATGAGACAAGGAGTGAAGTGCAACGAATGTTTAATGTGGCTAAATGCAATTTAGGTGAGGTTTAACTCGAGCCAATGCTGTCAGCAGTCTTGTTCACTTGTGAAAGTAAGCTGCAAGGTGAGCACCTCTAGAATTTGCAGGGACAGACTACACCTGCTTGGCATCGAGCGAGCACTGCGGATCATCGTTTGCCAATATTTGCCAATTCATTTAGCCCTTACAAATCTTGGCAGATTAATTCTGCCTTTGCTTAGTTCTTTGAGCAAATTTTTGTGGATTCTGGTCCCATTCCCTCTCACCCATTAGTGGTTAAGGTTGGTAAGTATGGTAAATGGTAAGTATTCCACTGAATTTCTTTCAGTGTGACGGTGCCTGTTGGCGGCTGCTCACTGGGGTGGTTCCCACTCACAGGGTTGCCATGGTTACCTCCCAGCTGTGCCTGAATTGCTCACGATCCCGCCAACCTCTATAACACCAGCTTCCAGGCGATGAGTTTAATGAATAATAGACACTACATGAAGTCCCCAATGAAAGAGAAGTAGGAATGAACATTTTGATCATTTTTAGCAGAGAGCAACATGTGAAGGTACTTACTTCAAATTCCTCTCAGATGTACAGCACAACTCCACTTGCTCAAACAGTGCCTGGCCCTTCAATAAATTAAAATATGAAATAAAACTGTTGATTGAAAACAGGATTGTAAACACATATCACTTACCACTGAACATTTCCCAATCTCACCCACATTCGTTCTTAGACAAAGTTTCAAATAAGTGCAATTTCCACTAAGCCAGTCAATTTCAATCAAACTGGGCCACTAAATTTAGAATTGAGGATCAGGTCTATTTCATTTTCGATTAATTTCAGGTTAATTTCCAATGATGATTTGTTTATAGATACTGTTACTTACTGAGCTTGCTTCTTGGTCATCTACTGAACCTACAGAAGGAAAAGAAATATAAAAACATTCAACATATTTTTGGTTGAGTAAGAACAATCTTAGAGGTCAAGATGTAACATTTTTATCAGCACAAAACAGGTACATGGGCCTGTAAACTCTTCTCCGCAAGACAAACAATACCCAAGAACCCAAAGCCTACTGACAGTTTTTGTGAAGTTTATTTTACTCTTCTTTCCAAGAGAATCAGTCATATACTGTAAATACAATATGTAATAAATAAGATAATATATGATGTGGTATAATTATTCTTTTTCCTGGTTTAAAATTTTTGAATCAGTTCGATTTTATTTTCCTTTTTCTCAGATTATGGTAATAAATTTAATACAAAGGAAAACAAAACTTAAACTGGTCCAAAAAATTTTAAACCACAACATATTATATACTTACTGAATTCCTCTTTTGCTCTCAATATTGCCTTTTCATGTTCTGTGCAATCAGGAGGAGTAAATGACTAGAAAAAGAAATTAAAGCCAGGACACTATGAACAAACATTCGCAAAATTAATTGATCATGCTCAAGTGTTGCTATTCAATACGTGTAATCAGTGTTATCACCAAAATAATATTATTGTCAATTTAAGAAAAATAACACATTAAATAAAAATTAAAAACAAAATATGGATGAAAACAATGTCACTTGTAAATTGAGGTCAACTAAAAATGAACACTTAATAATACAAAATTTATTAAGCACAATTGAGCAGTGTTTGAGAAAACTTCCACAGGCAACATCCTTGACTCTGAATCCCCTCACAAGCAAAACGATGACATGCCAGACTGAGTGCAAATTTTCAGAATAACTTGCCACCATATTGCTAGCAATGAGTCATAATAAATTGTGCGTTACTGTCTTTGGCTTTGCTCTCCTGTCCAAGCTGCTCTCCACAAAGTACAAAGGTTTAATTGACGGAAGTCCATTGCTACCAGCTTTTGGAGAGTTTTGATTTCAGAGATTGAGATGATCAAGCACAGAAGTAACCGACTTAAAAAGATATAACAGTAAAGATATCTCACAGACATAAAAATTAATAAAGATGTGTGCAAAAAGTCTTACAGTTAGAGGTGACAGGTCACACTGGTAAGGGTTGAAACTGACAGATACTGACATCCAAGCATCTTCACTGTATAGGTCCAAATCACCAAATTGAACATCCTGGAAAAAACAGCATTCCACTTAACGGTAAAGAGAGGGGGAGGAGCTTTAAGGTCAATACATGAGTAGTGAAATTGCTTGTAGAATAACTACAGCATTCCCCCTCCAAATGATAACAAGCATTGTTAAAACTGAGAGTTAAGGTGGCTCACACGAGTTTCCTGCACTTTCTAACACTTTTACTTTACATTTGTGGATTATTACTACCAATCATTATTGGTGAACAAGATATGAAACTTGTTTTGACAAGGTAACCATAGCAACAGTATAACCTTTCAGAAACACCAGTTTCTGTTGTCAGGAAATTATAAGCATCATAAAATGCAACTTTTTGCAAAGTTAGAAAATATTTGTAGAAGCAGATTAAAAAATTTAAGGTGGCTCTGAATCTGCTCCTACAACTTTGCAAAAAGGTGGATCTTGATATACTTGTTACTTTTCAACAATAAAAAATGGGGTTCTTCCAGCTCAATTTACTGCTGCTTAAAGATAACAATAAGGGTGTTTCTAAAATATTTTCATAACCTGTTCACAAATAATTGAGAATTTGTTTGATAATGTTATAAAGGTAACAAGATATTAAGATTGTTAATATGAGTCATGATCCAGTAAAGAAAAACAGCTACATGGGTAGAAAGTGCTAGAAACCGATGTTAGGCATCTTAAATTTGTTTTTGGTTGGCAAACATTTGAATCTGGTTTTTAAAAGAGAGCCACTTTCATACTCACAGCATCTTCCAGTGTTCCATCATCCATATCCTAAATAGCAAAAAAAAGGAAATTTCTTGTAATGTTGCCATTACATCACAATGTAATTGAAATATTATTCTGTGGATGCATACTTGTCATTATGCTGTTGATAAAATGTACTCAAAACCCCATTAATCATATGTTAACATATCAAAAATGCAACCTCAACCACACTTGATGGGCAGATCAGATTAAGAACCAGGGCTGTCACTATTTTTTTAAGTAGGTGGGGATTTACAACAAATAGCCAGGGATTTGAGTTGCTGTAGTGAAGTCAACATGCTGGTTTTATATCAAAGTAGTCAGGGATATACCTCAAAATACCAGGGGAAAATCCCCGGTCCCCTGCTCTTAATGACAGCCCTGAAGAACTATTCATTTTTTGGCTTTAACATGGAATAAAGAAGGCATCCTTCATTACAATGAGCAGCTGGTAAAACACCTTCTGTCTAAGACACCTCACAATTAAGATACCCTGTTTCAGTCTATAACAGTGTAACAAACCTCTTCATCACTGAGGATTTCCTCATAACCATCCTATCCAATAAAAGATACTAAGATTAGAAAAAATACCACACATAATTCCTCACTTATACATGTACAGTATTATCCACTAAGATGTGCAATGATAGAAGTATCAACCTAAGCAACACACCTAGAAAAATATTAATTAAATTGGGCCTTATGACCATGTAATTATTAACGTATTCACTCACAACATCCTCAGCTTCATCTTCGTCAGACATGAACAAGTTTGATGGTGATCTGTCAGGAGTCAGTGGTTCAAATAAGTCATCACCAGACTGGTTACCAGACTCGTCACCAGCAGCTTGCTATGGAAACATCAAAGCAATGCTCATTTAGGTCAGTTATAAATTATTATTATTATTATTATTATTGTTGTTGTTGTTGTTGTTTTTGTTATTGTTATTATTATTATTATTATTATTATGCAGAGGGGGTTACTATCTCAATTTTGATTGGCTTCAAACATGTCAAAAGTTTAGCAATCTCTTCTGGGTCAGCAGTTTAACTCACAAGTGCAAGCTCACAAGGATCACTGTGGCTTCATTAAGGCTAAGATCTTCTTTGAGTTCTTGAGCAGTTTGCAATGGTTTGGTAACAATTGTTTCAGCAGTTTTGTAGCAGTTGTTTCAAGATTTTCACCACCACATCCCAAGCTCTATTTTTCCTTCCACTGATTCAATCAATGTGACAGAACCTGGAATGGGGGGGTTCATAGCTGCTTTACAGGAATCTACCAGCCACGGGAGTGAGATTTTATCTCGAGGATGGCAAGCCAAAGTGGAAGCCACTGGATATACCAGGCACCCACCTTCCATTTAACAAAGGTAGTGAGTTAAATACATACTATAATTATACATGTATGCAGACAGGTTGTGGGCCATATACCTCTTCTCTTGGTGACCCAGGTGGGGTTGTTGGTTTGGCAACAGTGCTCTCACCAACAGTAGCTGTAACAGTGGAGGGTGACCTTAAAGGTGATTTTGTCCTGGGTGGAGACTTCATAGGGGTCCTCTCTTTCTCTCTTATGCCTCTTCTTTCATCTCTTGGTGGTATCTGTCCTTCAGGCCTGTCTCGTTGTTCCGAAGATCTCTCAGAGCCCCTTTCATCTGTCCCTCTCTCAGGAGGGCCTAAATCAGGAGGACCTCCCTCTGCACTCCTCTCCCTTCTTGGGGGCCTTTCCAGGCTTCGCTCACGAGCTCTTTCAGCCCTCTCAGGGACTCTTTCAGAAGGTGTTTTTTCAGGTTCCTTATCCACTCTATCAGAGTCTCTATCAGGAGCCCTGCTGTCTACTATCACTGGAGGTCTCTCAGCTCTTGGTTCCAGTCGTGGTTCTTGAAGCCGCTGATTTACATCAGTAAATAGGCCATACAAACTGATGGTGATTCTGTTGTACCATCCACGCAGCACGACAACATCAGTTGCTCCCTGATGAAATTATTAAATCAATTGAAACAATATATACGTACTAGTTATGCAATGTTTTCGAGTGATACACCATGTGATATCCCACGAGTTACTTGTAATTTCTTTGCATACACACAAACCTTTAGGCAAGTGTGTCTGCAAAGAAAATACAAGTGACAAGTGGGTTAGTCTATGGTATACCACGAGAAAGCCTTGCATCACTATATTAAACCATGTCATAGAAAATACGTAGCCTTATATAATCGATGTGTGGCACAATGGGAAGGTTGGGTGTGATACCATCGAATTGCACTGATCATTGGGAAGGTTTAGAGGAATACAGACCATAATACAATGGCTTTCCCGCATTCTGATTGGCTGCATTTTCTATGGCATGGTATAACTAATTTTATTGAAGGATGAATACTTTCTCATTTCAAAGGCAAGGCTGTGCTCTGGCGGCACCCAGTCACCACTGGTGACTTACTTTTGCCTTTGAGCGACCAGCAAATGTTAGTTTTTGCACCAAACATATTATTATGCTGGGTGCCCAACTACGTTTCTTTAATACACCACAGCCTTGAGAGGGTTAAAGAAAATGTTGCACTTGTGAAGCTCTCAAAGAAAATTATTTTATTGTCCAAAACAGCACCAGGTAACAATACTTGTAATTATTGCTATTTCAAGGCCTGGTGAATTATGCTTACATCCATTGTCTTGGGATAATAATTACTCTCAACAAGAATGGTTGTAGTAGAGAAGATAGGTAGGGTAATAAAATATCTCTTTACCAAATACCCAAAACATCATAGAGTGGAAACAGAAAACATACCTTAGAATATGTGACCAGTTGGAAGTTGTTTGGTTCTTTGTATTCCAGTCTATGAGAATAAGAAAACAAAAGTGGAAAATACAGTTCTACAGAACTACTTTAATCTCCATCCAAATGGGGTCAAAGTTGTTCTACTTTGCCAGAGAAAACTGTATTAATTTCCACTGCTTTACACACTAGGCATACATGTATAATGTACAAAATATATAATTATATTAATTTCCACCCTTGTAACAAATGTATTGCATAATAACATTCCACTCTAACTGGGCAGAAAGTTGCAATTTTTCCGCCCTGTGTACCAAATATTTAATGAATACAAAACAGTTTTTCAGATACGTTTCAGAGTCAGGGAGTTACAGAAGATTTAAAGGGGTCAGCAAACATGAATCTTCCAAAATTTTCAACAGCTCAATGTGTCCAGTCAGGGAGACAGCTTTCTGGAGTTTTTGACCCAAGAACCAGTTCTTATCTGGAACACTGCAAAATATCCACTTGAACCTCAACATTTTTACCACTGAGGACATTTTTAGAAAAAAATGACTTACTGTCCAAGTCTTTCAAACACCACATCTGAAGGTCGGTCAAGATTTCTAATGAACAGGTCCAATTTAAATGACGGTGGATGAGTCTCCCTACCAGAAGGGAAACAAAACTAAAACTAAAAAAACGATCACCTAGACTGTAATTTGTCATAATAAATTCAACATTAATTTTATTAGCTTAGTTGGTTAGAGCATCACCGGTATCGCAAGGTCATGGGTTCAAACCCTGTTGAAGTCCTGAATTTTTTTCAGGCTTCTTTACGCAATTGCAAATAATTGCATTCACAACTGATTTGATTTCATTTCCACAGTTCATATATGATTCAGTTCATATACATATAATTATTGACCTGCTCCCAACATCGGTGGCTTCATAGCTCAGTTGGTTAGAGCCTCATGCCAGTATTGTGAGGTCACGGGTTCAAACCCCATTGAAGTCAAAATGTTTACATTTACCAGCATTAAATCCAGTCGTTCTCAAAATAGTAAAGAGATCACCTATTGTCACCCGTGTTACTTACAAGTGAGTAGCGACTAAAACCCATTACTCTGCACTAACAGAATTTCTCCTAGACTTAATTACATACCCCATTTTCTCTCTCTCACTAACAGCAGAATGAACTCTGTGTCCTGCAGGTATCACTCTAACCTCCTGAATACAAACTGGTCTCGGGAAACTCACCAAGTCAAGATGCATTTCCTAAATGACAGTACATATAGGTAATTTAAAAGTGTCTTACATCTCTTGGCTAGATTCTAGAATCCCTTGCCACTTTTTCGGAGCACAAAAAATGTGCTCCCATAGTCCCACAGTCATCTACATTGTGTATACATTCTTTTTTCTAAAAGTGCAAGGCCACAAACATGCGACACTGAATAATGCATGTTCTTTGCTCTGAAAGAGTGAGGTCATTCACAATTCCTCGACTGCGGGAGTACGGGACTACAGGAGCACTAGTTATAAACCCACTTAGCATTCAAAATTCCTCAACTGAAGGAGTGTGGGACTGCAGGAGGACTAGTAATAACCACATTTAGCATTCAAGTTATACTTCCCTTTCCTTTTATTCTTATTTGACTTCAGGAGCACGGCAGCAGTAGAATTTATAATGCTCAAAAGTGGTGGGGTATTCTAGAATTGCTTCATCTTTAACTAGTCTTATGGTTGCAATATCATACTAAGGTAACCGGCTACATGTACCTTTGAGATGATGACCTTTTTCAAATGACAGGTTTGCTAGAAAGACCCAGTAATACACGTAGGGGTGGCAAATGGTACCTTGGAAATCTTGGGTCTTTTCATCAGATCTCGAAAACTTGGGGTCTTTCTACAGGTACTGGAAAGCACTGTATTTTGTACACTTGGGATTACTCTTAATTTGGCGTTCTTTTGTGTTCTGTGTTTTGTTTCTTTTGTTTTACGTCATTTGTGCTCCGGTACCTGCAGAAGGAACCAAAACTCAACAGCCTTTCCGAACAGACTCGAAGTTTTGTTTGTTGTGTATTTATTTCGGTCTCAAAGTCTCCCATGTTTCGTCTCAGTCCCGGATTTCAAACAAGGGTCTCGGTGTGTTACCCCAATATGTACATCTTAGGGCTGGTTCACACTTTGACATAAGCATAAGCATAAGCATAAGCATAAGAAAAATATATGTGTGAACCGGGGTTACATAAGCATAAGCATAAACACAAGGAATGAAAGTTTTTCCATTCTTTGTGCTTATGCTTATGCTTATGTAACCCCGGTTCACACATATATTTTTCTTACGCTTATGTTTATGCTTATGCTTATGCTTATGTGCTTATGTCAAAGTGTGAACCAGCCCTAACTGTAGGCTCGGTTTAAGTTTTCACGGACAGAATTTCACACAGAATACAAACAGGCATCTTCCTTAAGTTAATATTAAACGGCAGTTTCCACCTCACCTCATTTTCTGGATGACTAAATGTGTCACAAAACAACAAGACGGGTTCCACGACCTCCGTTGAAATGGCCGCCATCTTGCTTATCCTTACCACAATCCTTTGCGTGGAGGGAAACTTACTTTATGTAACACTACCTCACGATCTTAGAGATTCAAGCAATCTGATTGGTTCGCTATCTCGTGCTATTTTACGTTGTTCACTCCCTAGCGGGTGATCCAAACAAAAACAATATAGCCGGCGTAAATTCGCATTTTGCCATCGCTTCTGAGTTGGAAATTTTAAAAATTCAAGAAGATGCTTTAGAAAACAAGGCTACGAAATTTAGCCTGAAAGTTTCCAAAAGTAAGAGAAGACTTCATATTTTTTTTAAAATTACCGCTGAAAATGAAGGTAGTCACTTGAAGGGATAGACGAGAGGGCCCTTCCTCGATCCTGAGACTGGGACCGAGTTATACGATCGCCGACAATTTTTGCGAATGGATCTTTGTACGTGAACAATTAAATCATGAGCTCTTTTGATATACAGTATGTGTGCAGAGGCTACAGTTATCTCTTCCCTCGAGTTGAATTAAGGTCGTTTGCAGTTCTACTGAATTCGTAGAAAATTCGATTCACAGTAACTGCTGATCAAGCTTTGCAATTAATTGACAATGGGCCCTGTGATCTATGTTCACGTCACATAGATGAAAGGTACCTCCAGTTTCAACGTTTTTTCTTTTGTTTAAAAATATGATTGTTCAATAATAAAAAAAGACATCAAGCTGTTGTTGCAGGATAAGAGCTTGTTAAGAGAATTCCTATTCAGAGATCACAAGGCCCATACAACATAGATGCCAAGTCTCCAGCTTTCGGCTGGACACTCCAGCTTTCAGACTCAATCTCCAGCTCTCCAGCCGAGCAAGCAAAATCTCCAGCTGAGCTAGGGTTAACAAATTTTGTAATACATATATGATATAAAATTATTGTTCCACAAACGTAAAACTGTTCATGATCTGAGAAATCGTGAAATTGACGAGAAATCAGTGGCAAATTGACGAGAAATCAAGAAATTCTAGACCCCAGAGACCAATTTCTTTTCACTGCTCGTGTTTGTTTACCCAAAGTGACCTGGGTTCGACTTAAAAATTTATATGGGGGGGGGGGGGGTGGGTGGGTGTATGGGAGAGGCATCCCCCGGACCCTCCCAGAAAAGTTCGCGCCTTTGGCGCTCACTCAAATTAGGCGCTCCATTAAATCTCCAGGGGGCCTCTCCCTACAACTTAGCATCTATGATACAATGGATTATAATACTTAATTATAATAATAATAATAATTATTATTATTATTATTATTTTTAAGCTTATTCTAATTATTTATTTTTGCCAGTGTTGGCCGGGACTCCTCTTCTTTGACAACATTACCTGTTATTATTTCACCATACTAAGTGACTACCAAGAGAATGTGCAAATTCTGTGCAATGTACAATCCCAGTTTGAAATGCACTATGGCATAATTGATATCAGCACTCCCCCTTGGTTAAGGAAGTGAGCAAAGATCTATGGAGTTCTCTAGGGGTATGTTGTAATAGTTTTGGAAATCCCTGGGGAATAGTCTTAAAGATTGGAGTTATTCAGGGTAAACAAAGAATTCATGGAATTTTATTCGGAAAAAAAAAGTACTGTTCAATGATTGATTGGGAGGTTACAGACTGAGGATCTTCAAAAAACACCTTCTTTCCCTTCATTTGCACATTTTCTGGAACAAAGCGAGACCTAATCTTAATATAATATTGTCTATATATATAACCTTTCACAGTTCATTTTTTTCTGTAAGTTTATGTTTCTGCTCTGAATTAACTGACCCTGGTATAGATTTTATAAGTGTCCTGCAGCCATTTTCAGCAGGCAGGAGGCATGAAGAGTGAAGGCAACTTTCCTCATCCCTTTGAATTATATATGGCTGTTTTCCGAAGACATGTCTAAACAGACACTGCAGTACGCGTACTCTTGTTTGGATTTTATTTTTCCCACTCTTTCGGACGCGTCACAGAGTAGAGGACCGGCCGTCCAATCCTGGAGAGGTACTTGTCGTCTATCCCTTGTAGGGATAGGTCAGGGAACCCTAGCCTGCTTAGACCTGCTTAGAGATAAGGAAGACAAAAATTATTTCCATTTTTCGCTTTGAGGGGGTACATTCGTTTATTTCAAAAGCATCTTGTCATTACTCTCAAATCCATCCGTTTAAATATTTGTTAAGAAAAATGATTTGTCACTGCAAGTAGTTTTTCCGTTTAATGTCAGTAGCGGGAGGCCGGGAACCAGTGATATTTTTCAAAGTATGAATAGGTCAATGTTATGTATATTTTAGATGAAAAAAACAAGAAACAAAATAAATCACATCGCATCTTTTTAATAACGCCCGCAAGTATTCATTCTCACTCCTTTACGCGCCTTTTTTTTGGCCATTGCGATGCGGTGATCGATGCAGAAACGAAGATCCATTCGGAAAAATGTCGGCGATCGTATAACTCGGTCCCAGTCTCAGGATCGAGGAAGGGCCCTCTCGTCTATCCCTTCAAGTGACTACCGAAAATGAAACGATCTCCACAGCCGCGAGGGGAATGGGGAGGGGAGGAAACTGAGCTGTTTGTTGCAGGTCTTTTGACTAACATTGCCACAGCATTGGCTGTCCTTCTGGATTTGAGCGCACCCCGTACCCAGCCGACGGCTGTAATTAAGCTCTCAAATTCTCCCATCGTTGTTAGTCGATTCCGATCCTAAGTGCAGTGACTATATTTTATATCTCTCCCTTTCTTAAAATTCTTCCGTGCACAACAACTGAGATGGCGGAAGCTGGGACATCAGAGACGGTACGTAACCTGTAAGCTTAAATTATACCACACTTCCCTTCGCGCTGTATATTTAGCTGTATTTATATCAGCGGACTGGCTTTTGGACCCATATACCCATATTTTTTTATGTTACGAGATAGTATTCAGGATGCTCTTACAAAACAGCAGTAAACGCCCTGGCAAACGAGTGTCGTGACTGGATAGTTGTATTGCGTAACATAAGTTTATCGTTAGGTTTGATTATCACGTGCACCGGGCGCGTGATTGAAGAACTTTGATCTATCGCTGAAAATAACAAGTAGAGAGTTTTTCGGTGAGAGAGGAGTTGTAACAGCGAGAAGTGAGATTTATTAAACCAAATTGGTAAATTTACGTGAGTGTTCTTTGTCGGCAAATCAAATTCCCGACACGAGGACACATTTGGCAAATTAAACGCGCGGGACACAAAATGAATGTTGCGTGTCCATGCTGCGCAAACAGGGAAACATTTGTTGCGGACACAAAATTTGTGTCCGCTACAAATGTTGCGCGCGCGGGCTAACGGGCAAACATTTGTGTCGGAAACAATGGCCGTTTTTATAGTAGAGACGGATTATCCGTCTGGGCGACTTTGGGCATGCAAGCATATGTACTTCGTCTGGTTATACGTCTCCAGTATAAAGACGGACACAAGAATCATTTGGCGTCCAGACGAACTATCCTTCGTAATTTGTCTTGAACGACGAATTTCGAGCGAGAGTTCGTCTGGACACATAAGTCGTCTTGTGCCCATCTTTAGGGAACTGTACGGGTCCGCAAATGATCCCCATACTGGACCGCAAATGATCCCGACTAAAAAATTAGGAATGGCATGGATGCTGAAAGAATGTGGATAGGGAAATGGCGTGAATAGCCATTATCATGGCTCACAACTAGCATCTTTTCCACACGTTGGGCTGAATCTTTTTATTAAATGTGACAACTGACAAATAAAACTGCTGATTTGAATTGCAGGCCAGAAGTTTTGTTTTCTTTGCAACCAGACTCCCTTTAACAGATTTTCTTTAATAATGCAACATGCGCCTCGTATCTTTCCTCAGCTAAACATGGATATTTTCGTGTTACAGTATCTTCAAAGCAAATTTAATCAGTCCATTAACGTTATACGACTGAAAGCAACGGTAGCAACAATAAGAAGAACTTAATGTTTTAGAGAATAAGATTCCGTCCAACAGATGCAGCGCTGCTTGATTTTTCGTTCCCATGTGTGTCCTCAGTTAAAGTTCCTCACTAAAAATCCTCCAGGAGGCAACTGTTGCAAAAAACGCTGTCGTCTATAAGTATAAGTATAAGTATAACTATCCTGGGGTGACTAGCTGAACGCGTGGCGCAAGGTTTGAAGCCGCACATGATCAGTTCCTGAATGATCCAGCTCTAGTTTCATAACAAACTTGAAAGTTGCGTTACCAGATATTTTTGCGACTAGATTTAATCGCCCAATTTGATATTTGCTTTGGAAACTCAGAAATCTGTTCAAAGTGTTTAAAAAACGATAAAAATATCATTTTAAGCCTGCTCTAGGATCCTGTTGCGAGTTGTGGTGAAACCCTTAACCTACCGTGAAGCGCTAAATACAGTGACCTATTAGCCGGTGATGGCTGTTAACGTGACTTGATCATA
>OX419339.1:6474184-6521684 GCA_948470475.1 Galaxea fascicularis
TGATCGATTGTCAATGAAAAACGCACATCTTATTGAGATCTGGATTCTAAGTTTACAATATTATGACTCACTGAGGGTACTTTTGGAAAGGTATGCAAAAAATCGAACCAAAATCGAAACGTGGAATCAAATAATCGTGAATCGAACCGAACGGTCATAATCGCGATTAATCGAGAATTCGATTAATCGTTACACCCCTATTGAGTTGTAGTTGAGACCTTTTTGATTGGCAAACAAATAAACAATCAAGTCAGCTTTGGTTCTTTGTGGAGGTTGGAGTTAACAATAATGACTTTTCAGAACTATTTCCCCTTAAATGTTAATGCACCCAGCATGAGGGCAGCTTGCATCTATACATTGAAAGAGATCTGTAGAGAGATTTGGGAGTCAAAATTTTGAGGGTAGCCTTCCCTGTCATAAAGGCCTTCGTTCTGGTGGTTAGCCAACACAACCCCAACTTCCTGTACACTGAATGCAGTATAATTAATTTTACTGGTACTTGTCAGTTTGCAAATGATCAAAACAGCTGGCCCCGGTTGTTCAAAGGCTAGATAGCGCTATCCACCGCATAAATATCTATCCAGTGGATAGTGCAATTAGTTTTCCCAATACTTATCCACTGGATAGTGATTTATCCGGTGGATAGCACTATCTAACGTTTGAACAACCGGAGCCTGGTATGAGATCAGCCCCAGAAACTGAAGCGTTGCATTACTCTGTAAAGAGTCAAACCTGTATGGCCACTTTAACACATATAAACTGGAGCTTCAAGCTCAAATTCAATTGCTAAAACGAATATTTGCCACTTGTCGGTTATAACATTTTAACACTAGATATCTTTTCCTGTTCCAAATTCTTATATCTGTGAAAGTCAGTCTCAATAATTATGAAACTTTTTCGTTTTCAGATGAATAAACTTCTGAGTTTATAAGGACTACTCGACAAGAGATCTTACCCATGACAGCAATCCATCATTTTACGACACATCAACTTTTATTTTACTTTCAGGCGCGGATCCAGGATTTTTTAATGGGGGGTGGCTGATACAGTCGGCCACCAAATTATACTATATTTTTTGGGACCCATGTATGTATTTCCTTTTTTTACGTATTAGATTTTTATGGTGGGCTTCTCCAAAGGAAAGGGGGAGGGGGGTGGTGACTAGCCACCCAATCCACCCCCCCTGGATCCGCCCCTGATTTTTTTCTGTAAAATGTCACTGACGTTTCTAACGCTAGAGATTAACACCCCCCTCCAAACCTCTTAAATGTGATTCGCTTATCTGGAATTTCTTTGGGGCAGTTCCCACTGGTGATAGTCGTGGTAAGGCGTGAGAAAGGCAAACATCGTTACAGAAGTAATGCAAGCCAAGCGTCTGTGTAAATTGAGTGGTAGTTCTCTTTATTTCCTAACAGATTCCCAAACTTGTCTATGATGAAACATCAAAAATATGGCTTCAACCGTTTTCAGCTTTTGTCAACTGCATGTTCCCAGTGGAATATGTATACGGAGATTGGATAGGTTGGAGGGCCAACAGCATTGCAAACCGTGCAGATCCAGAATCCTTGACAAGTCCCAATGAACGCGATAAGGAAGCCGGAAGTCAAGTAGAGGGATTTTGTATCCCTCAGTTCATGCTCCGAAAAAGCGATATTGACCGTATCGCTGCATTTGATGTTCAGGAACACTGGCAGCCTGATTTTGACGGGATGAAAGAGCATAGCCCTTTCGTCGAAAACGATGACAAGAAATGCATTCCTATATTTACTGTGGAGCACGCAGACAATGACCCACGGTACGCCAGGTTGAGACTGACCAGCGAATGGAAAGAGGATCGTCCCCGGTACAAGAATGTATCTTTCCTTCATCATGCCTTTCTCCTTCCTATGGCGGATCATCCTTTGAGTGGCCGTGAAGAAAAGTCCTTCGGTACTGAGGGAGAAGTTAGAAAATGGTCATTCCCTCTACATGGTCCTGTGCGTAAACTTCAGTCTGGAGGTTTGCCAAACTACGAAGAAGATCAAGCAGAGGTTTTTAAGTATCCAGTCGCATGGCCAGAACCAGCAATGGAATGGTTGGTCAGATCGCGCCCAAATGGTTGGCCTTCATCTGATCTGGTCATGGAAATATTCGACTCTGGTTGTCATTTGGCTCCTGTTGGTAGAGGAAAGCGCCTCGATGAGCCCGTTGATGTAGCTACTTATTGCCAAAACCCTGAAATAACACTGACTACATCCGCAGTGCCTGCAGCTGACGACAACTCCGAAGGAGTATGGGCCATGGAAGAAACCGAATGGAGAACCTCATTTTCACTGGCGGAAAACAAGCTTGGGGAAAGCGTTTCTCCTGTCCAGCGACATGTAATGGTCTTACTAAAGATAATAAAGAAAGTCTACTTTCCTGATGTGGTTTCAACATATTATTTGAAGAACTTGTTGTTCTGGGAGTGCGAGAATAAAGGCGAGGACTTCTGGAACGAGGACAACTCCGCTGGCTGCCTTTTGTTAATGCTGGACCGCCTTCAAGAGTGCTTGGAAGCGCACCACTTGCCACATTACATCATGCCGCAGAGCAACCTCCTGATGTATGAGGACTCGGCCAAACTGAACGAAGCTGCCAAAATCGTTGCCGCCGTGAGAAAAAGCATTTTGTCACAGACTTTCAGCGCATTGAGAAGGCTTCAGTCGTTGACCTATCAGTCACAAACATATCTTCAGAACCTTGGTGCACAGCTAGGAGGTGCTCTCTTGAGAATGCAAGACGAGAATCTGCCAAAGGAAGATCACACAGAGTTGCTAAGGGAGGTGTACTTATTTTTTGTGGGTAAATGCAAGGAGGTCATAGCAAGCCTACAGCGAATCACCTACCCAGAGCGTCAGAAAACCGAAAAAATTATTAACGTTGGTTTGTATTGTTACCAGTCACTCCTTGCAAGAAATCTATGCAAATTGTGGTTTCTTGTGGGTAACAAAAGTAAAGGCACGGAGCCACTGGATGAAGATGGATTTAAGGAATTTGTCAAAGAAGAGGTTGCGGATCTTTGTCTCGACGAAAATTTTCTGTCGGTGGCACTCGCCTTCTTCGACCATGCCAAGAAAGGAGTTGAATCCTCTCGCGCAATTCCCACTACAAGGTTCATTGGGCTTTTGAGAGAAGAGCAAATGAAAATAGCACAAGAAGGAGTAGAAGCAGCCAAAGCTCCATTGAAGGGCTTATTGGATTGGCTGAAGAAAAGTGATTTGAAAGCAATTGAAGAGAAAACGGGCAAGGTGGTTCAAAACATGGCCAAGAGCGTTGTGGTTACAAAAGAAGAAATAAAGAAGTTAATCGATGTGGAACTCGCGGCGCTTTTTAAAGAGAAAATAAAAAAAAACACATGACTTCACTGGAAATTTAAACTTAACTGCCTAAATCTAAAGGACACAACATTGAGAAACACTGATTCGCCGTGCGTGAATGAGGTCTTCAAAGTACGATTTAGCCCGAACTGTAACAAGGCCTTTTTCGGGAGAAGAGCAAAACTCTTCCGAGGATCTGGAGGTTTTGCTAGGAATTGGTAGAACTTTATTTGACTGGATCTACTTAGAGTGCGCTATTTGCGCTTATGCTAACGCATAAACGAAACGAGGCCTATTCAGTGCAATCAGAATAATTGAAATATCACATAATCATTAAAAATCAATCACCACCTTATCTCTTATCTCCTATTCACGTGACTGTGAGTGAAAGTTATCATACAAGAGATTCGCTACTTTTAAACACCAATTCTTTAATGGGTAATTCTACCACAATTGTTCTACCAGCCTAAGTAGGTCCGCGTATCGTCGTACGCGTATCACGTATCACATTTGCAGTAGGCAAAGTATTTCAAATTCATTTTCAAATATAGTTTTGGTAATACCAGATGTAAAAGTGGGGATTGGAATAAGAGCATGCTGGAAGTTGGTATCTTAATTTCAATAAATTTATGTTAAGAAACTAATGCCGACAACTTCAGAAGGGTCTTTTGCACGATACATTGCGAGGATAGATGGTCAGTATGTGAAGAAAAAAACTGCCGACGAAAACCTGAATTGTGTAGCACTCGGCAAAACGGTTTTATCTATTTGTATAATGTCATGCACACAAAACTCAATTACAAATAATAAACAAAAAAATCGACCGACCCAAAAAAAAATTAAAAGGGTTTGTATGGAATTTCGTAAGCATAACTGGGCTACGATCTCTGAGACAATCTGTCCCCAAATGCTCATTTTTGGCAAGCTAGCCTCTTGGATATTGTTCTTTCAGAATATCCTGACAAATCCCATAATTTCAGAAATTTCATTTTTGTGACGTCATCACTTTAGTACTCTATTGCTAAGATTAAAAGACGTTACGGGGTTATTTCAAGGTACTATTTCCAATTTTTTACGGAATTTTGCCTCTAGTTGGTGAACTGTACATTTTGAATAGCCTCGATTCTTAACTGATTTGTTTTTGAAAGAAAGTAAATAGTATTCCCGCGGAAACTACATTACGACACAATCATGGCGAAACTACATTGCAAAATACACGAATAACGATGTAAAAAATATTTAAGTGATTTCAACAGTCTTGCCGCCGCAGACACTTGAACCAGCGTCCGAAGAAGTTCATTTTTTTAATTTTTCTGAAAGAAAGAAAACAAAGCAAACTATTTAAAAAAAACCGTTAACCCGTGGTTAATCTCGTAAATTGATATAAGCCAGTGTAAACCTCGCGTTTCGATTGGACGAGACGAGTTGGCGAATGACTATGGAGTTCAGGGGCCTGATGCACGAAGCTCTCCAAAGTCAAGATGTCTCCAAAGTATTGGCCGTTCCGAAATTCGAAAGGGAACTGGGGCGAGTTTCAAATTTTGAAGTAATCGATAAATTGACACCATCACATGAAAGAGAACATGGAGATTGGTTGTTTGACCAAGTTTGATTCTTTTAGGTTGAACAGAGACCAAGTTATAGACCTTGAAACATAGCTCAAAATCCATACAAATTTCTCTAATTTTGTGACAACGTCCCCTGAAACCATGGATTTGGGGGACGCAGCCTCAAAATTAGAGACGTTTGTATGGATTTTGAGCTATGTTTCAAGGTCTATAACTTGGTCTCTGTTCAACCTAAGAGAATCAAACTTGGTCAAATGACCAACCTCAATGTTATCTTTCATGTGATGGTGTCAATTTATCAATCACTTCAAAATTTGAAACTCGCCCCAGTTCCCTTTTGAATTTCGGAACGGCCAATTGTCTTGTCACAAGAGCCCATTGTTTTGATATCCCAGCTCGACGATGTCGAAAGTTTGGTAGTGCGCAACCCGCGTAGCAGCTGTAAAGGGGGTGGGGAGCGAAAAAAGGAGGGAAAATGGTGGGAGCCAGCTTCTCTCATCTTCTTGTTCCCCATCCCCCTCCCCTTTTAAACCTGCCCGCAGTCTGACGCAACATGTTTAATTGGCATCCTTTTCAGAGTCAGGCTTTAACTATCCAACAATCTGACATCCCACGGACAACCCCTGAGCCATGATCATCACTGTAACATTTTCGCCCCCAATATCATGAATGATGCTATTCAACACGGGTGGCATGGCGCAAAATATCTAATGAATAAAGAGGTAATTTCTAAAGAAAGTGTGGTGCTGCGTAGGTGGGGGAGTTGTACACAAAAATTGGTTTTATCAACGGAGTTAATGTAAAATGACCACCATACAGGAATTCTAAAAGCTGACGTTTCAAGCGTTGGCCCTTCTTCAGAGCGAATCGAGGAATTATGGGTTGTGTGATGAAAATATCTTAGCCTGACACGAAGGTGTTTCACTGCTACTCAATTGTCTGAAGAACAACAAGCATTCCAGAAATTCTTGTGTTCAACGTTTTCCGAGTTTCATCAGAAATCCTTTACCATTTTAACTTTTGCTAACAAGGAATCCCCTGCCGAAACCCAGTGACACTCCCCGACATTTCACTGACCCTCAGGGATTTAGATGAAGTTGTAAACAGACAGAAATTACCAGTTCACAGGCAGGTTTAGAAGAATCTCTTGTTACAGATTTGTACGACAGTAAAGGTTTTTCAGCTGGGAAATCAAATTGACAGCCTGGTACTTTCCATGGCTCCTGCCTTTTATCGACATCCCTGAATCCTGGAAAAAATTGGTTTGAGTTGACTTTTCCCTGACTGTGGCAACCCTGTTTGACCTCTCCCACATGACCATTAACTGAATCCAGTTAAACTCAAGTGTCGGAATACAAGAGGTTCTTGAGGTCTGCAAAGGCTCAACCGTCAAATAACAATAGCTTGCCAGCTATTCCACTGGTCAATCCCAGCTAAGAGGGGAAGGGGTTGATTCTACCCTGGACTGAGTTACACACTGCTTTGAGTTAGCCCTTTTTATCCCTGGAGCTTCAATCAAACAAATCAACAACAGGTTAAAATAACTCTCATTTAATTATATCTATGTACATTATTTATAGATTCAATGTATCAGTAAACCTCATGTTTTGCTTTATGCTTTTGTTTTGCTTTTTTTTTTCAAACATGTGCCAGGCAACTGGCAATCTACAAAAGTGAAATACAATCTTTTTACATAAGCATCTATTGCTCAAACGATTCCCTACTGGAATTCAAAACAAGTCAAACTCTTTTTTATATGTGATAAACATCTATAAATTTGAACGTTCAACGAGCAATGTAATGTGTAATGTTTTGGAACCACTTAAATTACTGCTTCCATGTTTTGAAAATGAATGAAACATTTCCAAAGATTTGTATGCACTAAATTAACCTTATAACAACTCTTGGCTTTAAACTGTCCTGCAGCATCTTCTTCAGTACTCAATTTTCAAGTGAACTAACCTTACATTTTGTTACCTACAAACAGTAGTCCAGAAGGGGCTCTCCAAAGCCTCATTTGATGCAGATGACGCAGCTTTAGTTGCAAGAAAGGAAAAATGACTTTTTGTCAGTTACAATGTTTGTTTACACTGATGAATAAAACTTGACCTTTCAAGTGTTTAGAGAAGCACATAAACGTGATTTAAGGATGACAGTGCTGGCATGAGATCTTTTCATTATTCCCAACCTGTCTTCACGAGCAACCATCAAAATAAATGGTTCTCATCACAATAGCATTAACTCTTCCCTTTAATTACAGAAAAGCGTAGGACATAGATAAACATTCTCAAGTCAGTTGAAATCTACAGTAAGTGAAAGACTGGCAAATTAACTTTGTTTCACAAAAAAGGCAAATGTGAGCACAGTACCACCACCCCTTACATCTCACATGTTAATTCTCCTGTTAATGCAGCCATGCTGTGTAAACAACAAAAAAGGAACTAACCCATACAGAGACTTTCACATTCTGGTGCATTTAAATTGGTTATTGATTGACATCAAGGCCTATCAGACTTGTCTAAACTATCAGAAAGGTCAAGTTTTGAAATCCTTGGAATCTGATACTTTACCATTTAAATTAGAAGTCTGTTCTGCATGCCACTGATGGCAACTTGCTTCCTGCTTGCTGGCATCTGGATCTGCACCTGAAAAGGAAAAAGAAAGACGACGAGTGCGTGCTGCCAAAAATTCATGACAATTACACATCCTACATCATCGCTGGTTGCTATGTTTTGTTTTTGTTTTTTGACCTTTTATCATTGTTTTGTCTTGAATCGAAACACCTTCGACTTTATACTTGGGTTCATTCCCTGGTTATTATGACCGATGCTCCACCGTACTAAGGCAGTTGTGAGACTCCAGTATTTACAGAAGATACAGTATACTTGGCCTGCAATACAGACATTTTGTTTCCAGTTTACAGGACTCCACTTTGCATTGCTTTCCTTTCACACTTTGCACACAACTCCAAGGACACTTTGCCCTGATTGACATGAAGGCAGACACCGCCAGGGGTGGTCCCACGAGCTTTTTTACTGGGTGTAGAATCCATCACTTCCTCTGACTGCCTTTTCTTGCTTCTTGTCACATAGTGCTTGTCGGTTTGCTGCTTGTTTTCCTTCTCCGTTTCTTCGTCTTTATCACCCGACGACTGCACGAGCGAAGATGTCAGCGAAATTCCTGGTGTTGCCGCCACACTCTTCAGCAGAAGAGAAATTGTGCTTTGATTTGCCAGGACACTACGAAGATATTTGATCTCGTCGGATAACTTCACGATAATTTTCGACATGTTTTCGTTGCCTGTTTTTAAAGTCTTATTCTCTTCTTTAAGTCTAGCAACGTCACTCTCCAGTTCTTCGACATATTTTTTCTTCTTTTGTCGATTCTCTCGAGCTGCAATCGCATTCCTTTTATTTCTTTCAAGAATAGCTTGTTCGTCATCATCTGACACCGGGTTTCCTTTCAGTTTAGGAGGCGTAAAGTTCGCTTTCGTTGTAGAATTCAGCACCGAAATAGTTCTGGAATCTCTGCTGTCTGCTTCTTTAGTATCTGGCAGTTCACTTGAGGAAAAATTTCCGCTTAAAAGTGCTTCCAAATCTTCGAGATCTTCATCATTTAGAGTGAAATCATTCAGTTCATCCCTCCAAGATGAGGGAAAATCCGCCAAGAAATCTTCCACGCCAGCATCAACGCCGCTGTCCATGCTATGGGCAGGGGATGAGGCACTCACCACTTCACTGCTGTTCGTAGATTCGTCACAGATTTCTTCCCTAACACACAACTGCTGCTTTCTCCGGTGCACAGGTTCCTCCACGTTTGCTTGTCCACAGTGTGTTTCTTGGCGAGTATCTTTCGTAGAATCTTTCTCAGATGGCATCACTGCGCAGTAATTGTGATCCAACGCGACAGACATGTGAATTGGTCAATTTTAACAAATTTTGGAGCACAAAATAAGAGAAACCTTGCTCGAACTCTCACTCGCGTTAAAATTCCTCTCACAAAGTACCTACGACGTTTCTACGACGTTTTTTCACCACGAGGTGAAACACAATAGGACGATGACGTAATTACGCTAACTGCGCAGTCTCAATGCATCATGTGACTTTTCTTACCCAATCCTCCCCAGTCGAGCTATCACGTGATATTTACTTGTCCGCTGATCAATAAATCGGGGACTCCAACAAAGATGGCGGCTGCTTTGTTTTGAAAGCGTTGGTTGATAGAGATTCCATCGTAAATTTGGATTGCCAACCATACCACCGCAGTAGTGATATGGAAAAATGAATCGGCTTTTACTGGAACCCATTCATCGATTCTTCCACAAATATTCAGCGTTCAGCGTTTCCAGATTTCCGACAAGATCGTTACATAATGTCTCAGGGTGTTTTAGGGCACGTAAACATTCATTGGATTATTACAGCAAACATCGTCTATCATATCCAAGTAGTCTTGGTGTAAGATGTGTCGAATGCAGTTTGAAAAGATCTCTTGGTACTTTAGCAAGAACTCCGCAGGTTGGAACTTATAAAACTTAATGTTTATATTTATCCATACATGACTGTTTACATGTGAAATGCACAGCTTACTCACAGTGGATATGTTGTGGTTCAATTTTACCCTTGGTTCAAATTTTATTGTTCTTTGTTTTTGTGTATGGTAATGTATAATAATGAGTTTGAAACAAAGAAAAATAACCTTTGAACCAAGGATAAAATTGAACCACAACAGATACAGAAGCAGTTTGGGGAAATCAGCTAAAATGGTTCAGTTGATGGGTGGTTACATTGTACTCGCACAAGTCCTTTTAAATGACTTTGTCTTGGTTGTGTGTAAACGTTCGTAATCACAAAAACTGTTGGGTGGAAGGAAAAGCAGATAATTATTATTAATAATAGTAATAATCATAGGTAAGTGGAGTACAATCGTCCAGTTGAGTGTAGTCCTGATAAGGACTGTTTGCGGTGACATTGACTAACATATCAACAACCTGAACGGAAGTCATCATCAGAGTCAAGTCTCAAGATGGTATAAATACTCAATGACCAGAGTATTTATACCATCTACTGATGTTACACAAATCACTTGACTCTGATGATGATTTCTGTTCAGGTTGTCGAAACATCAGTCAATGTCACCACAAACAGTCCTTCTCAGGACTACACTCACTCAGACGATCGTACTCCACTTAATTATGATAATGACTCCTGGGTTCAAACCATTTACAATATATTAATAATGTCAAATATCCATCTGTCCTTTTCCCTTGCTGACCTCTTTACTTAAAAAGTAGACATCACTGGTAGATTAATGTACTTATAAGTAAGTCTATGTTAAATTTTCTGTTTACCCTTTCACTTCCACCATCTCAATATTAATAATATTCTCCTTACTATCTACCATGTGAGAATGATGTATATGAAATAAATCTTCTCAAACTCATTTATAATTCATCAAGTTAAAACAAAGGAAAACACAACCGTGAAGGGTGTTTGGAAACCCGGTCTTAATTAGCATAGATTTTGACAATTTTACTTCACCATTAATTCCTTAGTTTTTGTTTCAATTGAGAAGATATATCAAACATGAGAGACAGTGTTTCATTGGCCATCCAAACACCTCGAATTCCGTCAAAAATACTCCGCTGCGCGTCGTATTTTCAACTCTCCTCTCGGTGTTTGGATATCCCGATGAAACACTGTCTCTCGTGTTTGATATATTACATATTTCATATGTTACTTATAACATTAGTTATGATCACTTGGTGTTAAATCAAAAAATGTTTGCTAGTTGATTATTTTCTTTATTCTCTTGAAGGTGGAAGTTTTAGCAAAGAATGTTCATTCTCCCTCCTTATATCAAGTGTATCTGCTGCTAAAAAGAAAAGACTTGAGACTTGGTAAGACAGAAAATTTTAACACTTTGGGTACTAAGAACCAATCAGAGTCTGAATGCAAGGTGTAGATAACTTCTTAAGGGGCCACTCAGTGAAAAAAAATTTTTTGACAAAATAATTTGCACATATACTCTTTTCTGTTTTTCCACAGTTTGATTTGTTCTTAGGCTGAAAGTTCAAGTTTCAGAAATTTTTCTGAGCTTCCCACATATCTCCTGATGATGCCAGCTAATCTTATATCTTTTGTATTCTTAATGCCTTTTTTGCCTTGATTAAAAGAAGAGGAATATTCTTCATGTAGCATCCCATATTACAAAGCTTTGATGTGACATTTTACCAAACATTTTGTTGTCGCTGTTACTTTAAAATTAATCTCTAGCAATTAGGACTTTAAATAGTGGTCTTCCCAAAATTTTGAAATATGCACACCTATAGCATTTTAGCTCTATTGTCCACTGCATTATCTTATTGTTATATAGGTGTCGCCAGATTCTTCTCTACGAGCCATCAAAGAAAACATGGTCAAGGAGATCAGCACCAGCAAGGTAATCCCTTCCCACAATGAGTTGGTTCCAAGATACAATCAGTCTAAAGTATTGTTCTAATTTTTGTTCTGGGCCATGTATTTGATTAATGTTACTGTAAGCAAAATATTAATTTGATTAAAATACCTGAATTTAGAGCTTAGTGAAGTAAATTGCAGTTGCATCAAATTAATTCTACTGTTGAATATCCTTTAGATTCTGATCCAGGAAACCAGCAAGGTGGATGGGTGTCCATTCTTCCATGGCTCATGCTTGCATTGTTCTACTTCTTGACGGCAGGATCTGACCCCACTCCAGAGACCACATGGTCAAATTTTTACAGAGAAATGCTTTCTACAGGAGAGGTACTAGTAACGTTTGATGTCTATAATCACCAGCAGTTATACTGATGGTAACAGTGACATCAGCAATGATTGTGGTAGGTAGCAATCAGCAAATGATTAGTGGACGTTTGAAGTTCAGGTACCTAGTAAGCATCCCGCACCAAACTCGTAGATCTAAATTATGTCTAGAGTAGATCTAGAGAAAAGTATTGAATAAGTCTATTTAATGTCTGGCGGCTTTTTTCAGAGGAAAGTCTTCGAAAGGTCTGAATTTTGAGCTAAAATGAAAGACTTTTCTAGACATGATGACAGCTAGACATTCTTAGATTAAAAATAGACATTCTAAAGACATTCTATCAGGAGAGGTTAGCCCAGTGTGAAGGTCTCGAAAATGTATGAAATATGTCTTAATGTCTTAAAATTGCCTTCAACAAAAGACAACTGCAAGACTTTTCACTCAACACATTGAATAAAAGTAACGCGATGAATGACAGGAATTCAAATCACTCACGCACGTACAGCAGCCCTGAGTTGCGTTGAAAATTCGCAGCACTTGCAAATGTTTACCGCACATTTCGAAAGAACTAAAGACACAATCCAGATTCAAGATTTATTTTAACATTACGGCAAACAATATTCCTGTCTTTAATTAATGTAGTCTTTCGATACGATAAATTGATGTAAATATAAGTAAACTGTTCACATTCACGCAATGTTTACTTAGGGCCTGTTTACATGGAGGTAGGGGACCCCAGGTAGGTGAGGTAACCCGCCTAGGTGGGGTAACCCGCCTCTCCATATAATCTCTCATTTTTATTTGATCATGTTTACATGATAGGTGGGGTAACCCGCCTAGGCGGGTTACCCGGTCTGCCAGGTAGGGTAACCCTGTCAGCCGGGGTCACATTTTGCCATGTAAACGACTCAAGGTGGGGTAACCCGCCTAGCCGGGGTCGAGGTGCCTGAGCAGTTAACTGCCTTTGGCGTAGGCATTGCATTATCAAAAGTGACAATAAAAAGCCACAGCACTGAAATGTTGCAGCGAGAGCAGATAATGAGAGGAAAAGAACACTGACAGCCAAAATGCGTCGTTCGCCCGCCATTTTCTCTGTTTACATACCTAGCGACCACGCAACAACGTCTAGTAACGTCACCCCGGGACCTTGGGGTTGTAAGTTTGCATGTAAACGCGGGCCATTTTTCGACCACGGCTAGGCGGGTCACCTCACCTACCTGGGGTCCCCCACCTCCATGTAAACAGGCCCTTACTTAAGTCACCTTGCGCTAAAAAAAAAGATGTTATATACTTTAACATTTGGAACCGTATTCTTTATTATTGATAACTACTCTTTCTGTTGAATCCTGTTTCGCTTAATGAATAATTATTTCTATAACTGAACTTCTATACGTTCACCCACCGCAACGACATGAATGCTTCCAGGTCAGCGACTTCATTTAGCAAATCAAATAGTTCATTCCACGCACGGGTATAAAGACTTCAATTCTTTGCTTCTTCATTTGAAACGAAAAACGTCAAGATTCTTAAAGATCTATGAAAGCCAGCGAAAACTGTCAACGGAGCACACTGTGAACGCCATGCAATCTGAAAAGTCGAAGCCCCACTGATTGCCCATATAAACAAATGTGATGAGACTTGTTTCACCGTAGAAAGGATTTGTTTGCTAATATTCGAACAGCCGCTGCCCTGGTAGCAAACAAATATTTAAAGCTAATAAAACATGCAAAATTTGCGCAGTCAATTTTGTAATCCAGCCGCTCTACTTCGTGGATCCAAACGTGCTGAAGAAATCCCGTTGATCGGCTCGCTTTCTAACGGCTGTGCTAAGTACAAACTGTAACTCCCGCCTTTAGGATACTTGGTATCGATTTCGTTCCTACCTTGCTGGTGATTGGCGGCTTCTAAGAAGAAGTATCACTTTCATTTGAATTATTTGAATTCTTGATCTTGATAGCAACACAACAATGCTTGTTTCATTCTGAACAGTTCAGTCAAACCGCACATTTAGTTTTTTGAACGAATATTCTCCGAGTATATTGTGTGTATAGCAACTGATCGCATTATAAATCGATTAGATCTTCAAACCTCGTATTCAACATTTTACTTCAAGTATGTCGGGTGAAAAGCCAAGCGTTAAGAGAAAGCGAAGAACAAGAGCTCAAATAGCGAAAGAACTTGGAGGAAATTATGTGGAGTCAAGTTTTGTTGTGGAGATCGAGTATTCAAAACAATATGGCCCTTCCCGTGCGTGTCAATTCTTCTTGTGGACGCGGCATCATCAATGAAATGCGCGGAATCCCGTGTCTGTGAAGGAGTTTCACAACATACATCTGAACAAGTAAGCCCTATAGTGAACCAATCATCTCCGTCAGAGAGCACCACTACTACAACAGACAAATCAGAATCTGTCGATTTTCAAATGGTATTTCAGCTGGAACAGTTCGGCAACCCTGTGATTGTATTTTGATCCTCTTTACGTTTACACGTTTTATAGGACCTACAGCCGCTTAAGTGTAACTAAATACGATATGAAAACTACATGTTTTTCTGACCAAAACGGATTTAGCATAAAAAATCTAGACCAGGTCTTATCTAGGCAAAATTTCAAGACATTTTTTAGACAATCGCTCAAATCCTTGCGACTGAAATCCTATCTTTCGACAACTGACGCCATCACCTGCGGTCGCTTAATTACAAGATCTATTTAAGGTCTAATCTACCCTTAACATCAAGACATTTTCAAGAGAAGCAAGCGAGGCAAATATCGAAAAGTCTTTCGAGACGTTTGAAAGATTCTCTAGACTTTCAAATTGTCTAAGAAAGGTCTGAAAAATGTCTACAAGTCTTTCTCTAGACCTATTCAAGACTAAATTAGACCTAGCGCTTTTGTACGGGATCCTATTGACTGATGAAAGTTGAAAACAAATACCATTAAGAGAAAAATACAACAAAAAAATTTTTTAAAAATTGAGAACTCTTAATTTAAATACAGAGATTGACTGAGATGCTGTTGTTCAATTGCTTACAAGTTGATGTCGTCAACCTCCTCAGCTCAGACCCCCTTTTACCTAGTTGTGAAGCAAAATGAGCAACACTTTGCCAGTGCATAAACCAGTCAAATTCAAATTCTTCAATTCCAAGGTTTTTGCAGACTAACTACTTATAAGTAGATTTATTTAGGCAGAAAAAGGGAGATAGGTGCAGTTTAAATCATACAGTACTTTTCAGTGTAAACTCAAAGATGAATATTATTGGCTTTCTCTTTTTCCCAGGTGGAGCATTTGGAAGTGCCATCAAGTCAAGACAGAATATTTGTGTTCTTACACAGAGGAGCCATGGTTGGAGGAAAGGAGGTACAGAAATAATTTTAACACATATTGAAACCAATAAAGTTGAGTCTTGTCTGTAGGAGTAGCTCTTGAAGATCATAGTGATTTGTAGGTCAAAATGAAATTCAGGTTATTATTATTTCAACCTGGGCTGGAATGAATTTCCTTTGTCTCCTAATCTAAATGGATTATGAATAATGAATAAATTATTATTCATGGTCCATTAAGGTTAGGAAACAAAGAAAATTCAGAGGCAACCTAGATTGAAAAGATTTTAACCTATAATATACTGGTATATAATTAATTGTTGCAGGTGAAAATTAAATTCAGGTAAAAAATTTTACCCTTGGTTGATTCTCAAATCCCTTTGTCTCCTAAGCCTAATTATTCAAAATTAGGGCTGTGAGACAAAGGAAATTGATTTTCAACCTAGGTTAAATAAATTTTACCTGAATTTAATTTTTAACTGTAACATTATACATGTACGTTTAACCCTTTCCCTCCTAAGGGGTTCCCCACTGACGAGTAAAATCGTCTGGCGTTAGACAGAGTAATATAAGTGCCATTTGGCACTCTCAGGAGTGAAAAAGGGTTAATAATCCAAATACAGCTCACAATAATTTAACAGTATTTTCAAATCTCAGCCTAAGGTGACATGTAAATGGCCTTAACCCTTTCACTCCCGATAGTGCCAAATGGCACTTATAGATTTTACTCTGTCTAACGCCAGACGATTTCACTCGTCAATGGAGAACCCCTTGGGAGTTAAAGGGTTAAGTAGCAGTCCAGTTGCACAGTCAATATTAATATTCTATTATTAGGAAACTTGATCACCTGATGAGGAAATCCAACGTTAAATTTTGCACAAAAATCACAATTACATGAATTAAGAAGCAATGAGTACAATATTATTTTTTTTAAACATATTTTAAATCAATACAAGGAAAATCTCCTATTTCTTCATTTCAGTCAGTTTTTAGTGCTTTGTAAACGGAGACAATGGTTTTGAAAACATAACTAAAACCTAATTGTTTCTAACTGTCTACATTGCTAATTGTGTACTCTCGGTTGCTCATTTTCAAGTCTCAATTCCACTCGGAATACCTCACCTTGATAGCCAATCAGATGGCGAGAATTTATCTAGCTACATGATTCAAGTTTAAGGTTCATTTAATGGATTGTGTGTCTGCAGATAATGACCCATGGCCCACACTTTGTGTTCAGCATAGCAAGTCTGGACAGCTTTGAACAGAAGATGGCAGCTGCTCAAGCAGACCTGCGTATTCCATCCAGCGACTTTATTCCAATCCGATACAGAACCAAGAATGAACTGCTGTAAGTTGATTCCTCTCTTGCCTTGTACTGAGCTGGATGGTGATTTGCAGTGTCCAGCAGTCCTCAGGGTCTGCATGAGAGCTCACTTCAAAGAATTGCAGAACTGTGGCTGGCAATCAAGCGCAGTGCATGATTAACTTCAACCATTGTACAGTGTCCTACAGTGTAGATACAATAATTATTAATCTCAGACAGCAGAAACACTGAAAATTCAGCTGAAAAACATAACATGAAAACATGAGTCATGAATGTTATGTACGTTCTTGGCTTATTCCTAGCTACTTTAAACCCTTTTTGTAGTACCCTGGTATCTGTACATCACCTAAAACTGCTTTGGCAAGCACCTCGATCTTCAAACAAAATTATGAAACTAACAATTTCATACCAAAATCCTGAAAAGTAGCACTCAAAATAATTTGTCTTCTGCCTCTTAGTTTGCCCTCACCCTCTAGCTGCAAAATCTGTCCTGAGAAAGTTGCATGATTTTTCAGAGTATGTTGTGCCTTTATTTTAGCACATTCAGCACAGCTGGTGAGGTCATGTATTTGAACTAATAATATTTATTATTTGTATTGTTTTATGTAATTATTACAGATTAAAAAACTAAAATGCTTATAAAAGATGTATTCAGTAGTTCAGGTGGCTTGATATTGAATTGACAGATCAACAGCCTTGAATGCCGCTGTGTCAATTGCAATCCTTGGCATCATCTGGTACTTGGTTTATGGTCGAGGAACAAAAAGTGGAAACAAACCTGGAGGAATCCTAGGAAGTAATCCATTTGTAAGTTGATTTAACAGTTATTAAATTTGATTCACAGAGTAACTAAACGTAACAGCATTTCAAACTCTTGATGAGTGTGGATAAACCTGTGAATCAGTGTCTCTTTAGAGTGTCTTCTGAGTCCTTCTCCCACCAAAACAGCACTGTTAAAAATTGAAACAGATATGGTGAAGGCATGCATGTTGATTTAGTGGAGCAACTTTGCATCAGTGCTTTAAGCAGTGGATTCCCTGGTGAATATGTGAACCAATAAACCATTGAACTATAAACCAACATTTAAATGTCATGAGGGCACATCTTTCATCAGAAGAAATCAGAGGAACTGTGCATTATGAAAAGTTTGTTGAAAGGTTTGCACTCAAAATAACTCATAATTTTTGCTCTACCTCTGACACAGCATCACAGTTTCTTTAGAATTTAATCCCTCATCAACTGAATAAATTCAAAACTGATGGAATTGCAGGGGAAAGTCACTTTAATGTGGGAGATTTGTTAAATTCATTACTGTCATATGATTGCCATTTCACAGTCAAACTACATAAAAGCTAAGCCAACAGTGGTAATGCCTGGATCTGGACAAGGAATAAGGTATTACACAGCAGAAAATGACAAAAATGTAATAGTTTTGAAAACACAACTTGGTAGATGCACATATAGAGTGTTTTCACATGACATCATAGTGGCCATGTATTTGGTGTCCCAACACAAAGAAACAACAGCCATGTTGGTGTCCCAAATTAAACCTCTGGTAATTGCATTCTATTTTTATGCAAATAGTTTCTTTTGTTTCAGTAAACCAATATGGCTGATAGTCACTTGAGTGAAAATGCTGTATAAAGTTAATGATTAATGACTAGGATGCAGTTTTTCCAAGCAGGATTGGTGCTTGTTTTGAATTGTGATATGGATATTTAAGGACCTTGGTTGTCAAGCTTTGTGATTGCTTTTCCTTTAGCTTCAAAGATGTTGCTGGTATGGAAGAGGCCAAACTTGAGGTGATGGAATTTGTGGATTACCTAAAGTCACCCTTAAGGTACTCGGATCTTGGAGCCAAAATACCCAAGGTAATGTTTGTTGGCTTCCATGAATAAATTTATAGTTCTATAGTATCAATTTGCATACCTCCTGAAATACAATAAATAAAATATGGTTTGAAAAATATAATGTAAAAAAAATCGATATGGTAATAGCTCTTATGGCAGTTGTCAGTCTGCAGTCAAATATTTTTTTGTTTAAAGAGGCATACCAACAATGTGAAAGGGTCAACACAAAGTAGAACTGACCCTTTTGCCTGGTTTGTATGTCAAACCGCTGATAACTACAATATTAGCTATTACGCAAGTTTTTCTAGCAGTAAATTTGCCTGTATGCATACAAACTTTTTTCTCTTTAGTTACTAAATTTACCGCTAGAAAAACTTGCGTAATAGCTAATATTGTAGTATTACTAATATTAATATTTCCTCTTTTTTCTCAATACTGAGCATTTTGTCTCATACATGTATTTTCAAATGACTTGTTTTCGATCACTTTCTTCTCTGTTTTTAAGGGTGCTCTCCTTGTGGGTCCCCCAGGCACAGGCAAGACACTGTTGGCCAAAGCCGTAGCAACAGAGGCTGATGTGCCTTTTCTTACCATGGCTGGGTCTGATTTTGTGGAAGTATTTTCTGGCGTTGGTTCAGCAAGGGTCAGGGATCTTTTCAACCGTGCTAGGAAGCTTGCTCCGTGTATATTGTACATTGATGAAGTAGATGCAATTGGTAGATCAAGGAAAGGAAAGTGAGTTGATGGCAATGCCGATGCCACTTACCGGTATATATTTTGCATCATGTGAAAACACTCAAACAACATTTATAGGGCTTCCCGAAAAAGAGGCACAGTACATTAATGTATATGGCTGTAATGAAGTTCTGCGCTTGTTAGGCCTGAATGCAATAAATTGGCTTATGGCTTTTGTCTGAAACTGAACCATCTGAAGTGATGCATGAATGATTTCTCATTTAAAGTCGAAACAAAAGGTCCTGTTATGTGAGTTTTTAAGCAAAGGTCATAAGCTAATCCTTCTAATCCTAAACCTTCAAATCATAAAATAAGTGCACCACTTCATTTCCACTGAATACCATTTCTAGTATGTATACAGAAGAAGAGTATGTTTAAAGAGATTTTAGATACCAGTGTACACTCCTTTTGAGGAAAAGCTTTCAGTAAGAATGCTAAAGGACCAACTACAGGCTGCTGTAGTGTCTTACTATGCCTGCTCTCCCAAGGAAATCATAATCCACGATATTACCTGTGCACTCCCTAATAGAGTAGTAAACATATCAGCATTCCAATCCCAAGAGTTATTGTACAGCAGTAGAATAAAGTAATTGTTATGTTCGCATGGTACATGTATTGCTGCAGTAATGCCTTTGCAGTGAACTAGAGTGCTGCTACTTAAAACTCTGTAGAACAAGTCTGGGTTGGGTCTTGATTATTTTTCTTGTCTCAAACTTTTGTTTTCTCATTTGTATTACTCAGTTCTATAGGTGGAAACAATGAGCAAGAAAACACTCTGAATCAACTGCTTGTTGAAATGGATGGTAAGCTGTACGATTATTAAATTTGCTGGTAAACTTCATATTCAGCTTGAACTGATTCCAAATTCATCTGGTGTGTTTTAAAGGAAACTTCCACTCTTACGACAAATTGACCCTAAATTTTTGGAAATGACTATTACATTCCAAAATTTAAATGAAAAAGTGGAAATATCTTTTCATTCTACAAAAAAAAGGGTATCATTAACGTCTATTTATATTTTTGAATTTCCCGGGCGCTGCCATTTCGGATTTTATGACGTAAATTGGTTGCACCATTGTTTAACACAAAAGATTTTCTGCTTCATTGACGTCCTGACAATAGCTGTAACCGATTGGCATCATAAAATCCAAAATGGCGGCTCCCAGAAAATTTTAAAATGGAAGTAAGAGTTAATGATACCGAATTTTTTGTACACTGAAAAGATATTTTCACGTTTTAAAGAAGACTTTGGAATCCAGTAATCATTTCCAACAATTTAGCGTCAATTTGTCATAAGAGTGGAGGTTCCCTTTAAAATGTCTCTTAATATTTATGTTAATTTAGGTATAAATACCATGGAGGGTGTTGTCATGCTGGCGTCAACCAACAGGCAAGATATTTTAGATCAGGTAACTAAACATAGTGCTGCTGTTTCTTTCAACACCTTACAGGTAGCCATCTCTATACAGTTTAAATTATTACGTCACTGCAGAAAATTCATTTTACAGAAGAGTTTTACTAAACAGAGAGTTCAAGTTCATATTGCCTAGCATCCTCAGTGTAAGGGGTAACCTTTTAACTCCCAGAAGTGATTAACATATAACTTCTCCTCACAATATCAATGCATTATAAAGCAAACAGGTGATGAGATTAGACAAATTTATCAGTTGCAGGGTGTTATTCTAATATAACACCAAATTCTCTTAAGTAATTTACAAGGAAATGAGTGGCAGCTTGAAGGGAGAATTGCTACTCAGATCATGGGACTAAAAAGGTTAACGTGCATGTCTCAGACCCAATGTGGAGAATGGAAGACCAGCAATCTAGCCGTGATGTTACCCATCTCCTTTGGCCAAGTTCCGTATATCGTTGAGTATTATCAACAAGTAATCGGGACCGCGGTAATTGGCTTTGCGCTATTACGGTGTCCCGACCTTTGCCCCCTTTCTATTTGCCCCCCTGTCATCTTGTATTTAGTCTTTTGTTTTGTTGTAAGGCAAAGCTAAAAAATAGAAAATATATAAATAAAATAAACAAGTGGTAATGACAATGTTCTTTCATTTGTAGGCTTTGTTGAGGCCAGGCAGGTTTGATCGGCATATCGCCATTGATCTTCCCACCCTAATAGAACGCCAGGCGATTTTTGAAGTTCATCTGAAGAAGCTGACTCTCAAGATGCCTGTTGATCAGTACTCTAAACGACTGGCGGAACTCACTCCTGGTAACAGCGGTGAGAGCTTTACTGTTATCAGTTTTATACCCTCTGCAGGACTATGTGATTGAAATTTTTCCTGTGTGCTTATTAGTTGTGAAATAATATTACGTTGTCTGCTGACCATAGGCCATTTTAGTTCCTGGCTTTGGCTTTACTTGGTGATAGATCTGCTTGTATGATGTAATAATAAATGAATGAATAAATAAATAAATAAATAAATAAATAAATAAATAAGTAAATAAATAGTTTTTCTTGTTTCTTGTTTTTCTTTTTTCGATTTCTGACACCAATTAGTTGTCTTGTAATCAGGGCTGTCATTAAGGGCCGGGGGCCGGGGATTTTACCCTCGTATCTTAAGATATATCCCCGGCTACTTTGATATAAAACCAGCACCTTCACTTCACTACAGCAACTCAAATCCCCGGCTATTTTTGGTATATCCCCATCTACTTCAAAAATTAGTGACAGCCCTGTGTAATTGTGACTTTTCTTACGCCTGGCCAACAGTGGTCACTTATGCTTTCTTCCAGGGAATATTCGAGGCAATACTAATCTGTAATAATTGTTTCTCTTCCTCTTTGTTTCAAGGTGCTGACATTGCCAATATTTGTAATGAAGCAGCGTTACACGCAGCCCGTTTGAACGAGAAAAGCGTGGATCAGAAAAACTTTGAGTATGCTGTGGAGCGAGTCATTGCTGGTAGGATGACTTTGTCAGTTAATGCATAAAACAGTCATTGCCTGTCCTGAGGATACGATTAAAAAAGTGTGGTTAAATATAACCGTCTAAATGAAGGAAGCAGCTTAAATTGAAGAGGCCATGCCCTCTATTGTTAGCGTCTCAATGAATAGCCGAAAAAAGTTTTAGTTGATCGAAACTAATGAACGATCCAGTTTCGTTAGCAAGGACCCCAAGTTGGGACGATTTTCGACTGGTTGTTTCGTAGTAAAACCAAACCCAATCACGTTAACGACGCAATGAACCAATCAAAATTTGAAGCGTTGACTGGTTGTAGCCGGCACTAAGCGCGGGGAAACCAGTGATTGTTACCTGTAGCTACGTAGGGCCAGTGAGTTAGAGAGGCTCGCTCATACGCGCCTTAAATGTTTTCTGTGTGTGTGACAGGTATGGAAAAGAAGACCCACTCTATGTCACCAGAGGAACGGAAAATAGTGGCCATTCACGAGGCCGGGCATGCTCTAGTCGGGTGGATGTTAGAGCATACAGATCCACTGCTTAAGGTGACTTAACAAAGACTTCTTACAAATCTATAGATGTAATGGACTGAGCTCCAATTTGTACGTCTCATATGCAAGTTATAGCCACGCCGAATATAATTCAAGCCTCGGGGCAACTGGCTACGTTTTTAGTAAATCAGTCCTTTAACTCACAAACAACATCTCACAACGACTATCGGCCTAGAGATTAATTCGGTATGCATGGTAAAGAAAATCAAGCGTTTTCTTTCGTGCTTTGTCTGATAACTGGGAAAATTAATCCCTTTCCTAAATACTGGGAATAACGACATGTTTTCCGCCCTAAAAATTGAGCTGAAGAATCCAAATGTTTAATATTAGGTGAATCATCGCAGATGTTAATTCAGCTGCAGCAGCAGCGAAAAGAAAGCCTAGAAAACAAAAACACACTCAGACTTGTGCGGAATTAGAACTGGTGACCTCTGTTATACCGGTGCATACTTTAGCACAGTGTACCAGGCGAACTGAACTGACAAGTCAACTGGGAGCTTGTTCATCCGAAGTTCAAACTGTGTTAGCGCACACAGATATCATTTTGATGGCCCAAAACATTTTCAGAAATATATATAGTTTTAAATATTCTGGTTGGATACTGCCACCTTTCCCTACAAAACAGTATGTTAGTGTAACAGAGTTCAGATTTGATTTATTATTATTATTATTATTATTATTATTATTATTATTATTATTATTATTATTATTATTATTTAACCAGAATAATGCACTCGGTAGTCGACACTCGACACTCGGTACCCGGTTCTTGGCCCTCGGCACTTGGCACTCGGAACTTGGCACTCGGCTCTCGACTCCCGAAGTTGGCTTGAACGTGACTTATAAGAAGGCTCGGTCGATGCATCATTACGTCAGGGTTGATTGCACGTTTTTCATTGTCTTTAGCCTGCGAACAGACTCCCCGTTCAATCAGGCGATGGCGCCGTTGTGCTCCTCCAAGCCGGGAGCCTGTTCGCAGGCTACATTATCTTGGATTTAGACTTCGAACGCTTCTTACAAATCGCTCCCAGTCATTGATTGCCGTGAAGATAAATGTGTTTTTAGGGTATTGTTTTGTTTTCCTGTTAGGTCTCCATTGTTCCCCGCACCAACGCTACCTTGGGCTACGCGCAATATCTCCCATCAGATAACAAACTGTACAGCACTGAGCAGGTCAGACACAATACCGTGCCGTCTTCAAACAACGGTTTTCTGTTCTGTTTTTGTAGTTTTCTGAGGCTTTGATGATCCAATTCTTCTGTGTTGTAAAACGTGAATTTGGAGATTTTGGGATAGTTTGCCGTACTGAGTATTTAAGGGCCAAAAAAGTTAAATGATGGGGAAGAGTCGAAATCTTTACTGTACGCTTAAAGCCGTAGTGACTAATTGCTTTAACCGTTTTAAACTGATCGTGCAACGTGATGGAGCACTGTTTAGGTGCCATAGTATCATAGAGTAGTGTAATAACGTTACCCTCGTGTTTTTTTGGTTTGTAGTTGTTTGATCGAATGTGTATGGCTCTTGGAGGACGAGCAGCGGAGGCTAAGATATTCAAGAAAGTAACTACTGGTAAGAACAGTAGTATACAGTAGTAGATTGGCCAGCTTACGCACTAATGGAGCCACTGATTTAATTTACATTGATTCCTTGTCTGTCTGATCGACCGACGGACTGACTGAATGATTGACGGACGGACTGACTGACTCACTGACGGAATCACTGACTGAGCCACTGACTCTTTGACTAACTCACTCACTGACTGACTGACTGACTGGATGACCGACCGACTGACTCACTGACTGACTCACTGAGACTCGCTGAGTAGCTGACCAATACACAAAAATTTGGTTTTATCAGGTTTTATTAACGGAGTTGATAATGTGAATTGACCACCGTGCATGGATTCTAAAAGCTGACGTTTTGAGCGTTAGGATTCGCTCTGACGAAGGGCCAACGTTCGAAACGCCAGGTTTTAGACTGAATTCCTGTACGGTGGTCAGTTTACAGTATCAACTCCGTTGATAAAACCCAGTTGTTGTGTACAACTCACCCACCCGGCGACGCAGCGCCACAGTTTCTTTAGAAACTACCCCCGTTATTCATTAGCTCCATGGCCGATACACTGACCAACTCACTGATTTCACCTCTCTGTAATAGATAATAATTTGTTCAGTTTGCTCCCGACTTACTGAATACTTTTTGTTCTTCAAGGAGCTGAAGATGATCTGCGTAAAGTAACTGACATTGCGTACAAACAGGTGATCTTTCTCAACTTCTTTCTATTGTATATACAGGTGGTCACGAAATTTATTTACCGACTCCCTTCCGATTTGTCGCAGGTTGTGACGTTCGGCATGAGTCCTCGAGTGGGTTACGTCTCATTTCCTGTCATCAAACCAACTGAGCCAGCCAAGAAATTCTACAGCGACAAACTCGCCAAACTCATGGACGAGGTATGGTGTTCTTCTGACATACATTTAGGTATTGTCTTGCAACTCAAACAAAGACCATCATACTATCGTCACCACCACCAAGCTAATAATGAAGTCTGGCCAATTATAACAAGAAAACGAAATGGTTCAAATTACAGAGGATAAGTCAACTGACCCAAAGTGCCGCACTTTGCGTCAGTAGATATTGGGTGAAAGTAACTTGGACCAGACGTTGGTAAATACACGGGCCCAGCGCGGGTAAACGTACCATGGCAGCAAGCGCGGGAAATCGTGTGACTGCTGCCCAGCGCGGCGCCCAGCGCATGACATGATGTGACGAGTAGTAAGCGCGGGAATCATGTAACTGGCGCCAAGAGCGGGAAATCGTGTTAACTGAGCGTTGAACAAAGCGAAAATGTCCTGTTACCAGTGATGAAAAGGAAGGATGCTTTCCTTCATTGGTTAGCCAAAATAGCACATTGTTGGAATGTCGCACCGACGTTAATGTTATTTAGCCAGGTAGAACTTACTGAGGCACCGGCTGAACGAATACCAGTTTTCCGTTTTGTTTTGATTTGATTTTGTTTTTTCATTCAGGAAGCTCGTATATTAGTCGGGAAGGCATTTCAGAAGACTGACGAGATCCTCGAGGAACATCTGGACAAATTAAAGGCTGTAAGTCTCTCCGTTTACTTTTCAGTGAATATCCTGTAGGCTTTTACACTCAAACATCAACATGCGTTTGGGAATAAGTTTTAAATTGATTACAAAGGTAATAGAACTGTTGAAAACACGTACGGAAGGTATTTTCTTAGTGAACGAAATATCTCTAGGGTTTCCTTTCCTTCTTCAGCTTGCTCAGGAACTTTTAACCAAAGAAGTTGTCAACTACGAGGACGTTGCTGCAATCCTCGGCCCATGCCCTTACGGTGACAAGAGAGCTCGTTTCTACTCACCCGAGGCAGCTCCCAGTCCTCCATCCTCGGCAGCTGAGCCACACATCACGGGCTGACTGGTCTTCGCCTTTTAGCCCGTTTGAGGCACAGGATAGAAGCCACTTAATGTTGTTATTGAGATGAAAGCTATGGAGCTCTAATGGCTATACGAACAACGCTCAGTTCTGAGATGGAAAATTAATTCTCAATTTTGAATTTTCCTGACCCTAGTCTGACTTTCCTTAAAAACAAACCGTATTGTGTTTTAAAACATCCAAAAGCTCTGGTGAAGCAACTGTTATACTCTTATGTGATCTCTTTTTTCATCAGTAGAATCGGGTAGAATCGTTTGAAACTCAATCCGCCGACAAAGCTATATTTGATTGTCAGAGATAGCTCCTAGCTTACCCATTAATTAAGGCCGACATCGCAATGCCTTGTACCAGTCTTAACCAAAGGCGCTCTTTTATTTGAAAGGAATACCAGAAATCATTAGGGTAGCATTAGTTGCCTTTTGAAAATGGTTATCCGTCATTGAAGTTGAAAGCTTAAGTCGAAAAACAGATCAACAAAACTTGTGTTTGTACTTTGTGGTTCGAACTATCGGTATATAGGTAACTGTTAAAAATATTAGTGGCGTGCAGTTCTGGTAAGTGTTTGTAAATTAAGTTTCTTACCGATTTATGTGTTGTTAGTGGAATCTAACACCGGATGCCGGACAGTCAAAAACCAGGTTGGAGGAATGAACCATTATTAAACAATTACCTTGTGATATCGCAAGATACTTAGCTACCGAGGCTGTAGGCCGAGTCTAATAAAATCAAGAAATATTCCACAAGACTGAGTAACATAATTGTTTTATTATTCAACACAAAGCACAGTTTATTGAACTAATTATAAGGAAAAAAATGGAAAAACCGCTATTTTCCTGTGGGCCATTTCCGAGTTCGCTTGAGCCTCTATTTCAAAGCGAGTCTAAGTGCGAAAGTTTTGTGATGGTAATAAGTTCAGCGTTCCATATTAGCGAAAACTCATTTTCATTACAAAGACTTCGCACTTAGACTCGCTTTGAAATAGAGGTTCAAGCGATCTCAGAAATGGCCCGATATCTATCGAGAAGGGGCGACGAAAGTCCAGTGCGACATGACCAAATTTGGACATTGTCACAACAATTGCTGGTACACATCAACATGTTTGTGGTTTGCTTTCCAAGGTTACTGTTTATGTCCATTTGTTGATGGTTCTCCTTCAATTGAGCTGACTGTCATGGTATAGTAGAAGTAGCTTCGTATCAGGTTAAGAATGCCAGCAATAAATGCCCCGATCCACACCATATATATACCTAGAGACATCAAAACTTTGGATAAGCAAGGGTGGTCCAAGAAGTGTCCAGTCATGGGTGGCTACACACTTCCTAATTCCATATTCTTTCTAATTTCTCAATAAAGTAAATTTCGTTAAAATTCGAGAGCTACACGTGCATTTATCAATAGACCAATTTCGATATATTTAAAAATCAACTTCGAGGCTCCGGGGACTAAAATAAGGATTTGTGTATGAGTTTTCTCCCCAGAGCCTCGACGTGATAGCTTTTGTCAGGAGCCATTGTGATGTGCTCCTGCTTTTGTAAAAGAGTGTATTTTAATACAGTTCAACCCCTATTTAGCGGCCACCCACGGGGAAATGAAAACTGGCAACTTAATGGGGGTTGGCCGCTGGGGAAAGGGCGGCGGCTGTACACAGGCTAGCCGCTTAACAGTGGTACAAAACAATAGAGGAACCGTCATCGGGACTTGGACTACTGGCCACCTAATAGGGGGTGGCCGTTTAACAGAGGTTCGAGTCTATCGAAATTGAGCTATTCGCAATATTGTCACTACTTCAGGGGCGGACTGTCAGCTTGCATGATTTTTTTTTTTTCGCCCATTGCTTGTCCGTAACTTTTTTTGCCTCCTTCGATTCTTTGCAGGAATGGTTTGGTTTTTTTAAATAAATTTTATTTTTATAGTAAACTTTGTGTGTTAAATTTTTGCGATGTCTTTTTTTCCGCGAGCATTAATTTTCGCAGCTCTACAGCATTTCCAAAACGCGAGAATCAAGTACGCGTGAAAAATAGTGTATTTAAGGCATCTCTGGATGGAGAGAGAACAGCTCTGTGGAACCATAGAGATAAAAAATGGACAATACTGTGAGATTGCATTACCTCCACGTCTACTGGCGAGCTCATAAGTGCCAATAGTCACTCCAACACCTGCTACCAGGAAGAATAATCCAATGCCGGCAAACATCATGGCACGATTCTTGGCATACTCGCGCCCAACTGACGATCTGCGTCATAATAGATTCATCACAGTCACAGTATACCAATAGGCCATTTCCTTATTATCGCAGGCCCCTTTTTCAAGGCGAGTCTTGGTGCTCATCCTTTCAAATGCAAATCAATTTCCATTCACGTGAAAATGAGTTTAATTTGCGCAAGAATGAAAATCGATTTGCACAAACCTCATTTTGAAAAGGAGGCCTGAGGTAATTCGAAAATGGCCTCATTCTTTGAATCGGTCTTCGTGCCTTTTCTGCATCTTCACTAAGGAGAACTTGTCAAAGATAAGGGGAAGTTCTTTCTCAAGAATACGTAGGATTCTAATAGCTTTCTGTATAATTTTGCATCGGTAAAAGTACATTAAGGTTTGATGTTCTTGATAATTTTGTCCTGCGCTCAATACAACACTTCATGTATGAAAGTACACTCCCTCTTTCTGAAAACATGTGCACTTCTGACTATAGTTTAGTGCTGAGGGACGCGCCATTAAAAGTGATGAGGGGGGAGGGGGAACCAAAGAAATTCATGCGAGGTAAAAGGACAAGAAAAATGTCGTGCACAGAAGAAGGCAAAGAAAAGAACAGTCATACACCTGCAAAGAAAATTCTGTACAAGCAATGGGCGAAAAAAAATCGTACAAAACTGAAAATTCCCTGCCCATCCTCATCATTTTTCTAATTGTCCACCCTTATTTATTCAACATGCCGTACAACAAACATAAAAATAGAAGGAAAAACAGTTTTAGTCCTAAGTGCATTTCGGTCTTTTAAATAATAACGAATTGCTAAACCATTACTTTTCTGGTTTCAAGTAAAGGGAGACGAGGAAAATTCAGTCGAAGATCGTTCGTATTATGTGCGTGTCCATATTACTCACGTTTTTCTGCAATGCGGACATCTTGCCAAAACATTCTTGGTGTGAAACTGAGGAGAAAAATTCGAAAATTAACGAACATAGCAAATTAAACCACGACTTGCACAACCACAAAGAAAAACAATTTAAACGTACCACGAAGAACCCTTTGCAGTGACCACATGTGACTTGGAACGGAGCAGCTGGTACGGTCACTACTTGAGGAGTAGAGGAAGCGGCTGATAAAATTTGAGAAGGAGTAATGAACTCAGGTAATTATAACGCTATTAACATTGTTTGGATCAGCCTAGTCCCTAGGCGTTCCCCCTTCTCCGCGCGCCTCTATCGGGTGACGTCACCGCTGACAGTTGGGTTTGATCAAGCCGAGAACGCCTGGGGACTCGGCCGTGTTTGGATCATTCCAGTAGCTACAACACTAAAGTAAACGATGTTAGTTTACTGGGAAGCTCAAATATAGTTTGCATATAGTTTGTTGGCTTTGTTCATCAAAATCTCAGTAGCTCTTCGGTAACCGCACTCACTCTGAGCTGAGAAAACATATGATCATCTATCAAGGAAATTCTAAATCTCGAAATGACTTTGTGCTCCGTTTGTATGAAGACAAAGTTGTCCCGACCTGTGTGAAATGCTCCCAACAAAAAAACTTGCCGTAGCGTGGGAAGTCTTCGTAGATTGAAACGGTGCCTGATGCGTGATATCACTATTAACTGGTCCCAGGTGCACAAGGCAAAACATTTACCCGAACCCCGTTATCTCGAGCTTGGATATTTCGAAATTCCTCGCTATTTCGAGCTAATGTTCATTTCCCTTGGTTTTGCCTCCTTTTTGAGTCGTTTTAATTCGAACTCGGTCATTTCGAATTCCCCGCTTATTCGAACTAGGTTTTGTTTCCTTTGGAATTGATTCTACCCTTTCATTTCGAAGTTAAATTAAAAAGGTAGTTGACAAACATCAGACCCTGTAAAATCACAGTGTGACAATTGTCTTTGTCCATTAGAATTGCGCGCAATTCGCCCAATCTGCCAGTACACTGCGCATGGCAGTCGAATGCTGTGTAGATTTTTGAAGTTACACAGTTTCGTTAAGTTTACTTTCGTTTTCAAAAAACAAATTGTTGAATATTTTGCGGAATATTTTGAGGAATTTTGACGTTCCTCAGAAACAAATAATGAAAATATTGTGAAATTTTGGAATAATAAAGGCCTACCAGCATATATTTGGTAAATTATATGCTGAACCGGTTGTTTCGAATCCTCCCTTATTCGAACTATTTTCCTTTTCCCTTGCGACCTGGAATTAACGGCGCTCAACCGTAACTGAAAGGAGTTTGGAGCGAGGCGAGTGATCAAATAGAATTGTGTGATTGAAGTTTAGTCTTGATAAACATAATTGGGCATAGGTTAGAAAGTGGAAGAAGTTCAAAATTGCCGATCTTAAGAAGTTAAAAGGAGGCAATTTTAAGGGTTACTCTATTAATTTAAAAAAGACTTGTGTTTGTGGTAAAACTAGGATGTCTTGGTATAATTGCATTCTTAACTTGTCTATGTACATTTACCAATTTTGTTAGGATACTGATATACTGTAGGGTACCTTGGTTACTTTATTATTAATGAGTATATACGTGACAGTAGACGTTTTTTGTAATTCCTTTAAGCAGAGTCATGTTGGTCTGTTGGTACATTCTACTGTTGTTCAGTTAAATCTGGTCATGGGACCATTTACTCAGCACCTTTCAATTTCTCCGTCAATCCAAACATTTTTCTATCACTTGATGATTGTCACAGACAATAATATGGTCAATTGTTTGAGTGTTCAGTGTGATGTGGATTTGCATTTCTGACAGATCCTGAAAGTGGTCCAGCTCATGACATAAGGGTGCTACAGCGCCTGCTGGCATGCAATAATGTCCCACAGCAACTACCATTCCTTTGTTTAGGCGCACCTGAAGTAAGTGTTTGTTGTACAATGTCATGTTCATGCAATGATACATTTGAACTGAAATCTTTATGATCTTTCAATACGATGTACAATGTATTAGCCAAATAAAAAATACATGTAAATGCATTATTGTTATTATTATGATTCAACTGTACATTGAAAGGATGTAAGTCATGTTTTTCAAAGCATGAGGTGGGTGAGTCAGGTAGCCAAAGAATGTACACTTGCAAATTTTAGTGTGTAGGTTCAATGCACAGTCACGAATGTTGATATCTGTAGTTGCAACAGCTGCAGTAATTATTGAAACAGTGTCTAAGAGTCAAAGTGGTATACATTAATTAGGTAGCATACAAGCACTAAGCTACCTGTAGCCTGGCAGCAGGTTCTATAGGGAAATTATCTAATCAATATAAAATGATTGTCCACTCACATGGCTCATGACATGAAACCAAACAAGTTGTTCAGGTGCATTCATGGCAGTTGATGTGGCCTCTTTGAGTAGGGATCTATACACATGTTTCTGCACAATATCTATCCCAACAACTGGCTGGCAGTGTTACTTATTGGTTTCTTCTGGAGTTTGACATAAATTAAAACAGGACAGTCTAATAAAGTTATGTAATTCAATTTCAAGATGAGGTTGCATTGTCATGAAGACTGCAGGCCTGTACTTTTAATTCGTTATCAGCCTACAGATAAAACAGTCGCTGTTTTAAGGTCAGTGAACAACTGCTCAAAGTGTTTTAACCTATTGCTAGCAACTTACCTCATAAGAATATTGCAAAGAAAAAGTCGGTTGGACAAAAATTTCTCAATCAAGACATAAGGGCTTTCTACTGTGGATTAATTTTTAATATTTTACACATTTAGAATCCAGCTCAGCGGTCCCCAAAACCAATCATTTTGTTTAAAGTGAATTGTAAGACAGCCTTATAATTATTACAGTTTGTAATTACTTAATACTTATATATTTTTACCAATTTTTAGAATCCATACTCAACAATTTGATTGTTCTGTGTAATCATTTCTGATCCTTTATCAGTAACCTTTTTTGAGCAATAAAATGTGACTGAAACTGAGATGACAAAATACGAATTATTTTAAATCTGAATTTAATTTAAAATCAACTAGGTCCATCATGCAGTCTGCTGAATGCCTGAAAGCATTAAGTCATTTTAATATCCATGTGGCTTTAGTAGGCAGCTCCTTTGAAGACAAGGGTATGTTCACTGTATATTAATTATTATTAATTACAGACAGTCTTTTAGGTAGAAAAAATTATGACAATGGTGTACACTATACATCAAGTAAGTTATCAACATTTAGATACAAAAAATGTGTATTGATTACATTTTCAAACAGCTGAATTACTATAATAATGCAGTACCATTGAAACCAAAATACTGTCTACCAACAAGGTTAAAATTTTGGAATCTTTGCTTAATCCTTCCATGCTTCCTCTGAATTTCTTCCTTCCTTTTTTGTTCACATTAAAAAGTCCTTTCTTGGCCTGATTTTGATGATTCAGCAGATGTGAACAATTTTTGTTTAATATTCTTGCAGCTCTTAAAAATACAGTATAAAGTACTGTTCAGATGAAGAAATTCCTCTCTTTTTTAGCTCTAGGAAAACAAGGTAAAAGGGATGGAGAAGCGTATGATGTGGAACTCCGCATTATGCATCCCACAATGACCTGCAACAGGATGGTCGTTGGCAACACTGTTTCAGGTGTGTTCGTTAAGCTGTCTAAATACTTGTGATGTATTCTATAAACCAATTCTAATACAGTAAAAGTGATTTCACCATCAACATAGATATTCCTTGTCATTGTTAATCCACTCACATGCCACACTGTATCAAATTAAAATATTAATACAAGTAGTTCACAGCAAAGTGTTTAAAAACATTAACCATACATGTAACATTAATATGGATGGGGTGGCATGACATTTAAGGTTTAACGGTGCAAGGTTGACTAATCCATTAACATGTACAGCGCATGAATTGGGTGCCTGGCAATATTATTATCAGGAACATTCCTTATTGAATATAATACTTTCATGTGATAGGTTGTGAAAGGCACTTCCTAGAGAAGCTCTTAAAAGCAGCAGAAGAAGCCTGCCAAGCAGCAGCAGCTTTGTCCGCTCACAGGTAGTAATGGTTACAATTTCAAATAATCAAAATGAAATAGACCAGTAACTGTTCTGATTAGAATCTCACAGAATACATGTTTTCTGGAAAATTTATTTATTTCAAGCTACATGTACATGTATATGTAACTTTTACCAGGGCACTCATACAAGAGGACTCTGTTTTGAAAAGGAAGCAAGAAGAGGCTTTGCATCTGTCTGTAAGTTTATTGAAGTGTTGCTTTTTTATAGGGAAGAATAGTAGTCAGCCATTCAAGTTACATATACACTTTAATAAACATTTGATTTAACAGCGGTTTCATTAATTTTAGAAATAGGAGGGTACAGGATTCTAAATAGGCGTGTACCTTTATGATTATGCCCTACCTGAAAATATTAGAAAGCGAAAGAACAAAAAATTATTCAAAAACTTAAAAAACCAAATACATGAAATGCTTATCAATATTCTGAGAATCGAAAATTTGTACCTGTCGACGTCTGCAATTATTGACGTCATAAAAAATGCGTTGAGGAATCGTTTCTTTTTTTTATAATGTACCTATCAATTCTTTATTACTGTATCACATATACATCTATGTCTTTCCTAGTAACAGTATACAACCACCATAATTAGTTAGGGCATGCCTACCCGCCTCGATTAGCTATAGCTATTTTCGGGTAGTTACATAATTTTGTATACTAATTAGGTCGAGCCTTCGCGCTTCGTTTCATTTGAGTAATGAGAACGACGTCCACAACAGAACAAGCGGAATTCGTCGACGGTCAAGTCACCAAACTGATTCATGCCCAGGGTGTAGCTATGGCCTTCAGAGTTGTGCTGTTGAATTTTCTAGACAAAGATAAAAAATAACGGACAGTCACAATGTCCGCTCAAAGATGGGTTATTAAGCTTGCCTGAAACAGCGGATGTGGATTCTACTTGTTAGTGTTTATTGTTGTTTAAGTCTTATTTACATAAGCTTAGGTTGGCTTACTTCGGCAGCGACAGTGGGAAGCACAAGTCTAATATTACAAGTGCTTTTTTGATTTTTCCTCTGCCCATGACACCAAGTCAAATAGTTTACTAGCGTGAGCACTAACGAAGATACATAACCTGATTAAACAAATTAGAACAATTTCTGCAAGAAACTTTTTTATGTTACCAATTAAAATTTGTCAGTCATCCCGGCGATACACAAAGTCACTTATGTTCTAGAACTCACCCTCAAATTATCTCTCCAAATGGCATAGCGCGCATCTTCCTCCGTCTGCGATTCGTATGTCTTACCGTGAAAAGACTTCCACGCCAGCCACTGTTCTTTGTATTCGCCAAACTTCAGAAAACTTGTCATTTTTCGCGTGGCACAGGTCCGACTTCTTGCAGTCTGGGCTGGGAGAGCGCAGATATCTATGGCGGGTGGATGGTGTCAAAATTAGTACTACCAAATTGAATGGCAAGTTACCAAAATGAATGGATCACGTTTAAATTGAACAGCCCACCAAACCGAATGGCTTGTCATAAATTGAATGGCATTCTATCAAACTGAATGGCGATTTACCAAAATGAATGGATCGCTATTGAATTGAATGGCGCGCTACCAGAACGAATGATCACGTTAAATTGAATGGCTCGCAAATTGAATGGCAAGTTACCAAAATGAATGGGTCACAGTTGGATGGCCCACCGCGAATTGAATTCTGGACTACGCTCAAGGAGCCTGGGATTGACTAACATTTGATCCAGTCTTTCGCGGAGGAAATGAGTTCATCATGGCGGACGAGTTGCTCGTACGACTTAGAAACGTATTGCTCGATGTGTCGAGGCAGCTACAATCGTACTTGTCCGATGAATTGCTTGAGGCTACAGTATATCGGCTGGAACAAATCTGTCGTTACGTTCTTGTTCTTGCAGGAACCAATCCGTTCTTGAACGATTTGTTTGTGAGTATCACTTCAATCTTGTCTCGCCTTGCAACCTGTGAAAATCTTCTTTATTCATCTGGTTATAATGCACCAGTACACTTAAGCGGGCGCCCAGGAAGACCAAAATTTGACATAAATCGAGAGCAGCTGGAGTACTTCCTCTTTTATGATCTTGGTGTTCAAGATATCGCAGATGCCCTCAGTGTGTCAAAGAGTACAGTACAGCGGCGTTTTCGTGAGTATGGGATTTCTGTGAGTTCAACTATGTCGCAGCAAACAGACGACCAACTGGATGACATAGTGAGGCAGATAAAAAGCGATTTTCCAAATGCAGGTTATCGTCGCGTTGATTCACAGCTACGTTATCAAGGAATCAAGGTCCCCCAGTCTCGAGTAAGGGAACCATTGCAACGCGTTGACCCAGAAGGTGTAGCGCAGAGATGGTTAGCTCTAACGCCACGATGTACTTACAATGTTCCAGGACCTCTGTGCTTGTGCTTAAGTGTACTGGTGCATTATAACCAGATGAATAAAGAAGATTTTCACAGATTGCAAGGCGAGACAAGATTGAAGTGATACTCACAAACAAATCGTTCAAGAACGGATTGGTTCCTGCAAGAACAAGAACGTAACGACAGATTTGTTCCAGCCGATATACTGTAGCCTCAAGCAATTCATCGGACAAGTACGATTGTAGCTGCCTCGACACATCGAGCAATACGTTTCTAAGTCGTACGAGCAACTCGTCCGCCATGATGAACTCATTTCCTCCGCGAAAGACTGGATCAAATGTTAGTCAATCCCAGGCTCCTTGAGCGTAGTCCAGAATTCAATTCGCGGTGGGCCATCCAACTGTGACCCATTCATTTTGGTAACTTGCCATTCAATTTGCGAGCCATTCAATTTAACGTGATCATTCGTTTTGGTAGCGCGCCATTCAATTCAATAGCGATCCATTCATTTTGGTAAATCGCCATTCAGTTTGATAGAATGCCATTCAATTTATGACAAGCCATTCGGTTTGGTGGGCTGTTCAATTTAAACGTGATCCATTCATTTTGGTAACTTGCCATTCAATTTGGTAGTACTAATTTTGACACCATCCACCCGCCATAGATATCAAATTGGCACTCGGCAGAAGGAATGCTGCCAAGTTATCAATTACGAAGTCACAAGATCGACGCATGATTGCAAAATGTGTATCGTTTTCGAACAGGGTCGTGATTCAGCACAAAGCTGTCAGGACAGGAATGTGAAATTGGAAAACAAAAGGTTGTTTTGATTTATAATCACGTGCTTTTTATTAAAAGATTGGTGACGGAGCATATCCGCTAAATTTGTGCAGCAGTCCATGTGTCAGCGTCGCCAACATAAAAAAAAAGCCCGGATAATGACATGGATGTTACAGTGGAACCCCGTCGATTTAACGATATTCCCGATTTAACGATCAACATTCTTTGTACCAGCAAATGTTACAGTAAATTGTATGTCGTAGAATCCCTATTTAACAATATTGGATCATTCGGTTCAACGATATTTCCGGTACTGAACAATGGAAATCTAGCGACCCAAGCATAAACTTTTTCCCGTTACCACGATATAATTACTTTGTCCCGTAAGGCATAAGACTACAACGAGGAAGAACGAGTTGCAAAAATACTTGAGACACTGTTCGTCGTTCGGCCTTTAATGATGTTTCCATGATCTTCCGCTTTCCCTCCCCCTCCCCCTCTCATCAAAGTTGCTAACAGTACAACACCACGCTCGAAACTTTGAGGAACAACTTTGAAAGGGGGAGAGGGAGGGGGTGTGTATTGTATCTCACAGATTTCGTACAGGGGCGTTTTAGAGAAAGAAAAGATGTTTTTGATTGCGAATGTCTCAACAATTTTGCAACTGGTTGTAGCGTTCATGTGTACAGGTATCATGTTGCGAGGACTTACTGATTTTATTGGCTGTATGTTCGAGTGGCAAGAACAATATCTCACGAGTGAGCGAAGCGAGCGAGTGAGATATTGTTCTTGCCACGAGAACATAAAATTCATATCTTCGAGCCAACGTGTAATGTTCTTTTTATTATACGGAGACAACAAATTCAACAAAAGCAAAAGGCGGGAATCATGACGTCATTGAACGATACGACACTCACAAAGGTGACATAAGGAAAATACGCCACTCGGGTCCCGAATGAAGTGGCGTATGGAATCTACGAGTGGTTTAGTCCCCAGTAATATTGTTGAACATTGTAAATATTGTTGAATATTTTGCGGAATATTTTGAGGAATTTTGACGTTCCTCAGAAAAAAATAATGAAAATATTGTGAAATTTTGGAATAATAAAGGCCTACCAGCATATATTTGGTAAATTATATGCTGAACCGGTTGTTTCGAATCCTCCCTTATTCGAACTATTTTCCTTTTCCCTTGCGACCTGGAATTAACGGCGCTCAACCGTAACTGAAAGGAGTTTGGAGCGAGGCGAGTGATCAAATAGAATTGTGTGATTGAAGTTTAGTCTTGATAAACATAATTGGGCATAGGTTAGAAAGTGGAAGAAGTTCAAAATTGCCGATCTTAAGAAGTTAAAAGGAGGCAATTTTAAGGGTTACTCTATTAATTTAAAAAAGACTTGTGTTTGTGGTAAAACTAGGATGTCTTGGTATAATTGCATTCTTAACTTGTCTATGTACATTTACCAATTTTGTTAGGATACTGATATACTGTAGGGTACCTTGGTTACTTTATTATTAATGAGTATATACGTGACAGTAGACGTTTTTTGTAATTCCTTTAAGCAGAGTCATGTTGGTCTGTTGGTACATTCTACTGTTGTTCAGTTAAATCTGGTCATGGGACCATTTACTCAGCACCTTTCAATTTCTCCGTCAATCCAAACATTTTTCTATCACTTGATGATTGTCACAGACAATAATATGGTCAATTGTTTGAGTGTTCAGTGTGATGTGGATTTGCATTTCTGACAGATCCTGAAAGTGGTCCAGCTCATGACATAAGGGTGCTACAGCGCCTGCTGGCATGCAATAATGTCCCACAGCAACTACCATTCCTTTGTTTAGGCGCACCTGAAGTAAGTGTTTGTTGTACAATGTCATGTTCATGCAATGATACATTTGAACTGAAATCTTTATGATCTTTCAATACGATGTACAATGTATTAGCCAAATAAAAAATACATGTAAATGCATTATTGTTATTATTATGATTCAACTGTACATTGAAAGGATGTAAGTCATGTTTTTCAAAGCATGAGGTGGGTGAGTCAGGTAGCCAAAGAATGTACACTTGCAAATTTTAGTGTGTAGGTTCAATGCACAGTCACGAATGTTGATATCTGTAGTTGCAACAGCTGCAGTAATTATTGAAACAGTGTCTAAGAGTCAAAGTGGTATACATTAATTAGGTAGCATACAAGCACTAAGCTACCTGTAGCCTGGCAGCAGGTTCTATAGGGAAATTATCTAATCAATATAAAATGATTGTCCACTCACATGGCTCATGACATGAAACCAAACAAGTTGTTCAGGTGCATTCATGGCAGTTGATGTGGCCTCTTTGAGTAGGGATCTATACACATGTTTCTGCACAATATCTATCCCAACAACTGGCTGGCAGTGTTACTTATTGGTTTCTTCTGGAGTTTGACATAAATTAAAACAGGACAGTCTAATAAAGTTATGTAATTCAATTTCAAGATGAGGTTGCATTGTCATGAAGACTGCAGGCCTGTACTTTTAATTCGTTATCAGCCTACAGATAAAACAGTCGCTGTTTTAAGGTCAGTGAACAACTGCTCAAAGTGTTTTAACCTATTGCTAGCAACTTACCTCATAAGAATATTGCAAAGAAAAAGTCGGTTGGACAAAAATTTCTCAATCAAGACATAAGGGCTTTCTACTGTGGATTAATTTTTAATATTTTACACATTTAGAATCCAGCTCAGCGGTCCCCAAAACCAATCATTTTGTTTAAAGTGAATTGTAAGACAGCCTTATAATTATTACAGTTTGTAATTACTTAATACTTATATATTTTTACCAATTTTTAGAATCCATACTCAACAATTTGATTGTTCTGTGTAATCATTTCTGATCCTTTATCAGTAACCTTTTTTGAGCAATAAAATGTGACTGAAACTGAGATGACAAAATACGAATTATTTTAAATCTGAATTTAATTTAAAATCAACTAGGTCCATCATGCAGTCTGCTGAATGCCTGAAAGCATTAAGTCATTTTAATATCCATGTGGCTTTAGTAGGCAGCTCCTTTGAAGACAAGGGTATGTTCACTGTATATTAATTATTATTAATTACAGACAGTCTTTTAGGTAGAAAAAATTATGACAATGGTGTACACTATACATCAAGTAAGTTATCAACATTTAGATACAAAAAATGTGTATTGATTACATTTTCAAACAGCTGAATTACTATAATAATGCAGTACCATTGAAACCAAAATACTGTCTACCAACAAGGTTAAAATTTTGGAATCTTTGCTTAATCCTTCCATGCTTCCTCTGAATTTCTTCCTTCCTTTTTTGTTCACATTAAAAAGTCCTTTCTTGGCCTGATTTTGATGATTCAGCAGATGTGAACAATTTTTGTTTAATATTCTTGCAGCTCTTAAAAATACAGTATAAAGTACTGTTCAGATGAAGAAATTCCTCTCTTTTTTAGCTCTAGGAAAACAAGGTAAAAGGGATGGAGAAGCGTATGATGTGGAACTCCGCATTATGCATCCCACAATGACCTGCAACAGGATGGTCGTTGGCAACACTGTTTCAGGTGTGTTCGTTAAGCTGTCTAAATACTTGTGATGTATTCTATAAACCAATTCTAATACAGTAAAAGTGATTTCACCATCAACATAGATATTCCTTGTCATTGTTAATCCACTCACATGCCACACTGTATCAAATTAAAATATTAATACAAGTAGTTCACAGCAAAGTGTTTAAAAACATTAACCATACATGTAACATTAATATGGATGGGGTGGCATGACATTTAAGGTTTAACGGTGCAAGGTTGACTAATCCATTAACATGTACAGCGCATGAATTGGGTGCCTGGCAATATTATTATCAGGAACATTCCTTATTGAATATAATACTTTCATGTGATAGGTTGTGAAAGGCACTTCCTAGAGAAGCTCTTAAAAGCAGCAGAAGAAGCCTGCCAAGCAGCAGCAGCTTTGTCCGCTCACAGGTAGTAATGGTTACAATTTCAAATAATCAAAATGAAATAGACCAGTAACTGTTCTGATTAGAATCTCACAGAATACATGTTTTCTGGAAAATTTATTTATTTCAAGCTACATGTACATGTATATGTAACTTTTACCAGGGCACTCATACAAGAGGACTCTGTTTTGAAAAGGAAGCAAGAAGAGGCTTTGCATCTGTCTGTAAGTTTATTGAAGTGTTGCTTTTTTATAGGGAAGAATAGTAGTCAGCCATTCAAGTTACATATACACTTTAATAAACATTTGATTTAACAGCGGTTTCATTAATTTTAGAAATAGGAGGGTACAGGATTCTAAATAGGCGTGTACCTTTATGATTATGCCCTACCTGAAAATATTAGAAAGCGAAAGAACAAAAAATTATTCAAAAACTTAAAAAACCAAATACATGAAATGCTTATCAATATTCTGAGAATCGAAAATTTGTACCTGTCGACGTCTGCAATTATTGACGTCATAAAAAATGCGTTGAGGAATCGTTTCTTTTTTTTATAATGTACCTATCAATTCTTTATTACTGTATCACATATACATCTATGTCTTTCCTAGTAACAGTATACAACCACCATAATTAGTTAGGGCATGCCTACCCGCCTCGATTAGCTATAGCTATTTTCGGGTAGTTACATAATTTTGTATACTAATTAGGTCGAGCCTTCGCGCTTCGTTTCATTTGAGTAATGAGAACGACGTCCACAACAGAACAAGCGGAATTCGTCGACGGTCAAGTCACCAAACTGATTCATGCCCAGGGTGTAGCTATGGCCTTCAGAGTTGTGCTGTTGAATTTTCTAGACAAAGATAAAAAATAACGGACAGTCACAATGTCCGCTCAAAGATGGGTTATTAAGCTTGCCTGAAACAGCGGATGTGGATTCTACTTGTTAGTGTTTATTGTTGTTTAAGTCTTATTTACATAAGCTTAGGTTGGCTTACTTCGGCAGCGACAGTGGGAAGCACAAGTCTAATATTACAAGTGCTTTTTTGATTTTTCCTCTGCCCATGACACCAAGTCAAATAGTTTACTAGCGTGAGCACTAACGAAGATACATAACCTGATTAAACAAATTAGAACAATTTCTGCAAGAAACTTTTTTATGTTACCAATTAAAATTTGTCAGTCATCCCGGCGATACACAAAGTCACTTATGTTCTAGAACTCACCCTCAAATTATCTCTCCAAATGGCATAGCGCGCATCTTCCTCCGTCTGCGATTCGTATGTCTTACCGTGAAAAGACTTCCACGCCAGCCACTGTTCTTTGTATTCGCCAAACTTCAGAAAACTTGTCATTTTTCGCGTGGCACAGGTCCGACTTCTTGCAGTCTGGGCTGGGAGAGCGCAGATATCTATGGCGGGTGGATGGTGTCAAAATTAGTACTACCAAATTGAATGGCAAGTTACCAAAATGAATGGATCACGTTTAAATTGAACAGCCCACCAAACCGAATGGCTTGTCATAAATTGAATGGCATTCTATCAAACTGAATGGCGATTTACCAAAATGAATGGATCGCTATTGAATTGAATGGCGCGCTACCAGAACGAATGATCACGTTAAATTGAATGGCTCGCAAATTGAATGGCAAGTTACCAAAATGAATGGGTCACAGTTGGATGGCCCACCGCGAATTGAATTCTGGACTACGCTCAAGGAGCCTGGGATTGACTAACATTTGATCCAGTCTTTCGCGGAGGAAATGAGTTCATCATGGCGGACGAGTTGCTCGTACGACTTAGAAACGTATTGCTCGATGTGTCGAGGCAGCTACAATCGTACTTGTCCGATGAATTGCTTGAGGCTACAGTATATCGGCTGGAACAAATCTGTCGTTACGTTCTTGTTCTTGCAGGAACCAATCCGTTCTTGAACGATTTGTTTGTGAGTATCACTTCAATCTTGTCTCGCCTTGCAATCTGTGAAAATCTTCTTTATTCATCTGGTTATAATGCACCAGTACACTTAAGCGGGCGCCCAGGAAGACCAAAATTTGACATAAATCGAGAGCAGCTGGAGTACTTCCTCTTTTATGATCTTGGTGTTCAAGATATCGCAGATGCCCTCAGTGTGTCAAAGAGTACAGTACAGCGGCGTTTTCGTGAGTATGGGATTTCTGTGAGTTCAACTATGTCGCAGCAAACAGACGACCAACTGGATGACATAGTGAGGCAGATAAAAAGCGATTTTCCAAATGCAGGTTATCGTCGCGTTGATTCACAGCTACGTTATCAAGGAATCAAGGTCCCCCAGTCTCGAGTAAGGGAACCATTGCAACGCGTTGACCCAGAAGGTGTAGCGCAGAGATGGTTAGCTCTAACGCCACGATGTACTTACAATGTTCCAGGACCTCTGTGCTTGTGCTTAAGTGTACTGGTGCATTATAACCAGATGAATAAAGAAGATTTTCACAGATTGCAAGGCGAGACAAGATTGAAGTGATACTCACAAACAAATCGTTCAAGAACGGATTGGTTCCTGCAAGAACAAGAACGTAACGACAGATTTGTTCCAGCCGATATACTGTAGCCTCAAGCAATTCATCGGACAAGTACGATTGTAGCTGCCTCGACACATCGAGCAATACGTTTCTAAGTCGTACGAGCAACTCGTCCGCCATGATGAACTCATTTCCTCCGCGAAAGACTGGATCAAATGTTAGTCAATCCCAGGCTCCTTGAGCGTAGTCCAGAATTCAATTCGCGGTGGGCCATCCAACTGTGACCCATTCATTTTGGTAACTTGCCATTCAATTTGCGAGCCATTCAATTTAACGTGATCATTCGTTTTGGTAGCGCGCCATTCAATTCAATAGCGATCCATTCATTTTGGTAAATCGCCATTCAGTTTGATAGAATGCCATTCAATTTATGACAAGCCATTCGGTTTGGTGGGCTGTTCAATTTAAACGTGATCCATTCATTTTGGTAACTTGCCATTCAATTTGGTAGTACTAATTTTGACACCATCCACCCGCCATAGATATCAAATTGGCACTCGGCAGAAGGAATGCTGCCAAGTTATCAATTACGAAGTCACAAGATCGACGCATGATTGCAAAATGTGTATCGTTTTCGAACAGGGTCGTGATTCAGCACAAAGCTGTCAGGACAGGAATGTGAAATTGGAAAACAAAAGGTTGTTTTGATTTATAATCACGTGCTTTTTATTAAAAGATTGGTGACGGAGCATATCCGCTAAATTTGTGCAGCAGTCCATGTGTCAGCGTCGCCAACATAAAAAAAAAGCCCGGATAATGACATGGATGTTACAGTGGAACCCCGTCGATTTAACGATATTCCCGATTTAACGATCAACATTCTTTGTACCAGCAAATGTTACAGTAAATTGTATGTCGTAGAATCCCTATTTAACAATATTGGATCATTCGGTTCAACGATATTTCCGGTACTGAACAATGGAAATCTAGCGACCCAAGCATAAACTTTTTCCCGTTACCACGATATAATTACTTTGTCCCGTAAGGCATAAGACTACAACGAGGAAGAACGAGTTGCAAAAATACTTGAGACACTGTTCGTCGTTCGGCCTTTAATGATGTTTCCATGATCTTCCGCTTTCCCTCCCCCTCCCCCTCTCATCAAAGTTGCTAACAGTACAACACCACGCTCGAAACTTTGAGGAACAACTTTGAAAGGGGGAGAGGGAGGGGGTGTGTATTGTATCTCACAGATTTCGTACAGGGGCGTTTTAGAGAAAGAAAAGATGTTTTTGATTGCGAATGTCTCAACAATTTTGCAACTGGTTGTAGCGTTCATGTGTACAGGTATCATGTTGCGAGGACTTACTGATTTTATTGGCTGTATGTTCGAGTGGCAAGAACAATATCTCACGAGTGAGCGAAGCGAGCGAGTGAGATATTGTTCTTGCCACGAGAACATAAAATTCATATCTTCGAGCCAACGTGTAATGTTCTTTTTATTATACGGAGACAACAAATTCAACAAAAGCAAAAGGCGGGAATCATGACGTCATTGAACGATACGACACTCACAAAGGTGACATAAGGAAAATACGCCACTCGGGTCCCGAATGAAGTGGCGTATGGAATCTACGAGTGGTTTAGTCCCCAGTAATATTGTTGAACATTGTAAATATTGTTGAATATTTTGCGGAATATTTTGAGGAATTTTGACGTTCCTCAGAAAAAAATAATGAAAATATTGTGAAATTTTGGAATAATAAAGGCCTACCAGCATATATTTGGTAAATTATATGCTGAACCGGTTGTTTCGAATCCTCCCTTATTCGAACTATTTTCCTTTTCCCTTGCGACCTGGAATTAACGGCGCTCAACCGTAACTGAAAGGAGTTTGGAGCGAGGCGAGTGATCAAATAGAATTGTGTGATTGAAGTTTAGTCTTGATAAACATAATTGGGCATAGGTTAGAAAGTGGAAGAAGTTCAAAATTGCCGATCTTAAGAAGTTAAAAGGAGGCAATTTTAAGGGTTACTCTATTAATTTAAAAAAGACTTGTGTTTGTGGTAAAACTAGGATGTCTTGGTATAATTGCATTCTTAACTTGTCTATGTACATTTACCAATTTTGTTAGGATACTGATATACTGTAGGGTACCTTGGTTACTTTATTATTAATGAGTATATACGTGACAGTAGACGTTTTTTGTAATTCCTTTAAGCAGAGTCATGTTGGTCTGTTGGTACATTCTACTGTTGTTCAGTTAAATCTGGTCATGGGACCATTTACTCAGCACCTTTCAATTTCTCCGTCAATCCAAACATTTTTCTATCACTTGATGATTGTCACAGACAATAATATGGTCAATTGTTTGAGTGTTCAGTGTGATGTGGATTTGCATTTCTGACAGATCCTGAAAGTGGTCCAGCTCATGACATAAGGGTGCTACAGCGCCTGCTGGCATGCAATAATGTCCCACAGCAACTACCATTCCTTTGTTTAGGCGCACCTGAAGTAAGTGTTTGTTGTACAATGTCATGTTCATGCAATGATACATTTGAACTGAAATCTTTATGATCTTTCAATACGATGTACAATGTATTAGCCAAATAAAAAATACATGTAAATGCATTATTGTTATTATTATGATTCAACTGTACATTGAAAGGATGTAAGTCATGTTTTTCAAAGCATGAGGTGGGTGAGTCAGGTAGCCAAAGAATGTACACTTGCAAATTTTAGTGTGTAGGTTCAATGCACAGTCACGAATGTTGATATCTGTAGTTGCAACAGCTGCAGTAATTATTGAAACAGTGTCTAAGAGTCAAAGTGGTATACATTAATTAGGTAGCATACAAGCACTAAGCTACCTGTAGCCTGGCAGCAGGTTCTATAGGGAAATTATCTAATCAATATAAAATGATTGTCCACTCACATGGCTCATGACATGAAACCAAACAAGTTGTTCAGGTGCATTCATGGCAGTTGATGTGGCCTCTTTGAGTAGGGATCTATACACATGTTTCTGCACAATATCTATCCCAACAACTGGCTGGCAGTGTTACTTATTGGTTTCTTCTGGAGTTTGACATAAATTAAAACAGGACAGTCTAATAAAGTTATGTAATTCAATTTCAAGATGAGGTTGCATTGTCATGAAGACTGCAGGCCTGTACTTTTAATTCGTTATCAGCCTACAGATAAAACAGTCGCTGTTTTAAGGTCAGTGAACAACTGCTCAAAGTGTTTTAACCTATTGCTAGCAACTTACCTCATAAGAATATTGCAAAGAAAAAGTCGGTTGGACAAAAATTTCTCAATCAAGACATAAGGGCTTTCTACTGTGGATTAATTTTTAATATTTTACACATTTAGAATCCAGCTCAGCGGTCCCCAAAACCAATCATTTTGTTTAAAGTGAATTGTAAGACAGCCTTATAATTATTACAGTTTGTAATTACTTAATACTTATATATTTTTACCAATTTTTAGAATCCATACTCAACAATTTGATTGTTCTGTGTAATCATTTCTGATCCTTTATCAGTAACCTTTTTTGAGCAATAAAATGTGACTGAAACTGAGATGACAAAATACGAATTATTTTAAATCTGAATTTAATTTAAAATCAACTAGGTCCATCATGCAGTCTGCTGAATGCCTGAAAGCATTAAGTCATTTTAATATCCATGTGGCTTTAGTAGGCAGCTCCTTTGAAGACAAGGGTATGTTCACTGTATATTAATTATTATTAATTACAGACAGTCTTTTAGGTAGAAAAAATTATGACAATGGTGTACACTATACATCAAGTAAGTTATCAACATTTAGATACAAAAAATGTGTATTGATTACATTTTCAAACAGCTGAATTACTATAATAATGCAGTACCATTGAAACCAAAATACTGTCTACCAACAAGGTTAAAATTTTGGAATCTTTGCTTAATCCTTCCATGCTTCCTCTGAATTTCTTCCTTCCTTTTTTGTTCACATTAAAAAGTCCTTTCTTGGCCTGATTTTGATGATTCAGCAGATGTGAACAATTTTTGTTTAATATTCTTGCAGCTCTTAAAAATACAGTATAAAGTACTGTTCAGATGAAGAAATTCCTCTCTTTTTTAGCTCTAGGAAAACAAGGTAAAAGGGATGGAGAAGCGTATGATGTGGAACTCCGCATTATGCATCCCACAATGACCTGCAACAGGATGGTCGTTGGCAACACTGTTTCAGGTGTGTTCGTTAAGCTGTCTAAATACTTGTGATGTATTCTATAAACCAATTCTAATACAGTAAAAGTGATTTCACCATCAACATAGATATTCCTTGTCATTGTTAATCCACTCACATGCCACACTGTATCAAATTAAAATATTAATACAAGTAGTTCACAGCAAAGTGTTTAAAAACATTAACCATACATGTAACATTAATATGGATGGGGTGGCATGACATTTAAGGTTTAACGGTGCAAGGTTGACTAATCCATTAACATGTACAGCGCATGAATTGGGTGCCTGGCAATATTATTATCAGGAACATTCCTTATTGAATATAATACTTTCATGTGATAGGTTGTGAAAGGCACTTCCTAGAGAAGCTCTTAAAAGCAGCAGAAGAAGCCTGCCAAGCAGCAGCAGCTTTGTCCGCTCACAGGTAGTAATGGTTACAATTTCAAATAATCAAAATGAAATAGACCAGTAACTGTTCTGATTAGAATCTCACAGAATACATGTTTTCTGGAAAATTTATTTATTTCAAGCTACATGTACATGTATATGTAACTTTTACCAGGGCACTCATACAAGAGGACTCTGTTTTGAAAAGGAAGCAAGAAGAGGCTTTGCATCTGTCTGTAAGTTTATTGAAGTG
>OX419339.1:6526684-6529184 GCA_948470475.1 Galaxea fascicularis
AAATTCACAAACCGACACCAATCGGGAGACCAATAATATCCGGATGTCAGGGTCCGACATTGCGACTGACTGGTGGCCAATGCGACCAAAAATTGAGCGTTGGCGACCAGAAATTTAGAACTGGTCGCCAGCAGGCGACTAACCTTTTGTCCCCTCGGCATTTGGAATTCCAAGGTAAATGGGCTTTTTTTAAAAGAAAACATAAAGCTGCCGTGGAGAATTATAGTAAAACAAAGCGACGATTTTACGATCGCCATAATTCAGTACCCGGCGCCATATCTCGCAATTCTGATATCGCGGGCGAAAACGTGACGTGGCGAAAATCGTGACGAGTCGTGATGAATAAAGCATCAGCCGAAACAAGCCTTCGCATGAACGTTGACAAACACGCTCATTGAGATGTAGGACTATGTTATCGTTACACGGCTGTTGTGAGTCTCTCCTTTAATAGCTGTATGTAATAATATTGTGTTAAATGGAAAACGTTTGTTTAATTATAGTGAAAGAAAGTTTAATTTTTGTGCTTTTACTATAAATTAACGTAAATTAAAACTATTGGAGTAAAACGAAAAATTAATACAAGCAAACCAAAAAACTTTGGCGACCAAACCCTTCCATTTGGCGACCAAAACTTTTAGGTTAGTCGCCAATTGGCTCCCTTAGAAAAAAGTTAATTTCGGACCCTGGATGTGATGGCCAAACAGAGAGATTGTTATCATTTGTTGGTAGAATTTTTTAGTCTATAGCAAAACAGCAGAAATCATATCTGAAAGACACCACTTACTTTATTAACCTCTCAGAGAGAAGAAAAGTCCCAAGGGGATTTTTCCTGCTTTGGACGTAAGAAGGTTTATACAAACATACCACAGGAGGAAGGATTCCGGACAGTATGAAGAGCATACGACACATTCTATGAAAAGAACCCTCCTGTGCCTGCATCACTACTTAAAGAAGCGCTCAGGCTAAGTTTACAAGAAAATTTATCCAGTTTACTGGAAAGAATTATCTCCAAACGCATGGAACCACCATGGGAACAAAGATGGCAACCACGTTTGCGCAGTCAAACCGCTCGTTTGGAAACGCTACTTAGACGACAAATTCTCCCTCTGGAGAACAAACAGAGGAGAAATAACCCAGTTCATTGAACGAGCAAACAAACACCACCCTACAATCAAATTCATGGCTGAAGTTTCAGATTCTTAAATAACTTTCTTGGACACCATCACACAGTACAAAACTGAGGCGCTAGATTCGAAAGAAACTGTGCGCGCGAACCCACTTCAAGCCTACTGAGACAATTCAATATAAGCATTTCTCGTCCTGTCACCCACCCGGTGTCAAAAGAGGATTTGTGAAAGGAGAGGCTTTTCGACGTCTGGGGACAAAGTCTTATGAAACATTATTTGAAGAGAAAATAAAAAACTTTAATAAAACGTTTATCGAGGAAACCTCTCAGAAGTAAAGTTTAAAGACAGATCGCAAGCCCTCCAACAAAAGCAGAAAGAGAAATGAACGAATCTTGCCGTTTGTAACACAATGGTTGTTTATCTTTTACCCAAAAAATCCGGAAATCTCGGATGGAATGTAAATGGGAACACTATTTTTTCCTTCCCGAACGGAAATTTCCATGGGGAAACGGGATTTCTTGAAAGGTAGTCCAAAATTTCCAACCGGAATTCCCGAACGGAAAATGTGTGTACCATTTGCGATTTTCACTATTTCCAAGCCCTACTCCAATTTTGATGCGTGTCACCCGTTATTTCGTATGGGTTGTGCAAATGGTACACGCCTGAACGGAATTTTTCATTGGGGAGTTTTGCTTACCATTTGTACAAACCGTCGACCAACCGGTTTTCCCATGTAAATGATAAACAACCAATATCATCCATCAGTGCCAAACGTAAACGAAATCCTTATGAGCAAATGGCATTTTATAGAGAAACAACCAAAGCTGAGGGAGATTTTTAAGGAACCGCCACTATTATCATACAAGAGAGGGCGTTCCCTGAAAGGCATACTCGTCAGGGCAAAACTATAATTGAACAAGGCCAGAGACACGCGAGCGGGAGTCGCACAGACCTATCTTCACCTCCTTTTTGAGCTATTTTGTGTAAACAAAATCGCTCTATGTCAGCATGAAACTCAAGAAATTCTTCCTTGGTCGGGTGGTTCTGCCTTGAACCAATGAAATAAAGGTTTCTTTAGATGGCATTGTTTCAGCCAGCGGCCAATCTAATTCCCTGTTTTAAAAGTGTTTTTGAAAGCATGTGGTCAGTGATGGTCAGCACTGAGACTAAGTTACACATGCGTGTTGATTACGCTCAAAGGAACATCAGCGTGGAATGTCACGCGTCATCCATGTCATGTTGCGTGATGTATTTATTACTATCACACGAAGGGGTACCACCGTTATGGTAGTCTTTCGGGAGAAAAGGGTTTGTATATTTAACGCATGCGTTAATGACAACAATAGGCGTGAGATACTGGAGTCAGATTAGAA
>OX419339.1:6536684-6561684 GCA_948470475.1 Galaxea fascicularis
CCGTTGTTGTGCTCTTGTCTGCCTTTTTTATGATTATTTCTGAGTTTGATCTCAATTTTCTGAGCGCTTTTCGCTCTTTGAAAGGCAAGTTATTTCGTGGCTTAATTAGTTCAATCTCAGCGAGTTGAACTTTAACTTCCTCTAAATAAGTTTCTAGCGCAACTGATTGTTGAACTGGAGGTTCCCAGTTTGATTTAACGTGAAAGGGGTGTTAAGCTTGTTCACTCTCTTTGTTGTGAAAAATGTATCGGAGGCGCATTCGCCTCGCGAACTGTTTAAAGTCTAGCAGCAATATCGTTGCCGGATGCGATTCTCTTCTAGAACCGGTGTTTGGATAAAATTCAACCCCTTTGATAGTAAATTGATCTGATCGGTTGTCATTTTGCAATTTGAGAGGTTTTTAATGTATCTTTGGTTAAACTGAATGTTTATCCTGTTTGTATCTCGCCTCCTATTGCTTCTTCGCAAGTGGTTTTTTGCATTTCTGATTTTGCGTTTTTCTTTCTCCCTCCCTTTTACTGAGTCACAGGGATAAGATTAACTTTGATTACCTTGTAAAGCTTTCATCAGTCCACTTTCTTGATTTTGTTTTTTAGCTCTGTAGCTAAAACTAGTGCATTCTCAGTGCGGTTTTCTTTTTCCGGTCGTGGCCGGTTCTTAATTTGATCAGGATTGTTCGTTTTCTTTCCTCTGGTTACGTTTGGTCTTTGCTCCAATCGCTTGAGCTTGATTTTGTTGCTTTCTGCTCATCTGTAGTGGTAGCGTGTCAACGCGCCGATAGGTTTCTGTTCAGCTTCTCTGCAGATGTGGCCGATGTCACTTTGGAATTCAGCGTCTGGCACGATGTTGACTCGTACGTCACCTCAGGTCTTTAGGGCACGTTTTCTTTTCGGTGTGTGCCTTCAGTTTCTTAATAGACGGTTCGGATTTTTCAACTTTCTTTTCTACAGGAGAGGCGCTGTATCTGTTATAGCGCGAGGTCTCTTGTTGGGCATGTTGTTTTCCCTTCCTTCTCTGTGGCGGCGCTTACGGTCGGGCGGCCGTTAGCCACTTTCAAAATCGCTATCTGATGCTAACAGCGTGTCCTTGTTATTGTCTTTGTTGCTTTGGCCTGATTTGGAAGGTCCCGGCACAAGACAATAACAAAGATAGCAAAACAAAGGACATGGCTATATATATATGCTTAGATGGACAATATATATAATATGTGGCCGCAGTGGCAAAAAGTTCGGACCGGCTTTCTCGACAACTACAAGGAATTCACGCCCTTTCTTCTGTTCATGTCTTTTATATCAGCGCTGAAATTGATTTTTCAGACTAGTTTTTCATCATCGTCATCATCAGCATCATCATCAGCGTCGTCACCTCAAGTTGCAGAAAATTGTTAAGTTGTTGCCGCCGATAGCACCTACCAAAGGCAAATAGTTGTGCCAACTGTTCAAGAACAATCAAAGTTTTCCTTCTTACTGAGATCTGGTCCAAGCTAGGGTTGTCCCTAAGTTGCTCCAATTTTCTCAAAAAGTTGCTCCAATTTTCCAAAAAAGTTGCTCAAAAGTTGCTCCAAAATTCTAAAAGTTGCTCAAAAGCTGCCCCAAAATCCAAAAGTTTCTCAAAAGTTGCTTTCTATTTTTGAGTGTAAGAGATTGATTTACAACTCAAATAACGATTTAATTAATAAATTTCGCTTTACATAGATATCAATACATAATTATATTACACTGACTCATCAATATTGTAAGACTGAGTCTCTCTCAACCCAACCACGTGATTGTATTCGAACAAAACAAACTTTGCTAATATGCTTATTAAGGATATAAAGTTTCTCTGACATAAACGAGTGTTTGTGGTGTAAAGCCATGTTCTTTCAATATTTACAATATTTACATTGTCCCTGAAGGTTTTGCACCACCAGCTACCCCTCTACCGACACATAATTCATGATTTCATGTGCGCTTATTGTCATTGTAACGTAACATGACCGATGTTTCCACTGTTTCCTCTAATGCTGCCTCTTGCTGCTTACTAAATGCATTTTGTAGCAGGCTAAACACTCGTTCAGCCGATGCTGAACTAGGCTGCACCAACAAGATCTTTTTGACTGCAGCAGACCAATTTGGGAGAGCAGCGGCATGTGTAGCCCACCAATGTACTTTGTCTTCTTCTGTTTCAATGGCTGCACCATCAGCAGAGGCCAGATAGTTTGGCAGCTCTTCCACAAGCTGTACAACCTCTGCATCAGTAATGAAACTAAATTGCTTTAGTTCCTGGACTGATACAGCAGTTGGACGTAGTGCTTGCACCTGTACTGGGCAACATAACCGTGCAGCCTTAAATGCACGAACAACATTGTGGAACTGTACACTGAATTTCTGTTGGTAAAAGCTGAAGCCTGGATTGATGCATGCCTTTCCTTGGGCAACTAACTGGTTGTACAATGCCATATTTCTACCTGCATGTTGGCGAGCTTTGGCCTCAGTGTTTGGATAAGAGTCAATGGCTATTGCATGTGCTAATGCAGACAAACGTTCATAGCAAGCAAATACTAAGGGACCATCCCCCTCAAGATAATAAGTTGCTTGAACAAAGTGCTTGCCCGCATCAATCATAGCAGCAAGCTCAATGTCTAAGTCTCTAGCAGTAACTTGATCATCAAAAATCTCCAACAGGCTTGCACGGCAAACAGGAGACAGGTTATCATTTTCTCTTAGGAAGGGCTCAACGTCCCCAAAAAACTCCATTACCTGATTGAGGACTTCCCATTTGCTCCACCATCTGGTTTTGGAATGAAGTCGCATTGCTGTGCCAGTTCTTGTCTTCCATAACAGCCGGGCAGCTGGACTTAGAGAAAACATGGTGTTCCAACACCTAGAAAATGTGTCTAGGACACTAAATTCAAAGTGTTTCCCAACATTGTCGATTGTGTGTGAGAAACAGATGACATTAAAAATATTGGAAAAGAAAAACATGACTTGACGCAATCCAGCCTCATTTACTGAGGCACCATCTCTCATTGCTGCTAGAAGCTGGTTCGGCTGTATTTTATACTCCACAGCCAAGCACTGAATCTGTCTTTGAGCAAGCTCTTCCCCATTCATGCTCTTGGCTAGAACTTCAAGTTTGAGAAGCCTCTGCTGTATATTCCAATCTTTGTCAATGAAGCGAACCACAATTGCCAACGCTTCACCAAGCCTGGTGCTCCCATCAAAGATCACAGAAAAAGCACTGTTGGCAGCTATTTCGGATTTCACAAAGTCTATCTCCTTCTGATGAATGGTGGGAATGAATTCTGCGAGATGGCTCCGAGTTGTCAGGCGATGACCATATTTTTCAAGAAATGGTCGCAAACTGTCGACTTTTGAAAGAGGGATACCTGCCTTCAGCAACGCTTCCACGAGCTCGTATCGATAGAGCCTCATGTCTTCGGGTAATGTGTATCTCTTGCTCCTCCGCTTGTTTTTGCAAGAAGATCCTTGATATTTTGATCTTTCTTCTTGCTTTTCTTAATATTCTCCAGCGCTTTGATGTGCTTTACAGATGCTACATGTTTCTTGATAGAACTCTTTTTTTTGGAAAGAGTTTCTCTGCAGGCGTCACATCTTAGATTTCCCGACACTGTATCTGTAGTCAGGCACTGGTCCTTGAACTCGTTCATTCTATCCCACGCGGACACTTTTGGATCGACTGATCCACAAACATTTCTCTTCTTTTCGGCTGGATTAGTCGGCACTTTTCTTTTCCGAGAGATACTGGCTTTTTCTGGAACACTTAATCTAGCTCCAGCTCTAGCTGCTTCTTCCAAAGGATCTGAATGTCGAGCATGAATTAATATATATATTTAGGCAAGCCTAAAAGCGGAGCTCCACAGTTATTTCCTTAATGTTAGCATTTACAGATAAACTAATATGGCAATGCCACAAGACTTGGGCCATGACTCCAGTAAGGACTTCTCTATATTGTGATTACATATATATATATTTTTACTATTTTGCTGCAGAGCCAAAGCCACCATTCAGTCAATTGCAAACGTAGATTTTCGAAATATCATCAGCCTTTGTGCCACAGGAACTATATCATTATGATGAGCAAAAACGATTAACAAAATTTTCTTCATCACAGTTTAATTACATCTGATTACATTTCGATACAAGTGGTAAAATTCACTTAACTAGGTTAACAGTTCTAGTGTCCCACTATTAAATCCAACTTCACAACCGACATTTATCGGTGGCATTTTAATCTATCAAAACAAAATATTTTACAACAAAAGTGCGATAAAACCCAAAGTGAGCACTCTTCGACACCGCCCATAAAAGAACAAAAGTACTTTGTTCGCCTTGTTTTGAACATTTTATGGTGTCATTCTTGTGATCTATTACAGTATAAAAGACGATAGAAAGTGCCGTCGATGTCCTTTTTACGATAACATGGAAAACCGTTGAGCGAAATCGACTTAAGCTTACTTTTCCTTAAGAAAAGTGACTACAACAGACTGATCGAGCATATTATTTTAGCCAAGAATCAACTCAGGTGATCAACTGGAATTATCTAGTGATGTTGACAATGGTTTTATTCTTGACTTCGATCAATTGCAAATATTGGAAACAACAAACCTTGACTACAAGTCGTGGGTGGTATTATTTTTGGCATCACTGTTAATGATAACATCTGATTCAGGATTTCTGATAAACTTTTTTCAGCTCTCAACATTAAACAAAGGACGAAGTTTTTACTGCAATAGCCATGAAAGTCTGCGATTTTTTAACTAACAACGAGAATTGCTTTTGAGGGACAACATATTGCTGGCATTTCCAATGCTGCAGCTGTTAAAAATCGTGTTTACGTTTGGCAATGAGTTGTTGATTACTCTTTTGCGAGTTTCCAATAATGTCAACAAAGCGAAGCCGAGGATATAAAACGTCCGGACTTCGCTTGGCTTTTCTTCAACCAATTCTTTGCCCAAAAAAATGAGCGACAGCAGGGAAAACGAAGAGTTTTAGGCTCCAAAATGAAATATTGGAGCGAAAATATGCATTTGGAAAAAAGACCAGCATTTTTAGTCCAAACAGCATGAAAACAACAAAAGGTAAGAAAACAAAGAACGATGCCGGCGAATGTTTCTTCGGCGTTCCTTGTAGAAATTGGAAAACTAAGACAAGTAACAAAGATAACTCGTAGTCACAGAGACAAATCACCATATGTCATCATAAGACACAACAGGAGTACTAACCTGCGGACAGTTTAAGTCAGTCAACAATCACTCTGAACGCAGAGCTAAAGCAGAAGCCGTCAGTTCACACAAAAGTATACGTATTCATTTGCTAAGCAGATACAAATCCTTATCGGGCCTTGAAGTTTTTCACCGTCACTTTGTTTTATTACCCATGTCTACCAAGGAAGCTTCTTCAATTAAGGTTTTTTAGCGGCAAAACCGTCCAGTTTAATCCACAGAAAAAGTCAGCAACCGAAGACAGCGCCTGCATGATTAAAAGCCTGCCAAACCACACAATCTTTTCTCTCGCAGATCCGTAAACTATAAAATAGCAAAGCCAGGCAATCCAATTTGCTGCTCTTAACATCCAAAGGCTGATTCTCATCGGTTTAAACAAAAAACGAACTGAGAAGTAGTCAAGGTAGGCGGCAAATTGTTTACAGGACGAAGATCTGTTGATCCTGGCGAAAAATTACGCCTCGTTTTGGTCTGGCTTGAGCCAGCGATCGAATTGAAAACCAGTACCTGGTCAGCGGTCAACTTAAAAAAAAAACAGCTGACCTCGACAGCTCAAAACTTGAGCCCGCAATATGGTCACGTGATACTGGTCAGCGGATACGTTGTTTTGACAGGTGTCAATTGACATTGACATGGGTGTCTAATATCAAAGATGTCTGCTGTAAACTAGGTGATCAGCTGGAGTATGGCCGCCATGTTGGATTATTATTATTATTATTAGGGTATTATTAATTATTGTGCGACGTCGTCGTCGTCGTCGGTCGCGCCCACGAGCAATACCGCTAGCCAAGATTACCATGAGAAAAGCAGTTGACGGGTTTCTATAGGTATGGGGCTCCGCTTTGCGGCCCTTCGGGCCGCTGGAGCTCCGCTATCACTCGCCTCCGCCATTTTGAATTTTTGAGCATATCCGCTGACCACTTTCGTCTGCTACCACAGGCAGCCCAGGGGACCGGTATTTTCACTGTGTTTTACGCAGAAATGGCCGAATCATACATAAAAGTTTAAATTTAGGCCTCATGGAACGGTATCCTCCCCCTTGGACCCCTGCCCCCCAATTATTTGAGACATGCGCAGAGTAGTTTATTATGGGAAACTGCTGTTCATAGGTATACGCGGGCTCAGCTCGCTAATGTTGACATTCAAGCTCACTCAAGCAAATTATTTTAAAATTGCAACAAATTGTCGGGCAGGTGGGACGAAAAAGAGTTCACGGCGGCCAATTTTCCCGGTTAAATCAACCGTCAGTGAAGAAGAAGAAAGAAATTACAAATGAAAACGTGAAAAAAATAGCTCCAAGCAGTGTCCGAGAAGAATTGAAAAACCTGTTGAGCGAGGAAAAAATCGACAAACTCGAGCGAGACTGTAAAGGCCTACAGTGTGAAAATGCCGGCCTGAAGAGGACAATACGAACTCTACGACGAAGTATAGGTAAGTGTCTGCTCAAGTATTCATCAAGCCGTCTCTAGATCTCCTAAAACTGTTTCTTAAAATTCTGAGTTACCCGTAAAAGCCGCTTTCCCACAAGCACATAAAAAAATTCGTGGCGATGCCAATTAATTGCTATCGATGTTGTCACTAAATTTTTAAATTCAAACTTATTGAACGTGATAATATGTTACCACCACAAGAGCTCAAGAGATGCTTAAAAGGAGAATAGTACAAAACTTTGTAAAATAGAGCAAACTAAATGGTATGGTTTTATAGGACACGGCTTTGTGTCTTAATACCAAGCTTGAATCGGTGATTTTGGCGATCGAGTTGGACGCCGAGTTGCGAAGCAGACAAGAATTTAAAATAAACATACTGTGGACTGGATATCACCGCTTCGCGAAAAAAGGCTCCTTCATGGCTAGGTACACAGTAAACAAGATTTGAATCGGAGCTATATGTTCTTTTGAAAGACCCTGCTTGCTCGAACCATTGCAAAAAGTTCAAAATGAAATAGATATTTAGATTTTTAATTTTGTGGCCGGCCGGCTTTCGTATTTTACGCCAGTACTTCAGGTGCTTTCGTAGGTTCATGTAAAACAAAAACAGTAAAAAGAAAACCAGCCTCTTAACCAAAAGCAACCGGCAAATTTTAGTCAAGACTTAATGTTGTGAGAATGCATTTTTTCTCAAAGGGTTTGTCTGCCTTTGGCCGGACTTGATATAAGCGGACCGCTGAGGAAACAGCAACTTTTAGAAATCCTCACAAGTGCACTGTATACTTCAGTTTTTGTTTGATTAATTAAAAAAAAAATAAAATAAAATACAAGTTCGTACTCTCGTAAAACTTATAAGGCCTAAGTTATCATAGTAAGGAACAGTTTTTGATAGTGACATTTTCATATTCACAGTATTTTTGAGAAGAATTAACAATGACCTAAGGAAAGATGACTCTTGAAGTTACAAACTGAAGCAAAGAAGCATGAAAGAACTTTGAAGTCTACTGGATTGAAAACAAAGGAAGTCAGTAACAAACTACGAGGGACAAAATCTGCTTCCACAAAGCTGAAAAGAAAATTAAAGGAAAATGATGAAAATGTAAAGAAACCTAGGTATTCCCTTGTGGACACATTTTCTCATGGCAAAAATGGAACAAATCACAGAACAGTCATGTTTATGGCCGGAATGAGATATTTGCAACATGCATGTTTGCTTTCCAGCCAAAAGGCACCCATTGCATTACATTTAAGTTTCAGTATTTTATTCAACTGTAGCCCCCCAACAAATGTTATTGTGTCACCATCCACAATGGCAGACTGGAACATTCTATTAGGAGAGGCCGATAAACTAATATTACGTAAAAGATTTGCAAGTAGCCAATATGATTTCCATGTATGGAGTGATGACTCCAACAAGGGTGGTGAAGAGCGACACATTGTAGGTGTCCATACCTGGTGCCCAGAGATCAATAAGCCCAGGGCATATGTCCTTGCTAACAGTTTGACAGCAAGTGGGTCAGGAAAACACCAGTCTGATGTAGAATGTCATGTTGTTCGTGATGAATATGGCATAACTAATGTTTCAGGGTTGGTTGGGGATAATGCCTCAACCCAGAAGGGGAAGGCTAATGGTTTAATAGCAAATAATTCAAGGGTTTTTGGAAAGGACATGTTCTTTGTTGGATGTTACCCCCATGTCCTTAACATTATGTTAAGAAGGATGTGCCAAGCTGGGTTTGGGGCCAAGGGTGACATGAATAACAACCATGTTTTGCAACTACTTTATAAGGTATCTTGGCTTCATCATGAACGCCCAAGTCAGTACAAATCAATGTATGTATCACTAGGAATCTTAAGTAAAGAGCCACCCCTTCCCCAGTCTTTTATTGACACGAGGTGGACATACTACTATGAGACACTTCAATGGCACTTGAAGTATGGTAAAGCCTGTCTACAACTTGGAGAGAGTGTCCTGGAAAGAATGCCAAAGTCAGACAGCCACTATACAGTGTGGCAAAATGTTATCAAGTTGAGTTCCTGTCCAATGATTCAAATGGAAATTAAGTTTTTGTACGAGTTTCTTGACAAGTTTCTTATTCCATCTCTCAATGCATCACAAGCAACAGATCAAGAACTTGGCTTCTCCAGTGGATACCTGGCACGATTATGGCCAGCAACTGTCCTTAAACATCATGAAACATTAAGTAAAATGTTGATGTCTCCATCAGCATATTTTCCTTTAACTGAACAGCAGGTGAAGATGTCACTGAAGGATCCTGCAGCCATCAACCACTTTCGTCAAGAGGTGCAGAGGCCAATGCTGCAAGAGGCGCTTAAAGTTGTAAAGGACCATGGATCAGAGTGGCTGTCCTTCCCCAAGTTATTTGGAATTGGAGCTGATCCAAGATACCAAAGTTCTTTCTGGTATTCTGTTTTGAAGGCTCTTGAAATTCCTGTCATGCTGCCAACTGAAAGAGAGAATGACACCAGGTCAGTGCAAAATTGCCATGTCCATGGACAAAACCTTCACACATTGGTTTGTAAGGACAGAGCTGGTTTACTTAAATGGGCAGAAATCTGGAACATAAAGGAACCAAAACTACTAAGTGATATCAAAAGAGCTGCAACATCACTACAGAGTAGTCTAATCAGCAAAGAAGCTAATCCCCACCTTTTTGAGTTTTATGCCAAACACATTTTCAGTATTCCTGTGAACAATGTAATTGCTGAAAGGCAGTTTAACCTTTCACAACTTTATCTTCAAAACAACATGTCAGAGCTGTCAAAACAAGCCTCCATAACATTTGTTGAGAACATACTTCACAGTGGAAAAACCAACAACCGCACTACAGAAGCAGCAAGAGAAGTGCATGAAGAGAGAATGAAGAGATATGCAAACATGCTGACCTCAGACCTTCTGCAAGAGGCAAGAAAAAAGTTAAATTCAATCCGAAAATGTGAAAACCATGGGCCACTGACAGCAAAAGATGTATATCCCAAAGCTTGGGAAGCAAGAAAACTAAATAGCAACACGCCAAGCATGATCCAGTCCCTTAAAGCCGAAGGCCGCAAACTTGAACTTCAGTGGAAAGCTTCCACTAAAGGCACATCACAATTGGAAAACCAGAGGTCATTCAGGCCAACTGTCATTACAGAATTCAGAACAGCTGGAAAGGTTCCATCTCTTATGCAACTTGCAGCTACTGAGGTATGGGGTTATGGACAGGAACTTTCAATACATGACTTACCAAGAGAATGCCAGTTTTTTGTGCAAAACCTGCCAAACATTGTGCAGTCTTTGAACATGGATCTTCCATCTACTTTGGACATGCACACCACCCAATTACCCCTGCAAGAAGAATGAAAGTCAAATAAAGGGGTGGCTCTTTGTAAAAAGATACTTTCGTAAAACAATAATTTTCAATAATTATTGTATTTATAAATTCCATACTCAATTAAATGTGCTTCAATTTTATTCTATCTGAGATTCAGATAAAGTAATTAGTTTTTGGGGAGTCTTAATCATTTGTAAACTACACATTGGTGCACTTGTAAATAACATTGATAATTTGTAAATATCAAAATACATGTGAGTAATTATAATGTAACACATGATAACTGTAAAGTTTTACAGTCAGCAGTTTACAGTGAATGTGAATATAATTGATTTTAAATATCGAAATACTTCTAAGTGATTATAATGCAAGATTTCTGTAAAGTTGTACAGTCAGCAGCTTACAATGAATTTGAACATCCATAATCAGTTTCATTATCATTCATATGGCAGTTGTATGCAACTAGCATGATAAGTAAGCCTCATAATTTTCACAGTAAAAATGTCAGTATTGGTAATTTCTAACGAGAACTTTGCTCAAAATGACACAAACGTGTGACAAAATATTATAAAGCAGTTGTACAAATGTACATGACGTACCGTGTTCCACGAGAGAATAAAAGGTTGAATGGAATCGAGAGCAGTGTTTATTAAAACCTGATGTAACTGATACAACGCACAATACACTAAATAGTCTTATTCCCTCCCAAAATATCATGAAAATATTATCAACAGCGGGATGTCTAAACAAGACCACCTTTATTCGGATCATTAAAAATGAAAGTGTCTATTATGTTGGAAAAAATCATCACTAGAATTCCAAACAGTTGTTGATGCTTACTTTAATCAATGCTAGCCAGAGAGTAACTATTTCCATTTTAATTTACCAGTGAAAGAATCGAACGTCAACTCACCTCTCGTAAGCTTAAACATCTCCAAAGCTGTCTCCGCTAAGTGCATTCGATATTATTCCACTGCAATATCTTGAGCGCGCGACGAAAAAGTTGAAATAACATCAAGAGCAATCAGTCTGGGCCTCTACACCTTCATTAGCCAGGAAACTAGATGGCACAATTCAAATTTCACCGTTTCCGCTTTTCGATATCACCGCCTCTACACGCTGAGGACAGCCAGAAAGTAAAGAAATACGTATTTATGCCACTTCCCCGACGGAAGATAAAAATTTAACACGGTAGAACTTTCAAATGTGTCCCATTCTTCCTTCTTTGCATGGTTATGGGCCAAATACTTCGCGTTTAAAAACGATATTCAACCAAAAAGTTTACAATAATTTGACTGGAGGAAGTGTTTCCGAGCAACGGCCCGATTGCGCATGTCAAAACGTTTTTCCTGCTGATGTACTGCATACCATTCCATGAGGCCTAAAATTAGAACTTTAATGGGTGGTTTTTAGACAAATTTTAGTTACAAATTGCCTTAAAAGGGCGAGAAAGATATTCAAAAAGGAAAAAAATGCTCGAAATCCGAAAAGTTGCTCGAAGGACTAAAAGTTGCTCCAAATCCGAAAAGTTGCTCAAAAGTTGCCGAGCAACTTCGGGACAGCCCTAGCTCGAGTCCTGGCATTGATTTTATTTTATCGGTAAATGCCATACAATAAAAAAAGAACTGTGGAGCTCCGCTTTTAGGTTTGCCTAATATATATATATATATATATATATATATATATATATTACCCTCCTTTCTAATAAGCCCCCGTTTAGAAGTCGATTTTTGTAATAAGCCCCCTCCCCCTCTCTAGTACCCCCCTGCTGCCACTTTGGGACATGAAAGTTAGTAATTAGTCCCTCCTCGCCTATGACGAAAATCCACCACCAATACGGTATACGGTGCACTCACTGCAGATTCAATGATATTTCAGTTGCAGACATTCTTCTAAAACAATCCGTTCCATTTAAAGTTTAATTGCAAATATATTTGAGTTTAGTACAAAAACTATTTTGAGACGAAAACGTTTAAGATTTGAAATAAGCCCTCTCTCTCTATTAAGCCCTCCTAATATGCCTCCTGTCAATGAGGCCCGAAATTATTTTGAATAGGCCGCCGGGGGCTTAATAGAGATTGTATGGCAATCTCCTGCGGCTTGTCAGTGAATAATGCTGCGTTTTCATAAAAAAAATGAACATCTACATCTCGGAAAATTTTCTTGGAACCGGTTTTTGCCATTTGCATTTAAATCTTAGTGTTAGAATGGCATTGGCACCATTGTTTGATGGGGACCAGGTTTCAAGGGTAAGGCAATTCCTCTTGGTTAAAATGTTAGCGCAGTGTGATTAATTTGCTTGATTAAGTTCTGTCCCGAGAACAATGGAATGCAGATACAATTGCATTGCTGATGGTAAAACACTGATTCTGTACTCTAGGGGACACGAAAGGCTAACTTCTTCCCTTCTGCAGTATAAAAACCATCCCAAAAAATGTCAAATGCATGTAGTAATAGCAGTCAAAAAGGCAACAACTGTTGCTAGTCCATGTGTAACCGCAAAAAAAAATTTGATCTCCATTTTGACCTTCTACCCGCATGTTACCATTACCGGGTACCATTTTATTGAAGATTTCTTTTCCCATGGTGGTATAAAGTAAAAAAAAAACTTTAAGTATTCGCGCGCGATAATACCAGTAAAATAAGGAGTCGAAATTGGAGCCGATTTTACCACAAGCGAGTAAATTTTACAATTTCAGCACGACATGGAGAATCAGTATGTTTCTTTGGAAAAGAGAATAAAGAGAACTTCCACTTGGACGCGCTATATTTGCATCCTGTGGTGAAATTCCACGCGCGAGCTGAGAGAGACAACAAGTCGCCTACAACGCAGTCGGTTGCGTGGTAGGCTAGAAAAAAGGTGAATATTAAGAAAAACTCTTTCTCCGTGGCCTTCGCAGCTCAGCTCCGCAAATGGACTTTTCGTATTGAGACAATTCATGTAGCGGAAATACGGAGTCAACCTCTACACAGGAGACAGGACATAACCAGCGTTTGCTCTCAAAACGCAGGGAAGCATTTATCGCGCGCTCACGTTACGTTTTAGGCTTTGTTTTATCTGCCCTCCTCCAAAAAGAAATAAGGCACTAATGGAAGTCTGTGTTTTTGTTGTTGTCATAATTCAACTGGGAAATGCGTTTGGGTGCTCTGTAATAATTAGCATCCGGAAAGCAAAATTACGACAGTGGTCCTATTGTAGAATCTAGTAAATTATTAAAGACATATCAGATGTCATACTACAGCAAGATATTGCTCGTCCACGTGTCTTCTTCCCTAGCCTCCTCCATCGATCTAGCTCGACGTAATGACCTTTCCTTCGCCATCAAAGCGCGTGTTCGACCATGTAACGTACAGTGACGACCTTCCAAGGGAATTCCTGTGTGATGTTTGGTAAGACGTTGAGTATTTGCTTACCATTTTACCATTTATGTATAACCAAAGTTGTAGCTGCTGAAGAAAGCCTATGTTTATAAGAAAGTGGGGAGTTTGTGTACTGTTGATAGTGGCTCTTTCCGAGAACAGCACAGACAGATTGTATTTAATCGCGTTTCAATCGACCTATTTTTGTTTTTTTTGTAGTACAAAGCCTATCCTAGAGGCGCACATGGCCACTCCATGCGGCCACAGTTTTTGTGGCTTCTGTGTTGCCCAATTTAAGAAAACCACTGGCCAGCTGACCTGTGCAATGTGCCGCCAACAAGTGGACCGTTTCTGCAAAAACATCTTCGTTTGCAAGGTACTCTCAACCTTCAAGGGAAAGTGCGTCGCTTGCAAGGAGCAATTCAGCTTGGACGCCTCCGCCGAGCACAATCATTAAGAAGTGTCCACATATGGAAATTCAATGCCATTTTTGTGGCGAGAATTTCCAACGACAAGATAAAGCTGTACACGAGGACACATGTACCATGATAGAAATTGTATGCCAATGCGGAGACAAATTTCCAAGGAAAGATCAGTGCGACCACGTTGCCAACAGATGTGACTTCGCCAAAATGTCTTGTCCCTTGAATTGTGGGCAAATGGTTGAAAGGTATGTTGAATTTCATATCGAACTCAGATAACTCGGAAACCTAAAGGCGTTAAATGTTATTTTAGAAAGCCCGTCTTAAGCTGAAACGTTTAGTGAGCCAGCCCTACTCAACAGAATTGCCCTTTGTTTACCAACCGAGAGAAATGTTAAAATGATGATTTGTCGAAGGAAATTTACTAACTCAATTTAAAGGGAGGGTGTAGTGTCGTTGAATGCTAAATTCGCAATGCGTATTGCATAATTATTGCTGTAAAAAAAAAATTTTGACTCAGACCAAAGGTCATTCGAAAGCTTGCGGTTGACAGGTCACGTTCGCTAATTTTGAAAGCTATATGGATACAATGACTCAAACGGCGGGTGGTTAAGTTTGAAAAGACACTTGCCCCACACCCCCTTTTTATTGTTCGAGTTGTGCATGCTAGAATTATTTTAGTGTCTTAGCTGTTTACGACAATAATGTTAACATATGAGGTGCTCAAATATTTATGGCCGCGGTTTATTCAACACCGATTTACAATGGTCTCGTTTTCTTGTGGAGCCGGTCAGGGCCAATTTTGCTGAAAAGAATGTTGTATCATCACGCAAGTGAACATCCTCCTACACCAAGTTCCTTCAATTTATTTTGACCTAAACATGACCGGTTTTATTTATTTTAAGGTATTTAATTCCGTCGCATACGTTACAGTGCCCGTCCGCTGTGGAATATTGTGCAATCAAGGGGTGTGGCGCCCTGGTGCGAAAAGGCGGAAAAACAGCACATGTTGAAAAAAATCAAAGCCGCCATTATTCGTTACTGCTCCAGGAAAAGAGGGACATCCTTTGGAGAGTCAACGAAGTGGTGAGCAGTGCTAGTGGTAGTATGTAGTAGAGTGCGGCGGAGGGCGCCAAGAATTTTTGGAAGTTTAAACCAAGAATATATGGTTAAAACAAATTCATTCACAAGCGCCCAAAGCAGTTGCTTGGCAAATATGACCCCGTTGATAAAAAAAAAAAATGGTGAGATTGTAAACAGTATTGTTATCTATCTTACAAGACTCTTTGTATGTTGATAGGTAGTTTCTAAAAGAAAGCTTACCTTTTCGGCAGCAAAAACATCTATTAAGTGAATTCGAAATCTTTCAATCTCCCTAAATTTGTGAATTGTATACAATTTGTGGAACTACAACGATCGACTCCAAAACAATTCGTGTTGACGTCCTCCATAACATGTGAAATTAGGAATTTTCACGTCGTATTCTTGCATGGATGCTAAAGAAATATACTAAAATTAAAAGTGTGTAAACCAATTGCTTTCACATTCCCGTCGCTTCCCCTCACCGTCGAGACACCTTTAACTCCCTATTGTCCATATTTTTAAGGGGGAGTGGGGGGAGGGGGGGGTAGCTTTTCTTGGTAAATTTTCTCGGCACCCTAAGTTATTTTATCCTTACTACGGACAACAGTTGTAATGGAAAAGTAGTATCCCAAATGCCCATATTTCAGGAGCTGCAAGTAACTGTACAACAGATTAAGAAAAGCCCCATGAAAACTCTGTCGGACCTTTTTTGTTTCTTCCAAAGCAGATCGCAATAGGTAATTAAATAGCCTTAAACTTTGTAAGGCTAAAACTTTTGATCCATTTTTTTTACAGCCACGGACATGGTATAAGGTTAAACCTAAAAGATCTGGCGAAGTGGCTGTCTTCAAATGGAGTCTACCATCTCCTCCAGTAGATGATCATACCATCTGCAGCCCAGAATTTGAAGAGTGGAACAGGAAATGGAAAGTCTTCTGCGCCCAAAAAGGAGATCGACTACATTACGGAATCGAGTACTTTCAGGGGGTGCAACGTATTCATGTAGCGTTAAGGTAAATAAAAGGGGGAAAAATCGAGCGTGTGCGTGCACAGTATGGCTTGCCCTGATCCAATTATGAGTAGAGCTTACAACTCCTAGTAACAACCTGGAATCACACGGTAGCAACAAAATCCTAGAGGTGAAACACTTTTTACACATGCATTAACATAGCAAAGAAAATACAGACATACGGGAAGCTTGGGCTAAGAAACCCTTCCCAACAATGTTTCATTTGCTGCAAATCTCTCTAACCTTGTCTTCGTGAAAAGAAACATATCCTTGGACATGCTTTTAACGTGTATGGAAAATCAAGGTCACTTGGATTATTGAACAGGCAATCAAATTAAGGTAATTTATAACTTGCTATTTCTTTTCGCAGTTTTCTTGTGTCACACCAAGATGGTAGCTCACATGTGCACCACTTCCGTCATGCCAGACTTGAAGAGGGTGAGATGGTACGAGGGACTCACAAAGCCACACCGGGGTCCATCACTATCAAAACAGTGGAGCTGTTAGAACCAGTCGAAGAAATATATGTGTAGTTTAAGTCCAATGATTGGTTGGATATGCTGACAAGTTTTTATTTTGATACTGAAACAAAAATTACACTGAGTAGAGAATAAATTTGAGAAGCTGTGTGTTGTGTGTATATGAACATATATTACCCTTTAAAATGCTAATGAAAAGTTATCTCGTCGGGAAACACGAAAAGCTTATTTGTGAAAGAGAATTTGATTTAACTGGGGGCGATTTTACGGCTAATTACTAATAACAATCTACAAAGGAAATAGTGGAAATTTAAAGGAGACTGTACAAAGACTTCAAAATGTGGCCAGTCTTAGAACCTTTAAAGTGGCGATTTTAAGGAGGCTAAAAACTGGCAATTTTAAAAAGTTGTAAAGTGGTGATTTCGAGGGGTCCTAAAAATTGTGGTTTTAAGGAGTGTTAAAACCGGCGATTTCAACGCGTCGAAAAAAGTGACGATTTTAAGGGATCTTGAAGTCTGAAGTGGCGTTTGTAAGAACGAGGCTTAAAAGTAGGGAGTTTTAAAAGTGGCAATTGTAAGGAATCTTAAAAGTGGCAAATTTAGGGAGTCTTAAAAGTGGCAATTGTAAGGAGTCTTAAAAGTGGCAATTATAAGGAGTCTTAAAAGTGGCGATTGTAAGGTGTCTTAAAAGTGGCAATTATAAGCAGTCTTAAAAGTGGCGATTGTAAGAATGTCTTGATATAATAACGTTGTTAACGTTTTTATGTAAACAGTTTACCAATTTTGTTATCGCGAGTTACAAAGGGTACTTTTGGTTATTTTATTTTAGTATTTTTTCAAAGGGGACTTGATATATAGCCGTTGCACTGTGCTTCAGCTCAAAAACTTAGTTCCGTAGAACATACTAATGGAGTTTCTCTCGCAGTACTGTAGCAGTTCGGATAATTCTTCAGACAGCCAATCTGAGTGCTGTGAAGAGAAAATGCACCTTACGCCGCAACAAGTGAGAAGCGTATATCTGTTAACCTATAGCCAAGCCGATCTCAGCATATTCCCAGACAGGGAATCGTTCGCTTCTGCCGTGTGCGAAGCCGTTTCAAAATGTGAGGGCCCGAAAGTAAAAATCATGCAGTGGATTTGCTGCCAAGAGAGTCATAAAAAGGGTGGAAAGTATTATCACATGGCTGTAAAGCTCAACAAGATTAAGCGGTGGTTACCTATTCGCCACTTCCTAAAAAGCAAGTGGAATGTTGATGTTCATTTTTCAAACCGTCATGTTAACTACTACAGTGCTTGGTTGTACACAACAAAAGAAGACCAAAACTTTCTTCAGTCTTCTGGCCACCCTGATTTAACCAACTCAGGCCCACCGAGAACTATGTCAGCTAGTCAAGCTCGAGCAAAGCGATTACGCGCGAATATAGGCCATTCATCGACAGATTCGTCACTAAGTGGGGAAGAGGAAAGGCTAACGGAAAAAACAGACGAAGGAGGACGTGCTTCTACCAGTGGAGAGGCGGCGAAGTCATCAAGCAAACGAAGAAGATCTCAGCGCCTAAGCTCTTTTGACGTATCCCAAATAGTAGTTGCGAAGAAAATAAAAAATCGTACGGAACTACTGGCGCACGCAAACGCCCAAAAAGTCGAGGGTAAAACTGACCTCGCTGAATTCATTATCAATCGGGGAAAGAAAGTGGTTGAAGAAGTCATATCTACCGCGTGGGAAATGGAAGAGGCCAGTGAAACATTACTGAGGAGTCGGTTGACCAGACTAGAAATTCTTGAAGAAGCACTACAAAACCCGTGCAGTGAACAGTGCAACGGACAGTGGGTTGAATGTGCAAAGCAGCTACTCAGGTGGAACGACGTTTCCCAAGACACTTTTACCCACGCAGTTCGTAATCTTTTAGAGCAAGGAAGAGGAAAATTCAGAAATATTCTCATAAAGGGCCATGCTAACACGGGAAAAACATTTATCCTGAATCCCTTAAATGTTGTTTACAAGTCATTTAGTAATCCCGCTACATCGACTTTCGCTTGGGTTGGCGCAGAAAAAGCAGAGGTGATATTCCTGAATGACTTTAGATGGAATCCCCAAATCATCCCGTGGCACGATTTACTCTTGATGCTCGAGGGACAGCCCGTGCACCTTCCTGCCCCAAAGTCTTACTTTTGTAAGGACATTGAGTTCAATGCAGACACGCCGATTTTTTGCACAACCAAGCGCGATTTGTTGTACGTGAAAGGAGGGGCGATTGACGAAACGGAGACAGAGATGATGGCTGTGCGCTGGTATTCTTTCCAGTTTAGGAGACAAATACCACACTGCGACCAGATCACAGTACCTTCGTGTGCGCGATGCTTTGCCGAGCTGATTCTTAATCCTTAAAAAAAAAAAAAAAAAAAAAAAACGATAGGAGCGGGCCCGAACCCGCGATTACAAGGGTGGCTACACCCCGTGTTTCCGCTGCGCTGCGCCAATGCGTCAGTGTATGCCTTGGTTGATAAATTTAAACCACCTATGTGTTTTACTCCGGTCTTTGCTGATCGGCATTTTATTCTTGTGGATTCGTTTTCTCTCTACAAAATAACAAAACACGGTTTAATGTTTGGAAAATAAAAAATGGGACGATTTACAAGTTGCTCGGGACGATTTTGGGCGATTTACCACGGTTTTGTAGCAGTGACAGTAAAAACATAGGCATAGGTAAGTCTTTATTTCGATGATTCCCTTAATCGTACAAAATCGTTTGAAATCGTTGCAATTCAACCTTAAACCACACGAGATATATTGTAAACCGTAAATAAAACGTGCGAGTATAATTTTAATATATATGGTGCGAGTGGGAGACATAGAGAACAGTTTAATACTTTAGTCTTTCACCATTGTTTCGTATTATCTCGGCAATGCGACCATTCATAGACTCGATAGTTTTATTAATCAACACCTGAGAAATATTATAGATTGTTCTCTGCACTCTGTGACAGAACTCTTCATATGTCTCACGTGTAATACCTCCCTCAAGGGCATCTTTCTCTAATTTCTTCGACACCACGTTAAAAATGTTCTCTATAGGATTTAAGTCAGGACTGCGCGGCGGTATTTTTAACAGTTCGGAATTACAACGGGCCATCGCGTCGCGGGCTGTTTTGCTATTTTGAGACGGATCACCATCTTGCAGCCAGAGTCGAGTCGCGCCCTTGCCAGATGCTTCGAACATGGTATCAAAATGCCGGTCAATGAAAGATGCAAAATATTGTGCATCCATTTTTTCATATCTCTCGCATATCACTACTCCTTTGCCATGACTTATTGCTACCATCATCTTGGCAACTTTTCCTCCCGTTCCAACTTTACGTCCCTTAGCTAAGCACCCCTGTGTGAGACCTTCGGATTTTTTTCTCCAGACTCTCCCTTTGGGGGCACGTGCTTGATCCATGGGGTTCGTCTTGTAAACAAATGAGACTCCGTCCAGGTAAAAGGCAATGCTATCTGTCCATACGTTCGGCGGGTAATTGGCTTGCATCTTTGTGGCGAATTCCACTCTCGTTTCTTTGTCAGTTTGACTCATAAGCCCTTTTTTACGAGTCTGCAAGAAGTAGTAGCCGTTTCTATTTAACAGACGCCGAACAGTTCGATCGCTGACATGACGAATTTTCGTCTGTTCCATAAGGCGCCGCGAAGAGAATGAACCCTCTCGTTCTCTCAATTGTGAAATGCTTCCAACAATCAAAGCCTCGTGTTCGTGAGTAAGCTTTCTCCTTCTACCACTCATATGTCTCCTGTTTTCTGGCGCTTTGTCTCTCGTTTTTACTATACGGTGTACACTTGCCGTGGAAACCTCACATCGCTCCGCGATTGCATCTAATGAGAGATTTGTTGTCGCCTTTAGGACCTTGATAGTAGCTTTCGTTTCCTCTGGTATTCTTCTCCTCGTTGCCATGTTGTACATATATCTTCCAGTGCTGATATGATCCGTTATTTCTTCCTGCAGTGATTAGGAAAATTTTCCGATGGGGAACTACTTATATTTAGTCTTTGTTTCTGGAAATAACCCGCTTGTAATACCTAAATTCAGGTTGTTCCGTCAGGTTGTGACGCGCGTGACTACGTCAGGGACCGTTGATTTATCCCGTTAATTATGTTGACAGATGACCTCCTAATTACTGTAGCCTCCTTTGTTGTCACGTTGTTTCTCTGGATACAATCTCGGTCAAAACAAATGAAAAATTTAAACCCCCCCTCCCCCCCATTTCAATGATGAAAAAAAGGCGCAGTTTGGTTTGCGCGCGAACTCAACATTGATATGGGGGGGAGGGGAGTTTTATTTCTCATTTTATTCTGTCCAAGATTGTAGAACAATGAATAGGTCAACCTAGTTCCCAGGGTCCTCTCTTTCCCGTCCCCTTTCTCTTTAGCTCCAGGGGACGGGAAGGAGAGGACCCTGGGAACGAAGTTGTAAGTAAATACAGACGTAAATGTCTAAAAAATATGACTTTGTTGTACAAAACAAGCTGACGATAAACGTACATACAGTATTTGTGACTATTCTCTTCAGATCCACCAAAGAGAGGGAAAAACATTTTTTGATGCTTTTAGTAATCTGAGCTCCGAAAAATTTAGATCAAAGTCGTCCGCTATGGCGACAGGGCCAATTTAGGCCCCGTATACAAAGTTTTTTGTCCACACGTAAACGGTGATCTCCTGACATATCGTTTACGCCTATCCACACATAAACGATATAGGAAACATTTTTCTGAGGTTGGTCATCGTTCTCCAGCAAAACTGGCCGGTGTTACAGGGATACCTGTTTGCCCGAGATATATATTCTCCCCCCTCCCCCAGTTCCCTGGTACGGGGGAACATATATCACGGAGAAAAACATGTCACTGGGACACCAACTAGGCGTTATGTCTCGAAAAGGCTCATGGTGTACGAAGCCACTTAAAAAGATAGGCATCCGAAAGTCAAATGGTGAAGGGGACAGCCTAGAAACTAGGTTGTTACCAAGACAACTCACTTCTATCTTTCCTGTCATTTTTGTGTCCTTTTTTGCATTTTGAGTGTAGTTTATCGATTGATTCTTAATGTAGAGGGTAGCAAAGGGGGGGGGGGGGGGTCGTGATTCCGTTTCACGCACGAATTTGGACAGAATTTCCTCATCCCGCATACTTTTATCGGAATTGTCATTCAAAAATTCACGAATCACGTATCTCTATTGGTTTCCTTCACGCGTCACACGCTAATTTTTGCACTCATCCCGCGTCACGCATACACCCTTTGCTACCCTCAACGTAGCTTAAAGTGGTTCACAGGAATGGTAAAACATCCCAATTCAGTCCTCAGCATGGGTTAAAACCGCCAAGCTGTAGGATCTCGTTCCGCACGAATTAGTTATTCACACTAAAGTTTATGAGAGAAGCAGCTGACAGAATAAAGAAGAACTCAGTTCTACGACAAATTGCTTTCCTCGGAAATTTCACTCTACACTGCGAGTTGCGGAGTAACTGCTGGGGTGTAACGAAAACTCAGACCCCGAAAACTCAGACCTCAGACCTCAGACCCCGAAAACTCAGACCTCGAAAACTCAGACCCCGAAAACTCAGACCCCGAAAACTCAGACCTCGAAAACTCAGACCCCGAAAACTCAGACCCCGAAAACTCAGACCTCGAAAACTCAGACCCCGAAAACTCAGACCCCTCGAAATTTATAATACTAAGGGGAAAAACTCGATTCATGATCAATTATTTACATGACGCGTACTTTACCGTGGTCACGCAATCAACTTACGACAAAATATAAGATGGCTAGAACAAAGAGAGATCTTTCGTGTTTATCGACGGTTGTCGATCAAACGTTAACAGGAAGAAATTACAGACTTAAATTACTTAAATAATAAAAGAGTTGCGAAAAATTTTATTTTAAATGTAAACTCAGTTTGTATTAGAAAGTACTAGACAGAGCGGATTTCCCTCAGACATCGAAAACTCAGACCCCGAAAACTCAGACCCCTCGAAATTTATAATACTAAGGGGAAAAACTCGACTCATGATCAATTATTTACATGACGCTTACTTTACCGTGCACGTGGTCACGCAATCAACCCACGACAAAATATAAGATGGCTAGAACAAAGAGAGATCTTTCGTGTTTATCGACGGTTGTCGATCAAACGTTCACGGGGAAAAATTACAGACTTAAATAGGAATAACTCTTCGAAAACAACATTTGAAGAGAGCCTTGTGAAATTTAAACAACGCCTGAGAGCACGCGGCTATCCAAAAACAATCATAGAAAGGTCTCTGTCAGGGGTCAACTTTGCCTCTAGACAATCGGCTCTAACACAAAACAAAAAAACTAACGCGAGGGTTCTGCCTTTTGTGACTACGTACCACCCAGCAGTTAACAGTCTTAAACAGACAATGATGGAGCACTGGGGCCTTATACAAAATCAGCCATTGTTAAAGGCAATTTATTTGAAACCTCCGATAATATCATACAAAAGAGGTAAATCTCTTAAAGACATGCTTGTAAGGGCAAAAATATAATCTTAGGCTCTAATGCGAGGCGACCACAAAAACCGCATGAGGAGTCCGTGCAGGCCTGTCACTCATTTCCTCTCATGTCTATGTTTTCCGGACAGGCCCCGTCCTTTTGTGGAACCACTCTTGCGTGCATAATCTGTTTTTGTACAAAAGTACAAACTCACAAAACGCAAAATAATGGTCCAAAAATGTGTTTAAAGAATCCCTCTTACGAAGGATCAACAAGCACTACAACGTAACGCCATTACGGATTACTGTCACAAGCCTCAGTAGCCTTTAAGGCGAAGTATGCAGTGAAAAGAGCCTTAGAGAAAACACAAGCTAACCTTCACACCTCAGAGGATCGAAATCACTCGCACCTGATTGGTTACTTTACCATGATAAAAAAGACCAATAGGAATAAAGCAGATTCGATCCTCAACCCGCAAGGTCCACGTATAAAAAAGGTCAGAAAACATCATTTGGACGGGAACGGAATTGAGATAACTTCTCTACCTTTCCTTAAAATCATTTGCAACACCACTTTCAAACAACAGCTGAAGAGACTCGCAAAGAGTCGAAACCGTCGGTACTGTTGTAGCCCCTAACACTGAACAAGTTGCAACATGTCTCATCTTGACGACTCAATGGCGCAATACCTTGAACCAAGTGATGGTGAAAATGATGAAAACGACATCACACCACCAAGAACGCCAGAGTTTCGTTGCGATACAGACGACAATATTTTAGATGACCATCTACTGCTTGACACGCAGAACAATGATATTGACACGGAGAATAGCCCTCCACCATCACAACCAAGACCGCGGTACATCCCGCAACAAAATCACAAGAGCCCGCCTAAGAAACAAAGTGATAAACTTCCGAACAAAGACCTCCACAAGCGAGGCTTAAAGAGGAAATTCACAGATCGAAAGACTGTGGAGGCTAAAATAGCCAAGACTGAACTCTCTATTGAAAAACTAGAGAAACACATTACAAATCGGACATGTCCGAGATCATTACAATACTCGGCTAAGCCAAACATAGCGCCGGATATGATCTTTGAAAAACAACTAAGAGACATCAAGCTCAATGCTGAACAGAGTTTGGTCAGTGCACTAACTCAAGTCCATAAACGTAAGCTTGAAAACCAGAAAAGGAAGTTAAAAGTCAACTCAGAAAACGCGGCTCACAAACACAAACCTAGTCTAACTAGGCACCCTCTAAACAAAATGCATTCGGCTAAAAACATTGTAAACAACAACAGTGTAAACCTAGCCGACCTACAGAAACAGATTTCTGACTTGAAAGAAATCGTCTGTACACATGTCCTTAAAAATAAAAAGGATGAATGTTATAACAGTCTGTTCTCTGACTCTACCAACAATGGTCACAACAACCAACACAGTGCCAAAAACAAAAGGCGCAAAAAGCGTAGAAACACCTTGAAAAATAGGCGCCAAGCCAGAGAAAGGGAGATAAATGAAAAATTCCTGAAGAACCTATCAAGCCATAAACTTACTGACAACCAGGTCAGCGTGTTATCTAAGGGACTCAAATTCATCCCCACGCCCGCCACTAACGAAACTAAAATCAGGCAACAACTGTTGCGAGATTTTGAACAATTCGCAAGGCGGATGAGACTCCAATACATCTTTCACGGGCAAAACAAAGAACCACATCCTTTTCATGTTAAATCAAATTGGATGCCCCAGGTTCAACCATCAGTTGCCCTTGAGAGCTATTTGGAAAATGTCAAAACACAACTTGCTGAGATCCCAATAACTAAGCCCAAAAATAACCTGTCACGCAACGAGGCTATAGCTCTAATGGAGACAAAGGGACAACAACAGTCATCATGAATAAGACAGATAAAATAAACGAGGCCAAGGTGCAACTCGACAACAGAGAGCACTACGAACCTCTAAAAGCGCCAATGGTGAAAACCACAAAGGAAAGGGTTAATGACCTCATTAACCGTCTTCACCAGGGCAAACACATTGATGACATGACTAAAAAATGGCTCTCACAAACTCCCAATCCTCCTAGAACACCAATGTTCTATACGCTTACAAAAATACACAAACCTAAACCGGTCGGTAGACCCATCATCTCAGGTTGTGACGG
>OX419339.1:6564184-6589184 GCA_948470475.1 Galaxea fascicularis
ACCCTAACTGCTGAGTACCCCACCACTATTGTCTTCTTGTAGCGGCATCGTTTTAAGAACGAGACAGATAACAATACACACTATTCACATGCAAATAAGTGGGCAGGGTATTCGACAGTTAAGCTCAAGATTTAAATTAACAATGTTACTACACCCAACACTAATTTGTTGGAAACCAATCAATTTACTGTCTCTCATTTCAAAGAGTGTTTGACAGAAAGGTTGTTTCAATCCATGTGAATTTCAAAATACATTTTATGTGGTACAGCTTTGTAGGTGGTCACATACATGTACTAACCAATTATCTGCCACCATATTGCAAAAGTTTGTTTTCATATGGTTGCAAAAATGCTAGTCATTTGCAGTCATCCATAATCATACAAAAACCAAGTGTAATTTTCTGATAAAAGCATAGTCAGCAAGCCAGCCATAACTCACTGAACAGTATTCTACAACCAAGCCAGACATTGAGGGTCGTTACTAGGTATATCACATAGGGATCACAGCACCAGGATCAACCTCATTTCCAGGGTCTCTCTTCTTCCCGTCCTGTAGAGCAACGGGAGAGGAAGAAGACAGACCCGGGAACGAGGTTGCCCCAGGATCTAGGTTCACAAGTCACGGGATCAGGATCAGCAAATTTTTAATGGGATCAGGGATCAGACTTTTGCCACATTTTTGGGATGAGGGGTCATAATTTTGGGCCAAAAATGGAATCATCAAGAAAAAAATATACCTTGTTACGACCCTGACACTAGAACATCAACAAATCAATTTTAAGCTAGGCATTTTCATTTTTTATCTTTTACAATACTTACAGCTGTAAGCAATAGTGGTACCGGTATATATATTTTGTGGAAGTTACTACAGGTAAGTGGAACACTGCCTTTTTAAAATAACATCACAAAACACAACTGTCACAGGGCTCAAGACTAACGTTTCAGTTTACTAGCCCAGTGGCCACTGCACATGTTTTGTGCTAACATTTTCACTGGCCAAAATGGCTAGTGAAGCACAAAACCTACTAGCCAAAATGGAATTTTTACTAGTCTGTGGCTAGCTGGCTACCGTTAGTTTCAAGCCCTGTGTCAAATGAAGCCAGCTGCCTTAACTCCCATCCACACCTCAGAATTAATCTAAAAGGCTGTGCTTAATACAGGGTCTTCCAGCGCTAAAACTGACTCACTTCCCAAATCATGTTTTGTACATGAACACTACTACATTATGACTATCACAGTTTTTCTAATGTCACTGGACCAGTATAACAATGTTTAATAGTATTGAAAATTAATCACTTTTCTCCCTTTGTCTTGAACAACGTTAAAATTCCAAGTTCAAAATTTACGTTGTATAATTTTCAACTGGATCATCTTTCAACATCAAATCCTTTGTGGATAACATTAAAAAGCAATTTAAAAAGTGTATTTCTTTTACATTGTGATACAACAAAGAATTTTGGTGTTTTAATTATTGAGACTGCAAATGACCATTAATTTTATTCTTTCCAATCAAATAAGGAAAGACAAACTGCTTGCAGTGTTTCTACTATCCAATCCACAAAGGCTACAACAATGTCCAGTTTAGACACAGAAACTCAATTAACCCTTCAAGCTCTAACAATGACCAGAGGCTACTTTCTCCTTACTATCAGCTAACACACAGCTTAATATGAATAGGAAATGATCATCAAACATGACATTTAACCAAAGTCTCTAAACTAGAAGTATACGAAATATGGCAAGACCAGTTAATGATGTCAGGGCTTAAACGGTTAACTCCATAGGGGATGGAAAATATCATAAACTTGAGACTTATAAGTCCCAATTCACACCAACTAAACATGTTTAATTAACCTGGGTTTAACAGAAAATACTAGTCAAAGAAAAAGGTAGAACTGGCTTTAACATAAGTTTTAACTTATATCCATTGATCAGTACTAAATCTGAGTTGATGAAAATCACTTCACATGATTTAAAATGAAGACAATTTGAACCCAAGTTCAATTGTTTGATTTTATTCGGGACCTTAAGCAAAAGTTAAACAAAGTGATTCTATCCACACAAAGCTGTTTGCTTAACACTTCCAATAGTTTTCATTCTCTTCACCTCTCATTTACACTTAATTTTCGGATTCTGTTATTTTTATTGTTTCTATGTAAATACTTAGCTTTTACCTTTTATCCCACTGTTTCAGAAATTGTATATATGCAGAATTTTTATTCATGAAGTTCAACTTGAAAATGGCCGTGGAGAGGTCGAAACATCATTGTCATTTTTTATCGCTCCTTTTTCTAACCAAATGTTTTAGCAAGAACTTATTACTTCATGTTTAACTAAACTGCTTTTAAACATGTTTAAGCTTTGGTCTGAACAGGACAGATAAAGTATCAACTATTCTAATCAATTAGGAATGGGAACTCCCAAGGTGAATTCATAAAAGACTACAGGGCATGTGTGTCCCCACAGAGACTATTCCCCTCCCTAAACCTTTGTGGAGGAGACCAGTGGCCTACTGTTTATCAATATTACACAAATGTGGGTGTAAAAGTCAAATTAGTATGTATATAGGCATGCTTTTGCTATGATTCTCCATGATGTCAAGTTGCTCATGGTTCTCCTTCAATTGAGCTGACTGTCATTGTACAGTAGTAGCAACTTCTTATCAGGTTAAGAACACCAGCAATAAATGCCCCAATCCATACTACGTAGATACCTAGACAAATAAGAAAAAAGTGAGCGAGTGCCAATAGAATGCCCTAAATACCTCATGGGGGGAGGGGGGATCTGTGGATGTTTTGTGAAACCACACATTATATAGAAATTATAAGTTGGACAGATTGTAATATTTTAATAGGTGACGCAGTTTCTTATGAGCATTTTACCAATTCACGAATTAAGATTAGATTTAGATGTACATGCCAAGCATTCACACATGTAATCAGGAGGTCATAAGTTTAACTTGTGTTTCTTTAATCCCAAGTACAAGACATGTGTCACAGGCTAAAAAGGACAGTTGTACGTCTTTCATCTGTCATTTACTTGTGCCACTGTTCTTTCTCTCACCTCCAGAATTTCTGGCAAGGTCTAGTGTGCCAACAGTCACACCAACACCTGCCGCCAAGAAGATGAAACCAATGATGGCAAATATCATGGCTCGGGTCTTCGCAAAATTACGGCCAACAGAGGATCTAGAATGAATACATGAAAGTTGCAGAGAGGTTATCAATTTGAAAAGAGAAAAAAATAACACAGAACATGTTAAATGTCATACACTGTATCTAAACTCACATTCTCCTGCAGTGAGGACATCTTGCCAGGTGGCTTGTAGTGTGAAACTGGGAAGAGAAAAAATTGAAAGTGAACCAACATGGAAAAGAAGAACACAGAACATGCACCAAAAAAAAACAAACAAACAAACAAAGGAAAGAAAAGAAACTAAAACTCACAGAGAAAGAACAGTTAAACATACCACAAAGATCTCATTGCAGTGCCCACAGGTCACTCGGAATTGAGCCCTGGGTATTGCAGGCATAGTCATTGTTGGAGGAACAGTCGGAGCTGGAGCAAGATTAATTATCCTCTTGCTGAAAAAAAAAATCAATTCCATGTAATTATATCATAATTTAAAACCAAAATCTAGGGACAACAGGCTCCAGTTGTTCAAAGAATGGATACATTTCATTCTTCTGGTGGATAACTTGTTATCCAGATTGGAAGTGATGCATTTTATGCACTGGATAGCAGCTTATCTGCTGGATAGAGTTATCTGCACTTGGAACAACTGGGGCCAGATCTCTGCAAAAGAAGATTTGTTTAAGTGGAGAAGAGGAGGAAGAGTAAACTATTTGGCTGTTTTTTGTATTAAATAACATTGAAAAGGTTCCCAGGTTTTTTAAGCCACAACCTGATACTTGGCAAGTCACATCACCATAACAGAAAAATAGCCTGAAACTCACGTGGTGTACATTTTTTGAAATAAAAAACCACATTTACATGTATGTCAAACAGTCACAAAAGTCACTAAAGCATGGATTTGTTCATTTTTTCAGAGCACAGTTATTTAATGATTTACATAAACTTATAAACAAGGCTGCAATCAAGCAATTTGCACAAAAATAATTCTGTACTCAATATCCTTTTCTTCAAGTTATGGATTAAAAGATCAATTCTCTTTCTCTGCAACTCAATGTCTCGATACAGAACTACACTGTAGGGGTTACTAAATTCAGTGCAACTAAAAGCTATAATGTATCTTTTGGATGCACTCCATATCGCATGCATTATTATTATGCAAAGATGATGCTCTCCCTCTGCTATTACTGCATGTTTCTTTGCTATTAAATTAAAAAGAAGCACAACACTCATTTCACAATTATCCAAAAGGCATATGTCACTGTAAAATATAAATGCACACAACTCACCAGTTTGCCCTTGGGCAAGATATTCTGACAGAGGACACTTTACATGTCAGTAGAGCATTACATGCATGGACACCGAATGTACTTCTTGCCTGCTGGAGGTGGTTTGATTGGCTGTTAATGAGAGAACATTATTTCTTAATCAAATGACAACACTGAATGGTGAAAGGTAAGTGAATAGAGCACAGTTGTCTGCTTCATTACGTTGCTGACTAAAAGTGTAGAAAGTCAAGGAATACACTGGATTCACAAAGTGTTTGGGCAATCATTGGTCTTGAAGACCATTGAATGGTAATGTACTAATGAATGACAATGCTATCAAAGAGTGAAAACAGGTCTTATACACATGAAGCGAATATGTAGCCCACGTCAAATCACAGTTTGGAATTATGAATCTAGTGTCACTTCTCCAAATACAGTGTGAATGGCATATTTTCATATCAGTTGTTAAAATTGTCAGAGCAATCCATCTCCAGTGATCACTTTCTTTATTCAAATGCATTTAATACTTAATCAAGAAGCAACAATACAACTTAGGAGATATTCCATGCTGATCACTGTTACATGTTTAAGGATCAAAACCCTCAGCAGTCATTATGGTTACAATTCACTCGTTGAGTGATGAGTCCAATACTCACTGTGGCCTCTTGGCAGTTAGCACACTTCACTACCCGTTGATGTTCTCTTCCTTTTATGTAAATAAGTTGCTGACACACTCGGCAGATCACAGATGGTTCCGTGTTCATTGGAAAAGGAGCTGCATACGGTGGGGGCATTTCAGAGTAAGCCGGTGGAGGTGTTCCAGGAACCGGTGGTGGCCCATCTAAAACAAAAAAAACAGAAAGTATGAAACTTCAGCACAGCCTCATACATTTTTACATGCATTCTGTGACTCAAACTCTGTTTTTGGAACAGGGTTAGTATGCCAGTGATGCATGTATATTGGGTTGTGCAGAAATCTTTCCCACATAAAAATCAAAGGGTAAGTAAGGCAGACCTGTGGTAAATATATCTTAGTTATTAGGTGTTTTAGCGTGTATTATCACTGAGTAAAAAGAAAAACTTTTTTTGTCAGGACTGACTCTTTGACTAACTCACTCACTGACTGACTGACTGGATGACCGACCGACTGACTCACTTAGACTCGCTGATTAGCTGACCAATACACAAATATTTGGTTTTATCAGGTTTTATTAACGGAGTTGATAATGTAAATTGACCACCGTGTATGGATTCTAAAAGCTGACGTTTCGAGCGTTAGGATTCGCTCTAACAAAGGGCCAACGTTCGAAACGCCAGGTCATCTAGACTGAATTCCTGTACGGTGGTCAATTGGGTTTTATCAACTCCGTTGATAAAACCCTATTGTTATGTACAACTCCCCCACCCGGCGACGCAGCGCCACAGTTTCTTTAGAAACTACCCCCGTTATTCATTAGCTCCATGGCCGATACATTGACCAGCTCACTGATTTCACCTCTCTAAAATAGTCAATAATTTGTTCAGTCTGCTCCCGACTTACTGAATACTCTTTGTTCTTCAAGGAGCTGAAGATGATCTGCGTAAAGTAACTGACATTGCGTACAAACAGGTGATCAGTCCCCACTTCTTTCTATTGTATATACAAGTGGTCACGAAATTTATTTACCGACGCCCTTCCAATTTGCGATGTCTTTGTCGTAGGTTGTGACGTTCGGCATGAGTCCTCGAGTGGGTTACGTCTCATTTCCTGGTTAATATTCATAGGGAATAACTTAATTAGCCCAGGACTCCACGCCGCGGGTCGGCTCGCCTTGACTCACGTGCGTCGGTAATTTGATCATCTCGTTTGCTTATCATTCGTTCCAGTTGTGTCTTCATTGCGTCTTCGTTTTTGTTCACTTTGTGCCTTTTCAATGGCTGCTGCCGCCGGCAAACGTAAAACCAAGGCCCCCTCTTTGCCATCGGGGTTTGTTTACGACCTTCCTTCCTTGAATCGGCCGCCTTACAGCGCTCCTGGCGCAGGAATTTCGCTTCAAGATGATTACACTCCACCACGTGTCTCGCCGCCTCCGTCGCTCGGCAATTCCTCTGACTTAGAGCTTCTAAAACTTCAAATTGAAAAGCAACGTCCGGAGATCCAGGTATTAGAGCTGGAAGCCCAAGCCAAAGCCCGCTCTTTATCTTCTCCTGGCAGTGGTAAACCGGCTGACATCCCTTCGCTCGAAACAGTGCGCAGCGGGACCAATTCCGGTAAGTCTCAAGGTCAGCTAGATCATAACACTCGCATTACAAAACCTCAAGAATGGCCTCATTTGCACGTCCCATTCGGGTTAGCTAGGAAAAAGTTCAAGGATCTCACAACCTCTGAATTCGTCTATGGTTATTTAGACATTGTTAACTCTGAACCGCCGGAAAAACAAGCTGTCATGACCCGACATTTGATGTCCTTGATGCGACTCGCCTCGAAATACAATTGGCCCTCTGTTCTTTCTTTCCACGCCGCCGTCTTAGATCGTATCGAGGCTGGCCTCGCTAACTGGGGTGACGACTTTAGCGAGATCGAGCGATTTAACATCACTGAATCTCAGCGCCTTCCAAACACACAATCGCCTGCCAATATCGCCTCTGTCCCTGGCCATAACAACCGCTCACGCTCATATTGCCGCGATTGGAATCGCACTGGCGCGTGCCACAACACCAGTCATCAGCCGGGAGTGGAGCATATCTGCGCTTATTGTAAACTTCCCGATCACACCATCGCCTCCTGCCCTACCCGACCACCTCCGTCCTCAACTCGTGCCACGCCCCCAACGACTGATTGACTACGCACCTCGATCTCTTCCGGCCAAACTCCTTTATCTCCAGTCTCAACATTTGATCCGATAACTTCCGTCCCGTCCGTTGCCGTTTCGCCGCCTGGTCAGCTTTCGCTCTCCAGTGCCCGTTCGCACGCCGCCGTTGTTCGCCATATCCTCTGTTCTAAGTCGCCTTACCCTAACGCCTTCGGTGCTCGTGTCTCCGTTCCCTCGAAATTGAACATTCCATTATGGAAATCCGCTCTCGTCCAGTATTCCGACTCTGTCGTGGCTGAATTTCTCGCGTTTGGTTGGCCTATCAACTACCGCTCCAGTTCATCTCCCACACCTTCCAAGTCCAACCATTCTTCCGCAGTTCGTTTTCCCGATGCAATCGACTCCTTCATTACCACTGAAATTTCACACGGAGCAACCGCTGGTCCATTTCAACACAACCCTTTCCCGACGCCTATCCAAACTTCACCGCTCCAAACTGTCCCTAAAGACACCTGTAAACGTCGCGTGGTTTTAGATCTGAGCTTCCCACCCGGTGCCTCCGTTAACGACGGCATCCCAACAGACTCCTTTCTGGACGAACCTTTTCACCTGTCTCTTCCTCGCTCTGCCGACTTCGTTGACCTCATCATCGCCAAGGGCCCAGGATGTTTTCTTTTTAAAAAGGACTTAAAGCGCGCGTATCGTCAGATCCCAGTTGATCCTAGGGATTACATTTTTCTCGGCTACCATTGGAACGATCTTCTCTATTTTGATTTGGTACTCCCCTTCGGCTTGCGTTCAGCCACCCTCGCTTGCCAACGTACTACCAACGCCATTGCTCATCTTTTCAATTCAATCTACCATCACCAGTGCGTTAATTACATCGATGACTTTGGCGGTGTAGAGGCCTGTTATGATGACGCTCTCGCAGCCTTTCAAGACCTAGAAAACCTCTTCAACAGCCTGGGCTTAGAATCATCCCCGCAAAAAGATTGTCCTCCTTCAACTAGGATGATTTTCCTTGGACTTATTTATGACACTGTCGCTATGACCATCGAAGTTCCTGACGACAAGTTAGCACGTGCATCTGAACTCATTCGTCATTGGCTCTCATCTCCCCGCTCCACAAAGTCTGATTTGCAGTCCCTCATCGGTAAACTTTCTTACATCTGCGCCTGCATCAGCCCTGGGAAAATCTTCATGCAGCGCATGCTTTCCGAACTCCGCCGACTTCCCACCAAATCTTCGCGTTTCACGCCTAGCTCCGCTCTGCTCGCCGATTTGCGTTGGTGGAATGAGTTCCTTGCTGTGTATAATGGAGTTTCACTGCTACGTTCCTCCCCTTGGATCGATTCGCCTGTTCGGTTTTGCACCGACGCCTGTCTTTCCGGCATTGGTGGCTTTTTCGATGGCCGTTTCTTTCACTCCTCTTACCCACCATTCTTTGATACGACTTCGCTGTCGATTGCTTCGCTAGAAATGCTGGCCGTCATCATTAGCCTAAAACTGTGGTCAGAGGAGCTGCGTGGCCAGCGGATTTTAGTCCGTACTGACAATCAAAACACTGAAGTTGCCATCAACACCGGACGTTCGCGCGTTCCTTTTGTTCAATCATGTTTACGTGAACTTTGGTTTTACGCTTCCCGTTTCGATTTTGAGCTTCGCGCCCTTTACATCTCAGGTCATCAAAACACAATCGCTGATTCCCTTAGTCGCTGGGACACTGATCCAAAGTTCTCACGCACCTTTCACGGGGCAACGCACCTACATCACAGCACCTTAACAGAATATGTTTGCTCTTTTGATTTGTTTCGTTTTGACTGCCAGTGGTAACCGCCTCTTCGTTGCTGTCTTTCAGGTTACTACCTGCGCGATTTACAGCTTCACGTCCGTCAAATTCAGGAATTTGCCTTATCAGCAGCCACCAAGCGGAACTATCACTCCGTCTGGAACACTTATCTTAAGTTCTGTGATTTCTACAACCTTCAATCCTTCCCAGCCTCCCCATCTACACTCGCCGCCTTTATGACTCTAGTCAGCTTCTCTGTCAAGTCTCACCACACCATCAACAATTACCTCAGCGCCCTGCGGCGTCTTCACGTGTTCTGTCATATGGACGCTTCAGCCTTCGACGACATTAACGTTAAGCTGACACAGAAAGGTCTGGAGAGATCTATGGTTCACATCCCACACCGCAAGGCCCCTCTCACGCCATTGATCTTGTTACAGTTTCACGCCCACCTCAATCTGCGCGATTCCGCCCATCTAGCCTTGTGGTCTGCTCTCCTGGTCGGTTTCTTCACCTTTTTTCGTACAGCCAATCTAGTCCCTCAAGCTTTCGACAGCTTCTCTTCGCAACACGCATTATCTAGAGGCAGCGTCACCTTCACCAATTCTGGTGCTTTTCTCACAGTTACCAGGACCAAAACGCGGCAATCCGGTGATACGGCCCTCGTCGTTCCAGTTCCTCAAATTCCCGGTTCGCCGCTGTGTCCAACAACCGCCCTCAAATTGTTACTGGGAACGGTCAACGCTCCTGACGCGTGCCCTCTCTTCACCTTCGCTTCTACCTCAAACCAACTCACCTGTATCACAGCCAAGTCCCTCAACGACGGTATTAAGCATTTAGCATCCCTCACTTCTTTGGATCCGCAGCTTTTCTCCGGTCATAGCCTTCGTCGAGGCGGCGCTACTTTCGCCTTTAAGTGCGGTATACCAGCTGAACTTATCAAGCTTCAAGGAGACTGGCGATCTGACGCTTACATGTTATATTTATCACTGCCTTTAGCAGACAGACTAGTGCTCACGCAGGTCTTAGCTGAGCACGTTCAAACTTTGTAATTGTAGTTACGTCCAATTGTTCATTTTTACTTTCTCCTTTCCTCTCCTCGCCATTCTCCTCTCGCACTCCCCCTGGGAATCTTGTTTGGGCCTCTTTCTCTCTGCCTCGGGGTCTCCTCGAGTCCCTGGGGCCTCTCGATATCAATAAAGATGCCCAAACAGATTCTTTGTCTTTTTCGTCCTTGTGTGTTGCGAGAGGGGTGTGACAGGGGATAATTGTTAATATTCATAGGGAATAACTTAATTAGCCCAGGACTCCACGCCGCGGGTCGGCTCGCCTTGACTCACGTGCGTCGGTAATTTGATCATCTCGTTTGCTTATCATTCGTTCCAGTTGTGTCTTCACCCTCCCTCCCGCCCTTGGGGTCTCCTCGAGTCCCTGGGGCCTCTCGATATCAATAAAGATGCCCAAACAGATTCTTTGTCTTTTTCGTCCTTGTGTGTTGCGAGAGGGGTGTGACAGGGGATAATTTCATCAAACCAACTGAGCCAGCCAAGAAATTCTACAGCGACAGACTCGCCAAACTCATGGACGAGGTATGGTGTTCTTCTGACATACATTTAGTTATTGTCCTGCAACTCAGACAGCAAAGACTATCATACTATCGTCACCACCACCAAGCTAATAATGAAGTCTAGCTAATTATAACGAGAAAACGAAAATTGTTCAAAATACAGAGGATAAGTCAACTGACGCAAAGTGCGGCACTTTGCGTCAGTAGATATTGGGTGAGTAGATATTGGGTGCTAGAAAGTAACTTGGACCAGACGTTGGTAAATACACGGGCCCAGCGCGGGTAAACGTATCATGGCAGCAAGCGCGGGAAATCGTGTGACTGCTGCCCAGCGCATGGCATGATGTGACTACATGTAGTAGTAAGCGCGGGAATCATGTAACTGGCACCAAGAGCGGGAAATCGTGTTACCTGAGCGTTGAACAAAGCGAAAAGTCCTGTTACCAGTGATGAAAAGGAAGGATGCTTTCCTTCATTGGTAAGCCAAAATAGCACATTGTTGGAAGTCGCACCGACGTTAAAGCCAGGTAGAACTTACTGAGGCACCGGCTGAACGAATACCAGTTTTCCATTTTGTTGTGATTTTGTTTTCTACATTCAGGAAGCTCGCATATTAGTCGGAAAGGCATTTCAGAAGACTGATGAGATCCTCGAGGAACATCTGGACAAATTAAAGGCTGTAAGTTCTCTCCGTTTACTTTTCAGTGAATATCCTGTAGGCTTTTACACTCAAACATCAACATGCGTTTGGGAATAAGTTTTAAATTGATTAAAAAGGTAATAGAACTGTTGAAAACACGTACGGAAGGTATTTCTTAGTCAACGAAATATCTCTACGGTTTCCTTTCCTTCTTCAGCTTGCTCAGGAACTTTTAACCAAAGAAGTTCTCAACTACGAGGACGTTGCTGCAATCCTCGGCCCATGCCCTTACGGTGACAAGAGAGCTCGTTTCTACTCACCCGAGGCAGCTTCCAGTCCTCCTTCCTCGGCAGCTGAGCCACACATCACGGGCTGATTGACCTGATTGGTCTTCGCCTTTCAGCCCGTTTGAGGCACAGGATAGAATCCACTTAATGTTGTTATTGAGATTAAAGCTATGGAGCTCTAATGGCTGTACGAACAACGCTAAGATCTGATATTGAAAATTAATTCTCAATTTTGAATTTTCCTGACCCTAGTATGACTTTCCTTGAAAACAAACTGTACTGTATTTTAAAACACCCAAAAGCTCTGGTGAAGCAACGGTTATTCTCTTAGTATGTGATCTCTTTTTTCATGAGTAGAATCGGGTAGAATCGTTTGAAACTCAATCCGCCGACAAAGCTATTTGATTGTCAGAGATAGCTCCTAGCTTACCCATTAATTAAGGCCGACATCGCAATGCCTTGTACCAGTCTTAACCAAAGGCGCTCTTTTATTTGAAAGGAATACCAGAAATCATTAGGGTAGCATTAGTTGCCTTTTGAAAATGGTTATCCGTCTATGAAGTTGAAAGCTTAAGTCGAAAAACAGATCAACATAACTCGTGTTTGTACTTTGTGGTTCGAACTATCTGTATATAGGTAATTGTTAAAAATATTGGTGGCATTCAGTTCTGGTAAGTGTTTGTAAATTAAGTTTCTTACCGGTTTATGTGTTGTTAGTGGAATCTAACACCGGACGCCGGACAGTCAAAAACCAGGTTGGAGGAATGAACCATTATTTAACAATTACCCTGTAATATCGCAAGATACTTAGCTACCGAGGCCGTAGGCCGAGTCTAATAAAATCAAGAAATATTCTGCAAGACTGAGTAACATAATTGTTTTATTATTCAACACAAAGCACAGTTTATTGAACTTATTATAAGAAAAAAAATGGAAAAACCGCTATTTTTCTCCCGGACACGAATTACGTCCAGGATATCTATCGAGAAGGCGCGACGAAAATCCAGTACGACATGACCATATTTGGACATTGTCACAACAATTACTGGCACACATCAACATGTTTGTTGTTTGCTTTCCAAGGTTACTGTTTATGTCCATTTGTTTATGGTTCTCCTTCAATTGAGCTGACTGTCATGGTATAGTAGAAGTAGCTTCGTATCAGGTTAAGAATGCCAGCAATAAATGCCCCGATCCACACCATATAGATACCTAGAGCCATTAAAACTTTTGATTAGCAAGGGTGGTCTAAGAAGTGTCCAGTCATGGGTGGCTACACAGTTCCTAATTCCATATTCTTTCTAATTTCTCAATAAAGTAAATTTCGTTAAAATTCGAGAGCCACACGTGCATGTATCAATAGACCAATTTCAATATATTAAAAAATCAATTTCGAGGCTCCGGGGACTAAAATAAGGATTTGTATGAGTTTTCTCCGCAGAGCCTCGAAGTGATAGCTTTTGTCAGGAGCCATTGTGATGTGCTCCTGCTTTTGTGAAGTGTATTTTAATACAGTTCAACCCCTATTTAGCGGCCACCCACGGGGAAATGAAAAGTGACAGCTTAATGGGGGTTGGCCGCTGGGGAAAGGGCGGCGGCTGTACACAGGCTAGCCGCTTAACAGAGGTGAAAAACAATAGAAGAACCGTCATCGGAACTTGAACTACTGGCCGCTTAACAGAGGTTCGAGTCTATCGAAATTCATACTATTCGCAATATTGTCACTGCTTCAGGGGCGGACTGTCAGCTTGCATGATTTTTTTTTTCGCCCATTGCTTGTCCGTAACTTTTTTTGCCTCCTTCGATTCTTTGCAGGAATGGTTTGTTTTTTTAAAATAAATTTTATTTTTATTGTAAATTTTGTGTGTTAAATTTTTGCGCTGTCTTTTTTTTCCGCGAGAATTAATTTTCACAGCCCTACAGGATTTCCAAAACGCGAGAATCAAGTACGCGTGAAAAATAGTGTATTTAAGGCATCTCTGGATGGAGAGAGAACAGCTCTGTGGAACCATAGAGATAGAATGTACAATACTGTGAGATTGCATTACCTCCACGTCTACTGGCAAGCTCATAAGTGCCAATAGTCACTCCAACACCTGCTACCAGGAAGAATAATCCAATGCCGGCAAACATCATGGCACGATTCTTGGCATACTCGCGCCCAACTGACGATCTGCGTCATAAATAGATTCATCACAGTCACTATACCAATAGGCCATTTCCTAATTATCGTAAGCCCCTTTTTCAAGGCGAGTCTTGGTGCTCACCTTTCAAACGCAAATCAATTTCCATTCACATGAAAATGAGTTTAATTTGCGCAAGAATGAAAATCGATTTGCACAAACCTGAGGTAATTCGGAAATGGCTTATTCTTTGAATCGGTCTTCGTGCCTTTTCATCAGTCCTCACCAGGCAAAACTTGTCAAAGATTAGGGGAAGTTCTTTCTCAAGAATACGTAGGATTCTAATAGCTTTCTGTATAATTTTGCGTCGTTAAAAGTACATTAACGTTTGATGTTCTTGATAATTTTTTCCTGCGCTCAATACAACACTTCATGTATGAAAGTACACTCCCTTTTTCTGAAAACATGCACACTTCTGGCTATAGTTTACTTCTGAGGGACGGGCCATTAAAAGTGCTGAGGGTGGGTTGGGGAGGGGGACCATAAAAATTCATGCGAGGTAAAAGGACAAGAAAAATGTCGTGCACAGAAGAAGGCAAAGAAAAGTTATGCACCTGCAGAGAAAATTCTGTACAAGCAATGGGCGAAAAAAATCGTAGAAAACTGAAAATTCCCTGCCCACCCTTCCCCCACCCTCATCATTTTTCTTATTGTCCACCCTTATTTATTCAACATGCCGTACAACAAACATTAAAAAAAGAAGGAAAACAGTTTTAGTCCTTTGTGCATTTCGGTCTTTTAAATAATAACGAATTGCTAAACCATTACTTTTCTGGTTTCAAGTAAAGGGAGACGAAGAAAATTCAGTCGAACATCGTACGTATTATGTGCGTGTTCATATATACTCACGCTTTTCCGCAATGCGGACATCTTGCCAAAACATCCTTGGTGTGAAACTGAGGGGGAAAGTTCAAAAATTAACCAACATAGCAAATTAAACCACGACTTGCACACCCACAAAGAAAAACAATTTAAACGTACCACGAAGAATCCTTTGCAGTGACCACATGTGACTTGGAACGGAGCAGCTGGTACGGTCACTACTTGAGGAGTAGAGGAAGCGGCTGATAAAATTTGAGAAGGAGTAATGAACTCAGTTAATTATAACGCTACTAACATTGTTTGGATCAGCCTAGTCCCTAGGCGTTCCCCCTTGTCCGCGCGTCTCTATCGGTTGACGTCACCGCTGACAGTTGGGTTTGACCAAGCCGAGAACGCCTGGGGACTCGGCTGTGTTTGGATCATTCCAGTAGCTACAACACTAAGTAAGTAAGTAAGTAAAGTAAAACCTTTATTTAAGTGTCGATTTGTTTAGCCTCATAAGACTAATTGGGGACACTAATTAAGATACACCTATAGAGAATTAAATATTTCAGTACAGGGAAATGATTAAAATTACGGGAAAACTTATGTACAAGATATAATTAAAAACTTAAAAACTAAAATTTTCCTATTGACTACACAGATTACAGCAATTGCTGTTGTTAATTACTATCTCGTCAAGGTTTAGTTTTCTTATTTTGTTTATGAAGATGCGTAGACTTGGTGAATCCCTCTGATTTTCATTAAGTTTCGACCATAAAAACGGCCCAAGATATCTGACAGAGTGCTTGCCATAACGTATAGTGTCAAAACGTGGTAATACAAAGTCACTGTTCCGTAGCGAGTGTGCAGAGCCTTTGCGGAGAAATAGTTCAGAAACACAATCGGGTACAAGGCTATGTTTGACTTTGTACATAAGTACAGTGATATCCTGAAGCCGTCTATTATGTAAAGATGGTATATCAGCACGCTTTAGGAGTTCTTCATAAGTAGCAGAGTGGGATTTGTATATTACCCTTAGGGCTCGTTCTTGTATTCGTTCTAACTTTCTATTGTCCGATGATTTGCAAAAATGCCAAGTTAGATGACAGTAAGTTAAATATGGCAGTATAAAAGATTTATACAGTAGTAGCTTGGTCACTAAAGTAAACGATGTTAGTTTACTGGGAAGCTCAAATATAGTTTGTATATAGTTTGTTGGCTTTGTTCATCAAAATCTCAGTAGCTCTTCGGTAACCGCACTCACTCTGAGCTGAGAAAACATATGATCATCTATCAAGGAAATTCTAAATCTCGAAATGACTTTGTGCTCCGTTTGTATGAAGACAAAGTTGTCCCGACCTGTGTGAAATGCTCCCAACAAAAAAACTTGCCGTAGCGTGGGAAGTCTTCGTAGATTGAAACGGTGCCTGATGCGTGATATCACTATTAACTGGTCCCAGGTGCACAAGGCAAAACATTTACCCGAACCCCGTTATCTCGAGCTTGGATATTTCGAAATTCCCCGCTATTTCGAACTAATGTTCATTTCCCTTGGTTTTGCCTCCTTTTTGAGTCGTTTTAATTCGAACTCGGTCATTTCGAATTCCCCGCTTATTCGAACTAGGTTTTGTTTCCTTTGGAATTGATTCTACCCTTTCATTTCGAAGTTAAATTAAAAAGGTAGTTGACAAACATCAGACCCTGTAAAATCACAGTGTGACAATTGTCTTTGTCCATTAGAATTGCGCGCAATTCGCCCAATCTGCCAGTACACTGCGCATGGCAGTCGAATGCTGTGTAGATTTTTGTAGTTACACAGTTTCGTTAAGTTTACTTTCGTTTTCAAAAAACAAGTTGTTGAATATTTTGGGGAATATTTTGAGGAATTTTGACGTTCCTCAGAAAAAAAAATAATGAAAATATTGTGAAATTTTCGAATAATAAAGGCCTACCAGCATATATTTGGTAAATTATATGCTGAACCGGTTGTTTCGAACCCCCCCTTATTCGAACTATTTTCTTTTTCCCTTGCGACCTGGAATTAACGGCGCTCAACCGTAACTGAAAGGAGTTTGGAGCGAGGCGAGTGATAAAATAGGTGAGGGAATTGCCGTAGTTACCCTCCTATTTCATTTATCGCTTACTTTTGCCATGCAGGATCTGCCAGACATTTCGCCATTTTTTGGACAAATTTTTATCGCTTTTTCCCGAAGTAATTTAGAAACATATATCAGACTGAGTTTGGAAATTTTTATTAGTTATTTATTTGAGAATTTTCATCTGTAATGTTCATTATCTTTTAAAGTTCTTTTCAGCCGTGAAAATGGAAAACGAAACAATCATCCCCCACCGGCCTTCAGTCAAACGTTGAAACCGAATTCCGCATAATGACTGGCAGTTTCGCTTGCCACATTATAATCGAGTTTCATCCACGTGGTCTAACAACTTTGGAGTTCTCTTGTTCTCAGTTTCACAGTCTCCACTAAAATTTCTCTTAGACTTTCCATCTAAAATTAAAGTCCGTTTCGAAAGAATTGCCTTAAAATTTGTTTACTTTCACTACAGAGTGGCTATAGATTTGAATTCTTATGTCAATCGATCGAAATTCCCGGATGTTTTCAATTTTGCAAATTCTTCATACACTGGCAGCTGAACGCTTGCTTTCCGACCTTAAACTAAGTGAAAACACTTCTTTTCCGATCTTTGCCAAGAAAAAAAAACAATTTACTTATTGTTTAACATAAACAGAGCTGCTCTGTACAGATAACTTCGCTTGGGGTCGAACCTCACTTGAAACATTTTGGGTGAATTCTTCATGAGACGGATCATCCGTCAAGACAATCATCTGTCTAGTTTGGCAAAGAAGGGTAGTTCGTTTGGGGTTGGCGAATGGTAAAATCCGAGACTCGCCGAGACGCCAAGACCCTTGTTTGAAAATCCGAGACCGAGACCAAACATTCAAGACTTCAAGACCGAAATAAATCCACTATAAACGAGACCGTTCGAGACTCCTCGCAAAGGCTGTCCAGATCTCGAGATCGGATGAAACGTTTACGAGACCCAGGATTTTTAAAGGTACCGCTCACCACCCCTATAATTTGTCGAGAGTTCGTCTGTCAAGATGGACTACAAACAAAATATTTTAACAACGTCCGAGGGTTGTTTCGCTATTCATGATTCAACTCCCGCTGACACTGTTGGGCTTGAAAGTTAAGAGGCTTGAAACAACCGGACAAGGTTATACGCATTTAAATGTAAGTATGTGAAATGTGTTGCTTTACAGCACCTGTGTCTGTTTCTTCATCAAACGCTTGCAAGATAGGTTTAACGTCTCTGGTGTCTACTGCATCACTTGAGGCACGAGCCATTGTTGACGACCACAGTACTACGTGACGTACTGTTTGGGCGAATCAGATATTTATGGGTTATTCTGGATGTAATGGAGCCTTGGAAGTGTAACTAAACCTAGAACAATGAATAGGTCAACCTAGTTCCCAGGGTTCTCTCCTTCCCGTCCCCTTTCTCTCTAGCTCCAGGGGACGGGAAGGAGAGGACCCTGTGAACGAAGTTGTAAAAAAAAAAAAAAAAACAGACGTAAATGTCTAAAAAATGTGACTTTGTTGTACAAAACAAGCTGACGATAAACGTACATACAGTATTTGTGACTATTCTCTTCAGATCCACCAAAGAGAGGGAAAAACATTTTTTGGTGCTTTTAGTAATCTGAGCTCCGAAAAATTTAGATCAAAGTCGTCCGCTATGACAAGGCCAATTTAGGCCCCGTATACAAAGCAGCAAAACTGGCCGGTGTCACAGGGATAACTGTTTGTCCGCGATATATGTCCACCCCCCTCCCCTAGTTCCCCTGTGCGGGGGAACATATATTACGGAGAAAAACATGTCACTGGGACACCAACTTAGCGTTATGTCTCGAAAAGGCTCATGGTGTACGAAGCCACATAAAAAGATAGGCATCCGAAAGTAAAACAGTGAAGGAGACTTAGCCTGGAAACTAGGTTGTTACCAAGACAACTCACTTCTATCTTTGCTGTCATTTTTGTGCATTTTGAGCGTAGTTTATCGACTGATTCTTAATGTAGAGGGTGGCAAAGGGGGGAAGGGTGGGTCGTGATCCCGTTTCACGCACGATTTCCTCATCACGCATACTTTTAACGAAATTTTCATTCATAAATTCACGAATCACGTATCTCTTTTGGTTTCTTTCACGCATCACACGCTAATTTTTTCACTCATCCCGCATCACGCATACACCATTTGCTACCCTCAATGTAGCTTAACGTGGTTCACAGGAATGATAAAACATCCCCAATTCAGTCCTCAGCATGGGTTAACACTGCCAAGCTGTAGGATCCCGTTTCGCACAAATAAGTTATTCACCACTAAAGTTTATGAGGGAAGCAGCTGACAGAATAAAGGACTCAGTTCTACGACAAATTGCTTTCCTCAGAAATTTCACTCTATACTCCGAGTTGCTAATCACTAATATTTTGGATTTTTATCCACAAAAAACTAAAACTTTATAATAACAATTTGTAAGGAATACAAGATCTAAGTTAACAATGTTACTGCACCCAACACTAATTTGTTGGAAACCAATCAATTTACTGTCTCTCATTTCAAAGGGTGTTAGACAGAAAGGTTGTTTCAATCCATATGAATTTCAAATACACTTTATGTGGTACAGCTTTGTAGGTGGTCACATACATGTACTAACCACTTACCTGCCACCATATTGCAAAAGTTTGTTTTCATATGGTTGCAAAAATGCTAGTCATTTGCAGTCATCCATAAATATCATACAAAAAGCAAGTGTAATTTTCTGAAAAAAGCATAGTCAGCAAGCCAACCATAACTCACTGAACAGTATTCTACAACCAAGCCAGACACTGAGGGTCGTTACTAGGTATATCAGATAGGGATCACAGCACCAGGATCAACCTCATTTCCAGGGTCTCTCTTCTTCCCGTCCCATGGAGCAACGGGAGAGGAAGAAGACAGACCCTGGAAACGAGGTTGCCCCAGGATCTGGGTTCACAAGTCACGGGATCAGGATCAGCAAATTTTTAATGGGATCAGGGATCAAACTTTTGCCACGTTTTTGGGATGTGGGGTCATAATTTTGGGCCAAAAATGGAATTACTAATGAAAAAATATACCTTATTACGACCCTGACACTAGAACATCACCAAATCAATTTTAGGCTGGACATTTTCATTTTTTATCTTTTACAATACTTAAGCAATAGTGGTATATATATTTTGCGACAGTTACTACCGGTAACTGGAACACTGCCTTTTTAAAATAACATCACAAAACACAACTATCACAGGGCTCAAGACTAACATATTTTCAGCTTACTAGCCCAGTGGCCACTGCACATGTTTTGTGCTAACATTTTCACTGGCCAAAATGGCTAGTGAAGCCCAAAACCTACTAGCCAAAATGGAATTTTTACTAGTCTGTGGCTAGCTGGCTACCGTTAGTTTCAAGCCCTGTGTCAAATGAAGTCAGCTGCCTTACTCCCATCCACACCTCAGAATTAATCTAAAAGGCTGTGCTTAATAGAGGGTCTTCCAGTGCTAAAACTGACTCACTTCAACTAACGTCACTGGACCTATAACAATGTCTAACAGTATTGAAAATTAATGACTTTTCTCCCTTTATCATGAACCACATTAAAATTCCAAGCTCAAAATTCATGTTATATAAATTTCAACTGGATCATCTTTCAACATCAAATCCCTTGTGTATAACATTAAAAAGCAATTTAAAAAGTGTATTTATTTTTCATTATCCAATATTTTTGCATTTGTGGTACAACAAAGAATGTTGGTGTTTTAATTTTGAGACTGCCAATGACCATTAATTTTATTCTTTCCAGTCAAATGAGGAAAGACAAACTGCTTGCAGTTTTTCTACTATCCAATCCACAAAGGCTACAATGATGTTCAGTTTAGATACAGAAACTCAATTAACCCTTCAAGCTCTAACAATGACCAAAGCCTACTTTCTCTTTACTATCAGCTAACACACAGCTTAATATGAATAGGAAATGATCATCAAGCATGACATTTAACCAAAGTCTCTAAAGTAGAAGCATACGCAATATGGCAAGACCAGTTAAGATAATAAGTTATTATGCATGATGATGTCAGGGCTTAAGCGGTTAACTCCATAGGCGATGGAAAATAATTATCATAAACTTGAGACTTAGTCCCGATTCACACCAACTAAACATGTTTAATTAACCTGGGTTTAACAGAAAATACTAGTCAAAGAAAAAGGTAGAACTGGCTTTAACATAAGTTTTAACTTATATCCATTGATCAGTACTAAATCTGAGTTGATGAAAATCACTTCACATGATTTAAAATGAAGACAATTTGAACCCAAGTTCAATTGTTTGATTTTATTCGGGACCTTAAGCAAAAGTTAAACAAAGTGATTCTATCCACACAAAGCTGTTTGCTTAACACTTCCAATAGTTTTCATTCTCTTCACCTCTCATTTACACTTAATTTTCGGATTCTGTTATTTTTATTGTTTGTATGTAAATACTTAGCTTTTACCTTTTATCCCACTGTTTCAGAAATTGTATATATGCAGAATTTTTATTCATGAAATTCAACTTGAAAATGGCAGTGGAGAGGTCGAAACATCATTGTCATTAATTTTTTTTATCGCTCCTTTTTATATCCAAATGTTTTAGCAAGAACTTATTACTTCATGTTTAACTAAACTGCTTTTAAACATGTTTAAGCTTTGGTGTGAACAGGACAGATAAAGTATCAACTATTCTAATCAAAGGAATGGGAACTCCCAAGGTGAATTCATAAAAGACTACAGGGCATGTGTGTCCCCACAGAGACTATTCCCCTCCCTAAACCTTTGTGGAGGAGACCAGTGGCCTACTGTTTATCAATATTACACAAATGTGGGTGTAAAAGTCAAATTAGTATGTATAGGCATGCTTTTGCTATGATTCTCCATGATGTCAAGTTGCTCATGGTTCTCCTTCAATTGAGCTGACTGTCATCGTACAGTAGTAGCAACTTCTTATCAGGTTAAGAACACCAGCAATAAATGCCCCAATCCATACTACGTAGATACCTAGACAAATAAGAAAAAAGTGAGCGAGTGCCAATAGAATGCCCTAAATACCTCATGGGGGAAGGGGGGAGGGGGGATCTGTGGATGTTTTGTGAAACCACACATTATATAGAAATTATAAGTTGGACAGATTGTAATATTTTAATAGGTGACGCAGTTTCTTATGAGCATTTTACCAATTCACGAATTAAGATTTGATTTAGATGTACATGCCAAGCATTCACACATGTAATCAGGAGGTCATAAGTTTAACTTGTGTTTCTTTTCCCAAGTACAAGACATGTGTCACAGGCTAAAAAGGACAGTTGTACGTCTTTCATCTGTCATTTACTTGTGCCACTGTTCTTTCTCTCACCTCCAGAATTTCTGGCAAGGTCTAGTGTGCCAACAGTCACACCAACACCTGCCGCCAAGAAGATGAAACCAATGATGGCAAATATCGTGGCTCGGGTCTTCGCAAAATTACGGCCAACAGAGGATCTAGAATGAATACATGAAAGTTGCAGAGAGGTTATCAACTTGAAAAGAGAAAAAAAATAGCACAGAACATGTTAAATGTCATACACAGTATCTAAACTCACATTCTCCTGCAGTGAGGACATCTTGCCAGGTGGCTTGTAGTGTGAAACTGGGAAGAGAAAAAATTGAAAGTGAACCAACATGGAAAAGAAGAACACGGAAAATGCACCAAAAAAAAAACCAAACAAACAAAGGAAAGAAAAGAAAAGAAACTAAAACTCACAGAGAAAGAACAGTGAAACATACCATAAAGATCTCATTGCAGTGCCCACAGGTCACTCGGAATTGAGCCCTGGGTATTGCAGGCATAGTCATTATTGGAGGAACAGTCGGAGCTGGAGCAAGATTAATTATTCTCTTGCTGAAAAAAAAATATCAATTCCATCTAATTATATCATAATTTAAAACCAAACTCTAGGGACAACAGGCTCCAGTTGTTCAAAGAATGGATACATTTCATTCTTCTGGTGGATAACTTGTTATCCAGATTGGAAGTGATGCATTTTATGCACTGGATAGCAGCTTATCTGCTGGATAGAGTTATCTGCACTTGGAACAACTGGGGCCAGATCTCTGCAAAAGAAGATTTGTTTAAGTGGAGAAGAGGAGGAAGAGTAAACTATTTGGCTGTTTTTTGTATTAAATAACATTGAAAAGGTTCCCAGGTTTTTTAAGCCACAACCATACTTGGCAAGTCACATCACCATAACAGAAAAATAGCCTGAAACTCACGTGGTGTACATTTTTTGAAATAAAAAACCACATTTACATGTATGTCAAACAGTCACAAAAGTCACTAAAGCATGGATTTGTTCATTTTTTCAGAGCACAGTTATTTAATGATTTACATAAACTTATAAACAAGGCTGCAATCAAGCAATTTGCACAAAAATAATTCTGTACTCAATATCCTTTTCTTCAAGTTATGGATTAAAAGATCAATTTTCTTTCTCTGCAACTCAATGTCTCGATACAGAACTACACTGTAGGGGTTACTAAATTCAGTGCAACTAAAAGCTATAATGTATCTTTTGGATGCACTCCATATCGCATGCATTATTATTATGCAAAGATGATGCTCTCCCTCTGCTATTACTGCATGTTTCTTTGCTATTAAATTAAAAAGAAGCACAACACTCATTTCACAATTATCCAAAAGGCATATGTCACTGTAAAATATAAATGCACACAACTCACCAGTTTGCCCTTGGGCAAGATATTCTGACAGAGGACACTTTACATGTCAGTAGAGCATTACACGGACACCGAATGTACTTCTTGCCTGCTGGAGGTGGTTTGATTGGCTGTTAATGAGAGAACATTATTTCTTAATCAAATGACAACACTGAATGGTGAAAGGTAAGTGAATAGAGCACAGTTGTCTGCTTCATTACGTTGCTGACTAAAAGTGTAGAAAGTCAAGGAATACACTGGATTCACAAAGTGTTTGGGCAATCATTGGTCTTGAAGACCATTGAATGGTAATGTACTAATGAATGACAATGCTATCAAAGAGTGAAAACAGGTCTTATACACATGAAGCGCATATGTAGCCCACGTCAAATCACAGTTTGGAATTATGAATCTAGTGTCACTTCTCCAAATACAGTGTGAATGGCATATTTTCATATCAGTTGTTAAAATTGTCAGAGCAATCCATCTCCAGTGATCACTTTCTTTATTCAAATGCATTTAATACTTAATCAAGAAGCAACAATACAACTTAGGAGATATTCCATGCTGATCACTGTTACATGTTTAAGGATCAAAACCCTCAGCAGTCATTATGGTTACAATTCACTCGTTGAGTGATGAGTCCAATACTCACTGTGGCCTCTTGGCAGTTAGCACACTTCACTACCCGTTGATGTTCTCTTCCTTTTATGTAAATAAGTTGCTGACACACTCGGCAGATCACAGATGGTTCCGTGTTCATTGGAAAAGGAGCTGCATACGGTGGGGGCATTTCAGAGTAAGCCGGTGGAGGTGTTCCAGGAACCGGTGGTGGCCCATCTAAAACGAAAAAAACAGAAAGTATGAAACTTCAGCACAGCCTCATACATTTTTACATGCATTCTGTGACTCAAACTCTGTTTTTGGAACAGGGTTAGTATGCCAGTGATGCATGTATATTGGGTTGTGCAGAAATCTTTCCCACATAAAAATCAAAGGGTAAGTAAGGCAGACCTGTGGTAAATATATCTTAGTTATTAGGTGTTTTAGCGTGTATTATCACTGAGTAAAAAGAAAAACTTTTTTTGTCAGGAAAGTGTGACAGGTTTTGTGTGATACGCTCTGGGAAAAATATAATAGCCAACCTGTAAAACAGGTTTTCTACAGAACAAATAACAAAACATATGATATCGTGGAATATTTGTACTTGTCTCGTTCATTTTCTGTATAACTAACAGAGTTGGATAATAAAGGGGGTTATGATAGCTTCAGTGGGTTTCTGACCAGATAAGGCACTTTGGATTTGCAAAAAACAAGCATAATTCATACTTGGCTGAAGCTGCCAACTTTAGTGTACTAAAAAGTTTCAAATCTTTCCAAATCACAAACTGAAAGATGTTGTAATTATTAACCAAGCTGGGGGAAAACCGAACTACATACGGTACAGGCGTCAACTTAAAAGCCACAGCCAAGTTGTACGAGGTTGTAAGCTTACTTATAAAATCAACAACATCGAAACGAAATATGCCGTGCTACTGTACAATGTACATGTATATCATTTCAAGACAACAAAAACCGAGCATATTGATACTGATGTGTTACACAAACCTTATACCATTTGATCCGGGACAATTAACGATCACGAGAAGAATATTATCCGGTGAAATAACCTGAATAACGAAACCGCTTCATTTTCTTTCCCATAACTTCTTTCGT
>OX419339.1:6601684-6654184 GCA_948470475.1 Galaxea fascicularis
CCCAAGAGTACAGTATAACCCAGTGTTTTTATGTCGATAATCTGGCCACAATAGGCTGTTCTTTGTATGAAAAGACAGCTGTCATGTAAAATTCAGGAATAACAGTAAAACAATCTTATAAACATATAATAATAAAATGATAAACCTATGGATATTTTTGTTTAATACTGATAGGAAAGCAGAGGAGTATGTGTAAATATTTGTGTGAAGCCTGTTCGAGGCATTCTGATAGTGGGGAGTGTCAAGATTATTAAAAATTGCGGCACTGGAAAATTCCCCTCTTCCCGCAAAAAGAGGAAATCAAATTAACAAAAAAAAAAGTGTCAAAAAAAAAAAAACGTGCAGGGGACTTAACCCCCCCCCCCAAAAAAAAAAGTCCTGTAGAGCGAATGGCCATAAAAAAAATCATACAAGCTGAAAATGAACCACCACCCCTCCCCTCCCCTTCCGCCATCACTTTTCTAATAGTCCGTTCCTTAAAGGATGTGTTGTGATTATATCCAAGACGAGAAAATTACGAAGTCGCACAAGAAAAAAAAACCAAAATCAATAAGGCATATCAGAAAATTGGAAATTTGTCCGAAAAAAAAAGCCACGTTTAAGACTTCCGAAAATAAAAGAGCTGTTAAGAACAAAAGGTGATTTGATCGCCTTCTGTGAGATGAAATCAAGTCTAGTCAGTTATCCACGGGTCAGTTTTGAGTAAGTGAGCTGTGTCTTGCGATAAAGGTTTAACAGCAAGTTAATTTCAAGGATGTCAAAATTTAAAAAAACATTCCATCAAGGAAATGCGGAAAAGATCAAAACTGAGGAAACAAAGAAAGAAGTCGATTTTGTTTTGGTGCTTAATACATTCTTGTGGGCCACAAACGTACAAACGTTTCAACAAAATAAAGTCTGTAAAACAGAAGCTGCGAGAAGCATTTAATTGAGCTGACTTTCTACATTTCTAAGCGAAGAAATTAAAGATACTCTTAAGCCTATGCTGCCAACGACTCAGACGGGGGTGACAACTCTAACAAACGCTGTTTGAGCAGTATGATGTCTAACTCAGAGCCGTCCCGAAAATTTCGCAAGTCCTTCCGATGGTTTTGAGACTTTTCCGAAAAATTTTAACCGCGCGATAGTAATGGCAATCGAGGAAGTATTCGAGTATTTATTTTATCAGTGTACATTTTCAGTAGGACATTTCTTGGATAAAGTAATTGAAATGAAATTCGTGTCCATTGTCCCGAGTTTTTACTGCAATGTCCCGGAATTATCTCTTGTTCCACCAAAGCTCTCTTAGTCTCCTGATTCTCGGCAAAATCTCCAGATTCCCGAACTAATTTTGCTTTTCTCCTGAAACAGGCATTGTCAGAGTTATCGATCACCTTGCGAGACACATATCTAATCGCCGAGTTCATCGGAAATATTAGACAAAGGCCTTTCATTGTACAGGAAACTAATTACTCGTTTTAAAAAAGTTGATGACACTCGTAAGCCGGAGTTGGCCTGCTCTTCATTTAATATTGTGACACTTTTCTGACATAAGGGTGTCAACCGCAACACCTCGTTAAGATCAAACGCGACAGCTCCCATAGCGTCTAGTCCGGGCCATATAAATTCCTTGTACTAAAAGTACAAGGAATTGTATGGAGCTCTCCGGGGTACTTACAGTGGAAGCCGTGTGTGTCTTCTCATGACTTTCCTCTGGAGATCACGCGCGAGACTCCACGCTTTCGGCGTTTCCAACGCGTTTGAAGGCAAACAGGCTCAAGGCTCTATATCAAAGACGCCAAACCAGACGCGCGGGGAGATTATTTATTAAACGTGGCGTAAATTTACAGAATACCAAAAGAGCAAATGCTGGTGGACGAACTTAACGACCAAATGAGATATCTATTGTTTATTTCATCACCATGGCGGCGATGACGTTACGTGAACACCACCTAACCACGTAACCGGAAAAACAATTACCTTTTTTTCTCTCGAAGTAAGTCAAAACTCCGACATGTTCAACTAAAAAATGACTAATAAAAATTTTTTCGTGAATATGATACTAATCGAGTAATACACGAATCTACGAATTTATGAATTTTTAATGAGGGAAGCAATTTTTTCCCAAATAAATAATATCAAACACCTTGAAAATTAAATCGTTGTCTGGCTGAATCGCGTTCGTGTACTGCACACCGCACTAATACAATACCCTGGTTTTGTAATGATTGTAATTACAGCTATCTACACTTTATTTAAAATATTACAAGAACGTAATCGGCAATATTCATCCGCGATACGTCCTTGTTTTAGGCCCATAGGTTTGAGCCAAGATACGTATAATTAGTTTCAGAACGCGTGCCCGAACTTTTAACGCACCTATCAGTGTCAAGCCCGAGGGAGGGGGAGGAGGGGGAGGAGGGGGGGGGGGTCGGGCATGGGGTGAGGATTTTGACATTTTCTGAAAAAAATTATCAAAATCCCCACCCCCGGGCAAAAAATAATTGTCAAAAGTATCAAAATCCCCTTCAGTCCTTGTTGCACATAAGAGGAAAGCAATAAAATTCCCCACCCTGGGGCCATGATGTCCGATCAAAATCCCTACCCTGGGGATTTACGTGACAGTCAAATTCCCGTGGTTTGCCCGACCCCCCCCCCCCCCCTCGGGCTTGACACTGATAGGTGCAAAAGAAAGAACTGATGAATTCACCGTAGGCGGTCAAATATCGAAGCAGCATCTAATTTAAAACAGGGTCGTAACGAGGTATATTCGTGATCCCACTTTTTGACCCAAAATTCTGAACCTGATCTCCAAAACGTGGGAAAGTCTGATCCCTGATCCCACTAAAAATGTGATGATCCTGATCGCGAGTCTGTGATCCCAGATCCTGGGTCTATGAACCCTGATCCTGGGGCTGTGATCCCAGATCCCGGATCTATGATCCCAGATTCCGGGTCTTTGATCCCTGATACCATATACCTCGTTACGACCCTGAATTTATGTAGTTTTAAATTGTAACTCAGATATAAATCTCATTTACAGACGTGTCTTAAACGGTGAACTGAATGCGCATGCGTGTAGCACCCATAGTTGAACTCCTGGCTGTGATTGCATCTCTTTCCGGAGTTCTCTGTCGACTCTCCGTTGACTTGCTTCATCGACATAAACGGACGACAGTCACAGAACAGCGGGCATCTCCAAGAGAATACCGACTGATCACTCCGTATCATTTCAAATCATGTCTTGTTTCAATAGCGACTTCAAATTGCAAGCCGGCTCCCGGTTTCCTTTTAAGCGATGTGCGGCAAGCATTTTCCTCAGAAAGCTGCTAGGAAATCATAGTGCGCGAGTTATGGCGATCCACCTGATGCGTATCTCGGCGGCAGGTTCTGCGAGTGGCGAGGTAACTTGGAAACGATCTCTGCAGTTAAACATGGAGTTTCCACATGATAACCTGGCCATCCTCCCCTCCGGTCACGACAGTACAGCCATCACTCGATACATCAATACATCGAATGGCACCTGGAAAGATTGAACAAAGAAAGCGGAGTGAAAAACAAAACACAGTCAGGGTATCCGTGAAGGCAGAGGCACAGTCAACCTTTCAAACAGGTGTCGAGGCGAGGGAAACAGACATACGCGTAAACCAAGCGGGAGACGAGGGGAGGGGGGTGGGTGGGGGGGAGAGCAGAGCAGAAGGAGAATAGAGGGAAAGGAAAGTTCGTTTGAACAATGCAAAGGTAGTAAGAAAAATGAAAAATGAAATATGAAATACAAACATAACGTTAGCATAACAGACGTTTTGTATGTCAGATGGATGCAAAAAGGGAAGCCCGAGGCAATCGTTCCCAAGGTAATTTGAAGAGCGGTTTCATCTCCGCGCATAGGAATGGAACTTAAGAGAAGCAAACTTCAGTACCTTCATGAGCAGTTATTCTGCAAACCTCTTGAACATTTATCAGGTCCCAGATCTGCAGATAGCCAGATTCCCCACCTGCCAGCACCATCTGACCATCCCATACCGCGCACCTGTAAAACCAATGTAAAACCATAACAATTTGAGATGAACGTTAGACTCTAAAAATGAAGGACATCATCCTGTTCAGTATATTAGGCATTGACTCATTGCCTGCATGATGTATGTGAAACGAACCGCACCTGATTTCTTCGCCAACGTCTTTGGAATACACTTCAGTTCCCGTATGGACATCCAACACTCTCATAAAGTGGTCGGCGCCACAGGAGAGAATCCGCTGTCCATCTGAAAATAAAGGGTACAAGTTAGACCAGCCTGTTTTTCTTGTTTTATACCTTCGCAATATGGACGAATAAAGTTGAAGGCACGGCTACGTTGATAACAACGGATCACGAAAAATTGCTAGTCTGGCTTACCTGGGCTGAAAAGCACTGTATGGACAGTCTCTTTATGAACTGAAAGAAAAAGAAAACGAACGTGTTTATCACGTTATTCTACATATTTTTTGCGTAATGCTCAGAAAACGTTTTGACCTTTTCAGCTGGAGATTGACTGCAAGGCTTGGAAATAAAAACAAACTCATTTAACTCTTTACATCCCAATAGTGATCACCATCTAAGCTCTCTTTACCATATCACTAGTTGATCAATAATACAGGGCATGAGAATACAGGAAATGATCACCAGAGATCAGTTGATTTAGTGTTTATACAAATTCTCCCTACATGTAACAAATGAAATATGTGAGTACTGAAAGGAGATTACACATTTTGATATTGGAGAAAGTTCAATGATATTTTTTCCAATTTGTCAGTCAATGTATTCCTCAACACAAGGTTGAAAGCTTCGAATCGTTGGAACCCCTCGGTTTCGTCTATAAAAACAAATTTATCGGCCTCAGTTCTCATATGAGAAGACACAAAGAACTTTCGAGACAAAAATTGCCGAATCACAAAGTTAACCGGATGAAAGGCATGATACAATTAAACAAGCTTTAGCTTACTGGGATGGTGACTAATGGCCGCTTGCTGATCAATGTTCCATAGCATCACTGTCCCTACATACATAGAAAAACAACAATGAGAACTTTACAGCACAACAACCGCAGCGATGAAAAACGAGGACCGCTCGTACAGTAGATTCACTGATGTCAAAGGGAGAGATCATTAGATGAAAAATTAAAATGAACTCAACAGGGTTTTGACTGCGACCAGTCTCTCTTTTACTCTAAAATCTGTGGAAAGACCGTGATATGTAAGCGACAAGCGGCGATCGGCGAAGCCGCGAGCAACTAATTTTAGCGACAGATTTTAGAGCAAAAGTGAGACTGCTCGCAGTCTAAACAGAGCTCATAACCAGAAGTTAAGGTTCTCACCATCCATTGTCCCAGTTACCACAAGCGTGTTCGTAGGATCAAGATCCACAGAATTCACCTGCAAAAACGGAGAAGTAGGCTATCAGAATTAGCTTATTTGCACGTAAATATGGTTCATACAGGTGAAAAGAGCTTTTATTCAAGGACTTTTCCAGGACTTTTCCAGGACTTTATCACAAAATTCAAGGAGTCCATCCGATCACAGCATTTGCATAAGGCCTTTTTCCTGTCACCTTTGAACGCAGTCACCCAACCTTTGTAGAGGGAATTACGTTCCCAGTGCTGATTAAATATATGCAGTTTCTTCTTTGACCTTTTGAATTCATTTGACAATAAAATGAAGAGCGCCAAAGTTGAATAAATTTCACGCTTCTTCGAGCGATGCGTCAAGCTACATTTCCCTTGTGGTTTTGTTTGCTTGGAGCTGGGGGGCTTCACAATGCACTTGGGAAACCCGATTGGAAGGCGCGGTTACTTAGATCTTTTGAATAAGAAACACTGAATTGTCCTGATATAAAAGCCTTGTCTTTTTTGAGACTTCAAAAGCGTTCCTCGGGTGATGTGATACAATCTTTTTCATCTTTTGACGTGAAAATGAACGTATTTTGCTTTAGTCTCAAGTATTCAAGGACTTCTTCATAACATTCAAGCACTGCACCTACAAATTCAAGGAGTTTTCAAGGACAAAATCATTTTCAAGGAGTTTTCAAGGACCAAGCAGTTTTTCAAGGAGTTTTCCAGGCCCGTGCGAACCATGATAAATCAACACCACGAGGACAGAGATGGCCACAATATGAAGACCAAAAAGAGGATACTGGGAGAACATTAGGAAAAGAGAGGAGGAAAAAAATTAGATCCCAAGGCGTGAATTGAGAAGAGGTGTAGTCATAAACGAAAGCTTATTTTGCTGTTGTATAAGAAAAAGGAAGGAACAGGATCGGCGCAGGCAGCAAAAAAAATCTGCAAAGGACTGAAGACTTACTTCAGTGTCGTGCTCAAGCTCAGCCTGAAACAGAAAACAAACAAAAACAAGGGCGTGAAATTAAGCAAGATAAAGATGTGATTCTCCTCTTTAATAAGGCCAGAATTAGTCAAAGACGTCAGCGGTTAATCAAGACGTTTACTTCAGTTGTCCGCTTCACTGTTAGATCATCATTCCTCGCTCTTCTTTTTCTTAATGTATACATCATAATTAATTGCTAAATTTTTCCACCTCCAGTTGTAATGTTTGTTGAAATGCAAATAATCGTGAAAAAGTTCCAGCATCAATACTTAATAACCAAAATGATGTACACTAAACGAAAACCACCCGACAGGGATTCCAAGCAAATGAGTTGATCACTTGGCCTCGTCAAACGGATATCGCCTTCTGTTCAAGATGACCTTTTTCCTACAAGATCGTTCCAGACAAGTGAAAAATTGATGAACATTTTGTGCTGCTGAGGGGTAAAATTTTCACTAAAAAATTATTCCCTTTTCTAAACTCAGAAACAGACTAACCAGGATCTCCGGCGGAGAGGGTTTCTTGCCGTCTGGCTCAGGTAAAAACTTCCAAACCTTCAAGTAAAAATTTGAAGCAAAACTGTTGCACTTATGAAAGCCCAAATGAGGATTCGCCATTAGAGTGTTGTTGTAAAAGACAAACAGACCTAAATATTTAGGTTCAGGTCAGTTTACAATAGGTTAGTTTAGATCACTACTGGGTTAGTTAACTCGGTAATGACACTACAATATGCAAAAATACGTTAAAAACATATTGCTAAACATGACTATTGTACAAGCTGTACAAGTTATGGCGCCAAATGACCCCAAAACGTGCTAATCCGTCATGACTATAAGCTTCTTGAAGGCAGGAACAATGAGCCAATCATTAGAACCAAGTAATCTGTCTTACCTTGACTGTTGAATCCCACGATGCAGTGACTAAGATGCCATCATTCCACGACAAACATGAAACTGGGAGTAAATAAAGACACGGCATGATATATAGTCATAAGGACAGGAAAAAAGTGAAGGAAAAATCAAATCAATCATTTGTCTTAGCTCATCCATATTTGACAGAATTTCAATACTGCATCGGCACTTAACATTACCATAAACGCTCAAAATCGGATCCACACTCACTTGCATCATCGTGGCCTGACTTAGTGTCAACAACTCTTCCATACTCCACAGAGTAAATGTATCTGCATTCCAAAACGATTTAACGATCAAGTTAGCTTGCTTAGCTGGCGAAACTGTTGGGCCTTCTTTTTGTTACAAGCATTGGCCGTGTACTCAAGCAACCAGTTCACCATAACAGCTGATACCTTCGTACAAATATCTAAGGGAGTGTTCCTTTGGGATGATCCAGACCAGAATCAATAATCTAAGATCACTCAGATCATGGCACATCAAAGGAATCCAGAAATCCACTCTGAGCAAGGGTTCTTAGGTTCCTTTAATGCGCCATGATCCGAATGATCTTGGATAACTGATCCTGATTTGGATCATTCCAAAGGAACGCACCCTTAATTTCACCTCCAGATAACGAGGTTTCCTTTAGTATAAAGGTAAGGGATTCACTGGCAAGAATGGAGAACGAAAGACACCAACACTCACATTTTGTTATCCCAGGATCCTACAATGATAGTCTTCGAGTCTGGCATAATGGCGCAAGATGAAAGAGCCTATATGAGGAAAAAATGGATGGTAAAATTGTAGCGTGGTGAATATATGAATGAAAGACGTGATTTATTCAACAGTGTCACACAAAAACTGGGAAAAAAGGATTTCGAGTTCTCCTAACAGGAACCTATACCGTTCCGATTACAAGTTCGCATGTTCTGCCACTGAGCTTAGGCCATTAAACAGTGTTTATGAACAGTGATACTGAATTAATCAACTGTGCTTCACTTAAGTTGTACAAACACTGAGCTTCATACCATTGATGACAAGTTGATGCCTCTCAGTTGCTGCCTGGTTTCTATCGAGTACATCTTCAGCTGTGTATCTGGAGAAACGGCACGTTTAGTAAGTGCATGAGACTGTCGTTTGCCAGCAAACGAGTAACAGTACTTGGCTGGCTGTTATGGTTACCCTGCCTGCCAAGTTTTGTGCTTTGCTCTGTTCATTGTATTGCTCTTGCTGCTGGTTATACTGTTCGTCTCATTTCGTTATTGTTATATGGCGTAGCAAAAACAACAGAAATAAAATAACTTCACAAAAAAATGACGTTTGAGTTGATTAAGAATTGCATATTTCAGGGGCACCAAACAAGAAACTTCGATGAAATATCTGTTCGCGAGAGTCTACCCGTTCTAAGACTTTTGGATAATGCATTGCCAAAAAAGCTTCTGATCCTTTATTTAAAACATCACCTAAAAGATTCGCAGCCAGGGAAATCCAGGGGAAAATAGTCTCTCAGATTTTCGGAAGGGATATTTTTGCAATTTTTGGCTCTTAAAAAGGTCGCCTAGCATTTTCGGGTAAGCAAATACTTCGCAGAGAAGTTCTTCGAAGGTAACGTTCAGCTAGCAATTTCTGAAATGAAGATTTCAGACCCTAAAATTTTCGGGAACTTCAATTCAGTTTCAGCTAAGAAATCCGAACAGATCAAATTTTTCTAGCTGATTAAAACACCTCTTTAAACGGTCTTTAAAAATTACAAGGAGCCTAGAAATATCCCTCAACGGTTTTTTTTTCTTAATTTGCTCGTTGGGTGCCCCTAGCATTTGACAGTCTGCCTTATTGGATTTGAACATGCCGATCTCAGTATTGGTGGGCTTCAATTTACAAAGCGGAGCTTCGTTTTTGACAAGTTACGTGCCACTGAAAATCATTTCTGTGAGTGATGTATATGAAATGAAATCAAATGAAGACTGATCCCCGCAGTTGAGTACGCAATTATATGCAATTGCATAAAGAAGCCTGAAAAATCAGGTTTCTTTACGCAATTGCATATAATTGCGTACACAACAGCGACGATCGGTCTTCATATAAAATCATTTCTGTTTTGGCGCTTGCAAAGTTCTCTACGCTATCCATCAGTAAGATATTTTCGCGCTCCAATAAACGGTTTCAATTTCATTTTCACGCGCATTTCAATGGCAAGTCAGTTACACAGTTTCCGTTATTTTCCTTCTTTCACTGAACCTTCCCCCGCTTGACAAATAATGTCTCAAAATTTTGCTCTGGGTTAAAAAATGCGTAATATACATGTTACGAATGTATTGTACCTTGGGAAACAGAGAACACATTCTTGCAATCCTTGGACAGCCGTACAGACGTCACAGTGCTGGAAAATAACGCACCATAGCAATGAGAAATCTTTGAAGGAACAAATTATATTAAACAAACGACACTGGATAAATAGCAGTCTAAGCATTTTAAATCATTACTAGTAGTGAAAAAAGAAAGGAATAAGAATTAGAAAAATGGACCAAGAAGAGGAAAATGACCACAAAACAATAATCGGTTGGACCGGTGTAGGAACAGACAGATTGAAAGAGAGCTTTTTAAAGGGAGGAAGAGTGGGCGGGGTTACTGTTGTTAAATGGAAATTTTTACAGTTTGAATATGCTATTTTATGGAAGCTCTGGTCAAGAAAAAATGTTTCTCGCGTTATGTTCAGCTTAATCTAGTATATTTAAAACATTTTCCCAGTAAACAAACAAATCAATGTTTAATCTTTTCATTTCATGCCATTTCCTTTTATCCTAATTTTTTTTGTTTGCACTGTGGTTACATATTGGGAATTATAACATAAGTTCAAGTTTTCTTTTATAACTCTTTTATTATTATTTTTTTTTTCGGAAAATATTTCCAACAACGTTTATTAAAAACAGTTTAATATGAAATTTAATACCCTAGTTCTTAGTCAAGGAATGAACTTGTTCATGCATCAATTTATTTTAAAACACAAACCTTCTGTGTTGCGTGAGCGGACTGTTCGTTATATTGACATTCACAGAACAAGAGGAAGAAGCTTCCCTACACAGGACACATCAGGTTAACATACGTAGAGTCTCAACATCATAATCGGGGAGCAAGTATCTTTTCACGACTATGAACTTCGGGCCGCACTGCTAAAATACACGATGAATTCAAGCTGAAGAGACACACTTGAGGCACTTACTAGTGCTTTTAAGTTTGGAACGCAAAATTGCATTCCCCCGAGTGATGTAACAGAAAAGAAAAGAATTAAAAACCTCAGTTTACGCTTTCAAGTTACCAATATTTTTAGCAGGCTTTAATAATGAGTTACTACCACGTTCAAAAACTGTTTGAAAATATTCCATACCGTGCGTTTGTCCTTGATGTTATTATAATCGCTCACAATTAACAATTTCATGAAACGTGCGATGGTTCGGGAGTTTCTCGAGTGAATTGGATTTAAGTAAATTAATTAAAAATATGAAAATGTCTCTGTAAAAAAAGAAGAGGGCTTACGGAGAATTGTGAAGACAAGAGGGAAAATGAAAGAAAGAGAAAGCTCATCAAGAATGTCACATTATGCACTTTACCAGTTAATAGAAAAATGACCAGCAAAGAAAAGAGTAACTAGAGCTGAAGGCATACGGAAGTACAGCCTTACTCTTTGTGGAGTTTGTGACACGTTGCTCGTTGCAGTTTATCCATGTTGGTCCACTGAGAATGGTTGTGGTTTAATCCTTCATCAAAGTCAACTGAAACCCCAAGGAGATTTTTAAGTTGCCGAGGGAAATTTCTGCGTTGTTTAAACGCACGTTTTGCTGACAGGACAGAAGTAGCGAGAGTCTTCCATCATTCCACAGACACTTAATGGGAACCGCCTGTGCAACCCAGGGGGGTACTTCGGATTTAAAGTGACGGGGATGATCGAATGAGGGAAAAATTCAAAACCAAAAAAATTCCCTGGACCAAAAATTAACCCCCAAAACTCCCATGTCGGATCTCTGAGTCTTACAATTTCAAGAAAGGATTGTACTTTATTCGCAGAGCTACGCGGCCGGAATACGCGGGCACCACCCCCGGGGTATAACTTTTTAAGGATATTTATATTACTCTTAATAATGCTCGCAAGCTTTACGATATTAATAAACAATACAAATTTTACAGTTGGTGCATTGGCACTGTAGTAAGCTTTCTTCGTGAGTCTTTTTGAAGGAGTATTCCTTTGTTTTTGTTACCGACTAATGGAAGAGTGACTGATGACAACATCTTCTAAATTGATTGGTCTTTAATATACGTGTATTGCGAGATTAAAGAAATTAATCTCTTTAAGGCACCGTAGACGTTGGAACGAGAATGTCAAAATAATGCACAAGTCAAACAACTTCTCATTCTGTATTCACTTACCATTGACCTTGATAACTGGCACATTGCCTTGATTGTTGGAAGCTAGTTGACTGTGACTCTCTCCATTCAGAACACTGCTACTGATGGGGGAGGGGGTGGTGCTGGCGTCAGGACTCACCCCAGTCACCTGCAATTTGACCAAAAAGGATCCCAAAACTGCTCACTTGCTCAATTGCCATTGTAATTGCAATTGCAATTGCAATTGCACTGCGCTTGCATGTGACCGCAAAAGAAGATTTTTCTGGCAGCATCTTTTTGCGACTGTCCACGACCGTTTTAGATCATAAGTCATACGAAAAGTTAAGCACATCATAGTAAAAATATCAACAAAATTGTCAAACAGAAAACAAAGAATGGTTGAATTGGATATAACTGTACTTGATGGTGAAAATGAAAGAAAACATAAAGACACTCTGGAATACTAAAATTTCTACTGTTTTCACATTATTTATTTTCTTTCATCTGCTTGATCGTTCATTCATTCATTCATTCATTCATTCATTATTATTATTTTTTATTTCGGTTGTCTGATTTACCAGTTTCTGTGGATGTGGGCTTGTGAATAACTGTTTAGGCGTCTGTCCAAACTCAAGAATCTGAGCTTCTAACGATGCTCGCTCATTTGGATCATCAATCCTGTTTGATCAAGAAACAAAACCATTTAACGACAAGATAATACTACGTAAGTAGAAAGGGAAGTTCAAAAAGGTTTGTCGGTTGCGTTTTGTTTCATCTGACCACCACCTGTTGAACTATGGATTTCACTGTAACACAACAGTTAACATGAATGATTGGATTCGGCTCTCCCAGATTTCTGAGGCAGGAAAGCACCCAAGTTTGTATTGGTTATGAATGTGCCTTGGAATGGTTTTGGAGGAGGTCTCTAGTCATCAGTGGTCAAATACTGAATTCCGTTTCACCTCCGTTTCAAGGCAAGGACTGTTGCAAAGTTTAGTAGATAGAAATAAGTCTTCACGTGCAAACGAAAGAAACTCATTAACACTTGAATAAAAAAACGTGCACTGGGCATCGTTTTGATAAAGAGGCTGAAAGTAACGCGAAAATGGTCCGTGGACTATGACGTCACCGGTTGTGATGATTGGGAAGGTGCACTAGTCTTAACCCCAAGCTTCCGATGCGAAGGTCAGTCCCCTCGGTCAGTAAACGTATTGACGCCGCCGGAAAACGAATGGGAACCAGGTTGTGATCTCACTAGAGGTTGTACTGTATTCTGCCGTGATAGTTCTTCGGCGCTTAGGCCTGTCAAACTGTTGGGAACAAACACTTAAATTTTTTAAAAAAAGAGTTGTGTTTCTTACCCGTCGAGGTCAACCGCTCCCTCATATGTTAGGTAATAAAATACTGAAATAACAAACAAACGGATGCCATGACTGCCGGTCAAAATACCATTTCATTCCACACAAGAGCACACAAGGTTTCAGCAAACCTCATTATTAAAACACAAAATAAAATGAAATATGAAACTAAAGCATTTGGTGCCACTAAGAAATGCACTGTTACCATTGTCAGCTTTCCATGCCTCGTGCCCTCTTTGTTTATATCCAAATATTAGGTCGATCCAGTGGTGAAGTCTTTCTGACACACAAGCACTTTCAAGAGCTTCACGGTTCTTTCTGATGAAGTCTCCCGAATCTAAAACAAAGACAAAATAGCATGCAGGAGTGTAGCTTTCGTAAGGGTGAAAACGTGATTTAACAGGATGGACATTTTTACTATTTTTGGTGAAACTGTACCGCAACTGCATGACACACACACACAAAAAAAAACTTTTTTCCCTTTCAAGAAATAACCGAAGTTAGAACACAAACAAAAAGATATCGGTTGACAATATATTACGCGTAAGTATAGTGTTAGTGAACATTTAACGTTTGAAAGGGCTGTGAGATAGAAATTTTGAGGCTTTTTGGTCAAAACTGTGCGGAAACTCAAGCTAAGAACGTTTTTCCTCGGTGATTTTCTCGAAGACAGAACAAAGTAGCTATGGTCAGTTCTTGTTGATTTCTACAAGACTTTTGAATTCATTTCCATCCACAATAGTCCCAAAGAATGGGTCCAGTGTCAGAAAAGACGATAATCTGTTGTTTGGGGAATACAGTCAAACCTCTATTAAACGGCCACGCTTTCTATTAGGCGACCTGTAATCAAAGTCCTGATGAGGATTCTGCTGTTGTTTTTTTACCTCTATTAAGCTGCGAGCTACAGTAATATCCACTTCCACGAGGCTGGCCGTTTAATAGGAGATGAATTGTAATTCTGTTTTCATGATCAAAGGAACAGCATTTCGTTCAATCGATAGCTAATGAACAATGAATTGAATAGTTGAATACAGTTTAAACGCATTATGCGCTCTTTTGGGAAACCTTGGCGCGAAAATTGTGCGTGGCCCTCCAATGAGTCTGTGACGCGCCACTGCAAGGCGGTCCAAAGTCCAAACAAAATTTCGGGCCAGTTTCGTTTCTTTGTTCTTTTTGTTTTTTAGGCAAACGCCATGTATGCATTCGGCAGAATACTAATAACACAAACGTTCTCATGAAAACCGCACCCAGAGTCTCGTTCGTCGTACTTTCGAATCATACCTTTTGCCCAGGGAGGAAGCTCAACATCCATGACCTTCGTCTTGTCTTGTTTGAGGCCAAGAGGAAGGTTTTGGCTGTTCAACAGAAATTCGCCAGACGATTGGAAGAACTCGGGAATGAGCTGTGAAAAAATAAAACACACCAGCGTTATTTCATACAATTGCTCGTATTCACATGGAACATAGTTACATTTCCTGGGAGCTGGGGAGCCACCAGTCGCAGCAAAACACTTTTACAGATGCTCACCTTTCATCTAAACCTTAACAGATAAAGCTGCAGCCATTTTATAATATTTAGCTTCAATAGAGCAAATAATTTGAAATGGTTCACCATTATTAGACGCTAATTCTGAGAAATAAGAATTTATTTGAAAATGCAAAGTAGGCATTAAGGAAACATCATCACTTAAACGATTTTAAATGGACCGCAATGTAGAGATTATCCCTGTCACTTTATCTATCTGAACCACAGAGAACACAAGGAAACAATTTGCTAATCAGTGCCACAAACTGTCGGTTTTGCTAGAAAATCAGGCATCGTTGCTAAGGACGTTATTGACTGGGGGACACAATATATGCCTGGCTTCACAAAAAAGCATAGAACGTGTACAAACCTCTTTGACGTCTGCGTGACCAGTCAAAACATTCTCCCAAGTTTCACTGATACTAAAAACGAAAAAAAAAAATACCGAGAAATTTCAAAAATTAATAAGAAATTAAAAGCTGTCGAGGACTATCAATGTAAAAATGAAAACAATTGTCCAGATTTTCAAGAAACGGGCCTAAAGTGGAAAAAGGTTAAGCGCGGCAGCTGAGTTTTATAAAAAAGAATGTTGTTCCCAGGTCTTTAGTCCGCTAATTCTAATCACAATGTAAAACCATTGTCCAGCCATTATTAGCTGCAAAATCACTTTAATTTGTTTTTAATCCGCTCCACCTAAATCGGTGAATAAGCTTTCTATCACACTCTTTCTATAAAGCTGGCTCAGGCAACGTAATTGCACCAAAATAACAACGAACAAAAAAAACTTCAATGTTACGTGGCACTACATCGTTTGAAATTGCACTGGACACAGGCTCCCTGTAAAGGCTGACCTGGTGAAGTGATAACTTATAATAAGCGGGTTTTATACCTGTTAAATAACCGGTCGGGTTGATCAAACTTGCCTCCTTGTAAGCAGAGCATAAATTCTGGAGCTTTGGAGAGAAATAACACTTAAAATGGATCCAGTACTTGCTCAAAAAAAGTAGAAAACTTGATCAGATGATATCAATTAATTAAAATTGTTGAAGTAAGCCAACACAAACGCAGATGTTTGTCACTTGCCGACTATATAAAGCGCCCATTCCCGATAAGATATGTGTGGCAGCATTGGTACATCGTTCTTTGGAACTCCGCACTTAAAGTCACTGAGTTTAGTCTTTCTTATTTTAAGAACTGATTACAACAGATTTAAGTTCTCCCGCATAAATTTACTTGTAACTCGTCTAAATTATGGGGGTAAAAAATACGTATACTAAAAATCAACTTAAGGAAAGTAGATTTGTTTTCTTTATAACACATTTATAACGGTACTCACTTCCTAAATTTTCCTTCATATATTGAAAGAACTAAAATCTCATTTTTCTCATGGAAATATGTTTTTTTAAAATTAATCTCTCACTTAACTTCATCAATAGCAATTAGGCAAAGGAAGGGCGAGACGGTAACGTGGCATTTCATATCCAAGAATTTCAACTCAAACTCTAAAACAGTCTTACCAACTCTGACAAGGTAGTACAACACATATCCCGGAGTGGAATAATGGGAGCCATACAAGAACTTGGGTTGAGGCATGTCCTTACATCTCTCCTGAAATTCAAATAATGCAAACGGCAATGAACAGCCGATCTGTGTAGTATGATTGTTAAGGTGACAGAAATCCTTAGGAAGGTAATGCTAATTACCAATTAAGGCGGCCTTACAGCCAAAGCTGAAAGACAGGCATTCCTCTAAGCAACAGTTGTTGTCATTCAACTCAGCGTAATAACGTTTTGCGATCAAACTGAAATCCGTTTGAGTTGATAACTAGCCAAGAAATTAAGCTAGTCGTGGTGAAAAAGTTGCTTTTTAAGAATGTTAATTTGACAGTCTACATAAAGCTGGCCTTTTTATAGGTGTCTTATAATGACAGGCCTGCTTAGAAGTTAGAAACCAGACTAAACGGGCAAATGGTTGTAGTGCTCCAGCAAAACAGGTGCTTAAATCAGTTCTCTGGTTGCCTAACGGACCTTCGTCAGTTAAGAGCCTGCCAACAAATCTCTCCATACCTTTAACTGGGCTAATCTCGTTTCATTTAGGGCTCCTATTGGCTTGGACAAATCACGAAATGTTTCCTTGCTGTTAAGATCTACAAACGAACAAGCATATGCCCACCAAGGAGGGGACAAACAACAGGTTCTTAATTAAGTCAGTAAAGCGAACACATGGTGCGCTTTCTTAAGGACTATTCTGCTTGCCAGTATTCCTCTTTCGGTTTAGGAAAGAATGAGTGGAATATAGTTTCCCAAAACAACGCATAGTCTGAAAACGAAATACTATTGGCGGAAGTGACCTGGGTTGTCTGGACCAAAATTTGACTTCCGGTGCCACGCCGCAATCTTGGCGGGCCGAGCACGCTTTTCCCGCCGAAAGTTTTCTACCAAATATGCGCACAGTCTGCGCATTTTTTTTAAAGCTAAGCTTTTCACAAACCGTAAGGTGGCCCTGTCCTTAAAGTAGCCCCAAACCCACCCAAACTGACATGCTAATGCAGCCATCAACAAGAGGATCTGGAACGAATGGGTTTGTTTTTAGTTTTTTCTTCTTTTTTTCTGTGAAAATTTTGGGTCATTTTCAGATCATTTTGGGTCGCCTTTGTTGGTGCTTGTCGGCTATTTCAGATTTTTCACTCCACATTTTAGTAACTTTGACTTTGGAGCGTCGTCACTTTCGGTTTCACCAAACCGGGATGAACAAAAATGCACTACACAATGTGGTGCTTGCTTTCATCATTATACAGCCTGAGTGGTCTTTATAAATCAAAGCAACACTTTCAATATTGTCTTACCCAGCTCATCACTTGTGTAATCAGCCAGTATCCATGGAAACACTGGGTATTGTGTGAGGTCATTGAAACTCCTATCTGCTAAACTGAAACGAAAGAACGAACCTCAGTTTTAACACTCACTGAATTTAAAGACATTCATGACGTTTCTTTACATACATTCTGTACTACTGTCCTTGGCATCCCTGGAGGAGATTCGCAGCCAAGAAGGTCACTTGTAGCCTGTGTGGCAGGCGTAAAAGGGGAGAGAAATGAAGAGCGAGAAAACGAGAGAAACAATTTATGGCAGGGCACTGGGGAGGAGAAGGGAATTTTAGGTCACTTACCAGGGTAAGGATCTCATGGATATACCCACCTCGAGTCCTAAACTATGTTATATCAAACATATTTGCTGAGGTCTTCCCCCTTGACAGTGCTCAGCATAAGAAAAGTGAATTAACTCTTACTAAGAATTTTCAGTAAGTCAACCCGCACATACAATCAAATGTAGGAATTTTCTGTCTAGTCAAAACTAAAACCTTAAACTTAATTGAGATTTAAGATCTCTTGTACCGTTTTACATTCAACTAAACAAAATGTATCCAAGAAGAAACAGAAGGGCAAAAATACGAAATTACAGTTACCAACCTATTTAGGTACATTAGATATTCAAAATTTGAGATGGCTCCATTCTGCCATCTCAACGTCATGTTCTCTTGTCTTGTATCTTCTAATTCAACCTCTACAAAAAGGAGAAAAAGCAACCTGATTTAGCAGCAAGACCCGTGATAAATACCTTTGAGGTCTGTACTGTAAGTTACGGACCAAGTTTTTTCCCGTTCGCTTATGGCCCAAGCGCGAAGCACGCGGGCGATAAATCAACGGGAAAAAACGAGGTTAGTGAGATATTTATTTTACCTCTGAGGTTAATCGGGCACGTATGAAAGGGAACTTTCAAATTTAGCGGGCCGTACAGTGAAGTACGGCCCATTAAATTGACCAATCACAGCGCGCCTACTAACTGAGTGATATAATAAATACTGTATACAGCAGTACAACAGCTATCTTTGTAATGTAGCTGAAGTATTTGCCGCAGAAAATGGTACGCTTTTTTTTTTAACCACACTCATGATATACCAACATTTTGGTCTGACAGTATTACACTGGATATGGATTTAATAGCTGGCCATGGGCTTGTTTCTAAATTCCCAGAGCATGTACGAACCAAGACCTGGAAAATTACTTTAATTGATTTATTGATTGGTAAATTAAATGTTTTTGGAGAACTCGGAAAAAATCCGAGCCCCAGGTGGGGTTTGAACCCACGACCCTCCGTGATCTAGTCGGATGCTCTAACCACTGAGCTACTGGAGACTCTATGGTGAGCAAGGGTCAATTTGTGGGTCTCGACTGGAACCGCATCACGCGGCTACACAGCCAAGTAATGACTGGCACATATAAACTCACTAACAGCATCACGCTGTCACATTAAAGCATATCGACGATGCAGCCAACCAACCTCCAAAGTGAGTATATTAAAGATGAAACAACAAACACATGATAAATTAAATGTTTTTGGAGAACTCGGAAAAAATCCGAGCCCCAGGTGTGTTTGTTGTTTCATCTTTAATATACTCACTTTGGAGGTTGGTTGGCTGCATCGTCGATATGCTTTAATGTGACAGCGTGATGCTGTTAGTGAGTTTATATGTGCCAGTCATTACTTGGCTGTGTAGCCGCGTGATGCGGTTCCAGTCGAGACCCACAAATTGACCCTTGCTCACCATAGAGTCTCCAGTAGCTCAGTGGTTAGAGCATCCGACTAGATCACGGAGGGTCGTGGGTTCAAACCCCACCTGGGGCTCGGATTTTTTCCGAGTTCTCCAAAAACATTTAATTTATCATGTGTTTGTTGTTTCATCTTTATTGATTGGTGCAGTAATAATTTTTATTTCATTAAAAATTGAAACAAAACTGTATCCAATAAAATTGTGAGATTTTAAAAACACAATTCTTGTACATATACCTGGCTGTTGGACAATTTGTTCATAAAATAAATCTCTTTCTTTGGAGGAGTTGAAAATCAAGTACATGTGAGAACCATCCGTTGAAAATACTTCTACACCCTAACATAAATAACAAAACATAATTTAATGAGAATTTACAAAATAAATACACTTGCAATCACATGTTTCTTCATTCCCAATCGTGAGTGGGATCCCTGTGAATTTCTAGAGTAATGTCATAACTTTAATGCATGAGATTTTCATCCACGTCAAAATAAATCAATTTCAATTTGTATACATTACATGGTACTTTGAACAAAGTTTCTGCAAAACAAAAAAAAATGACAAAGTACTTCTCAGGCGTATCTTCAGAGCTTAAATGCTCTTTAATTATTATTATGTACTCATTCTCAGGTGCCCTAAAATAAGTGTCTCTTTTCAAACAACAATCTTAATAAATAAACAGAAAAAGAAAACAAACCACGTGTCTGAGAAGGTATCTCCTTTTAACCACTCTGCATATCTTGGATAAATTACACTTAACAACTGGACACTAAAAAGAATAAGAGATCATCACACATCACACTATTCCCTAAATCTCTATTGAATGTCCTTGAATTTGGTAAATACTATTTGTCAACTATAGAGGAAATTTACTGGTATCTTTTCCTATATGTGCACTGTGGCTTGAGCACTCCCAGAAGACCCAAGGCCTATCTGCCTCCAATTTTAAAACCTAATGGGATATCACTGAAGGATATCGCTAATCATTGGCCTTTTCTGAACTCACTGGACAAAATGCATGACACACGATCCCAGAAGATGATCACCAGATAATAAAAGTTATGCAATTTAATTAAAATCAGTCACTTGATTTTTTTTTTTTGGCAGCCACTTTTAGAGGCTGTTAACACTTTTTCATTAATCAAGACCAGAGAGTAATACACGTAAACTGACTAAAACTTAAGTCAATGCACTGACTAGCTTGTAACTAGATCTCAGACCACCTTTCGACCTGGTACATACATCACACCACCTGAAGAGGTGACCGTTTATTTTCAGTAACTAGCACTTACTGGATCGGCATTGTTGAAAGGTTGGAAGTAAAGCCTGGAAGATGTGAGCATAATGCGGCCTGGATTGCAAACAAGAGGCGTGATGCGTTTGGCTGGAATGAAAAACAAGGACAACATGAGACACATAGAGGAAAGAGCAATGCTTACAAAACTGGAGCTAAATTAAATTAGGTCTCCTATCTCAAGTTAAGATGGATTACTGGCTTCATCTTAAGTGCTCCTCCTTAACTCAAACAATGTTTATATCTTGCTTCAATTACAGCTGAGGCCTCCTGATAGGATGCCAAAGCATGCAATTTATGCTGTATTTCAAGGCAGACATGCTGTACAATGGTAAGTACTGCTTGGAATTGTGTGGCATTATCGCAAGCAAAAACATAACATACCCACAGTTTCCATTACAATCTTTTCATGTAAATCCTCCAACCTGAGAAAAGAGTGAGAAACAGATTTAATGAAGTTTATTAAAATAATAATTAAAAATATTAACAGAAGTCAAACACTATCTCTGTCTCTGACAACAAACAAAATCTGCATGAAACAAAGAAAATGTTTGAAAATTGTAACTTCAAGACTTTTAGTTTTTGCATTATTTGAAAAAAGGGCTAAAAACCTTTTTTTATTAATACTAATTTTAAACTTTCTAATTGAAAATGGAAACTCACCAACTGGTATTAAAACTAACTCTAGTCTGTCTTGATTGTACAATGGAATTGATCTGAACAGAGAAAAACAAAACACCAAACTAGTTACTGTGAAATTCAGAAAACCATGAACACTAGAAATATTTCTAGAATGTTTATTGTGTTGCAAAAGAAAAACAATCAGATACAAGATGGCTAAACTGCAAACTGTAATGTCCATCACTTTAAGTGGTTGATTTCTTTTTGTGGTTTTATCAAGCATCTGATTGGTTGAAGAACAATAAACATTCCAGAAATAATTCTTACTGTTCACGGTTTTCTGAGTTTAACAGTAAATTCAATTAACCAAAGGTTACAATGCAACATCTGGAGATGTCGCTTACAACAGCTGCCCTTAAAAAACAGTGCAAACCTACCATAGCTAGCTGGTCGGCTGGCATGAGAGTCGATGCTCGATGAAGCTGTCAGTGATTGAAGATGAGGTACAATGGAAGTTAGCAGGGTTTGATAAACTGTTGCTACATTACAAAACACTACAAAAACAAAAATACATTTTCACCAAATAAAGAAATTACTTACAGTTAAGAATTTGATTCACATCAGACATTACCAAAGTCTGGTACATACTGGCTGATTCATTACTAACTGCTTAATAACCAAGAGTGAGGTCGTTACGGAAAAATCTCAAACTGAGGCCTTGCCGTATTGACCGAGCAATAGCGAGGTCAATACAGCTAGGCCAAGGTTTGAGATTTTCCCGTGATGACCCAACAGTCGAGGTTATTAAGTTGTTTATTATATGGCTAATAATACACTTGAAAAAATTACTCGATTGTGATTGGCTGAGAGCAGTGCAGTTCAAGTGTAACACCAGTGCAAATTACAACGAAGATTTCCGAAGTTAAAACGAAGACTCGAAGACCAACCGATGTATTTCGAAGACCGCCGAATATCGTGCGAAACCTTCCAAGGATTTCCGAAGACCACACGAAGATTTCCGAAGATCGCCGAACACTTCCGAAGATCACCCGAATGCTTCCGACGATTTCTGACGATCACCCGAACACTTCCGAAGATTACCGAAGATTACCCGAACACTACTGAAGATTTCCGAAGATTACCTAACACTTCCGGTGATCTCCGGATATTTTCGAAGCTTCTCCAAGTTTCAGAAGATCGAGGGCAATGCCTTCTGTGTACCTCAGTAGTCAATGTATGGGCTTGAAGCTTTATAAGTAGTCTATTTTTTCAAGTGTATTATTAATAAGTAATCACATGATTTTTCTCGTGCAATTTGGAATAAATAAGCACTCGTAAATTTTTTCAAAGACCACAAATTGCACTTGCCCTACGGGCTCGTGCAATTTTGTTGGTCTTTGAAAAAATTTACTCGTGCTTATTTATTCCAAATTGCACTCGGAATCATGTGATTACCTATACTAATATAACAGTTCTAAGGGGAAAAAAATATTAGTTCAAGCACAAGTCGTCACTTCATGGTAATCTATTCATTAATTTTTTCCAAACTCAGGTCAAACGTTTCACTAACAGTTTTCCTGGTCGTGTTTTCAGTTTTTGCTCCAGAGACACCAATTTTCAATTAAATAAAACAAATGTGGCCTTTGGATGACTTTTTGTTGTTTTTGTTCCTAATTTGCATCATCCGTAATCAGCCCGTAGGCATTATGGGAGAATAATGCCCTAGCGCTTTGCTTTGCTTAGCCAATCAGAGTGCACGTTATATCGTATACAAACACTAGCCATATAATAATACAGTGTAATTAACTAAAACTATAATTATTACTGATCAATCAAATGATCCTTGATAGACTGATTTCCTGATAAATAAAAAAAATTGACCAACCTGTTCCAACTGGGGAAGTACAAAATTCAAAGCTACAAAATTGAATGAAAATAAATATTTTGTCTTTTCCTGCAAGAAAAAAGCAATAAATGTAAATTATTTATTTGAGAATCAATAAAACCTCATACCAGTAGTTGCAAAAACAGAAAGTCAATGGGGTGCGTGAAAAAGAAATTAGAGACAAAAACAACACCCTTAACTTTCTACTAGCTATCTAGTGTACAATATTAGGAGCAGGGGAGGGGTGGGGGGAGAGGTGAGCGGGGAACAACTTTAAAAGGAACCAAAAAGAAATAACAAAAAAGGCAAAGAAAAGAAGTCAGAGCAGCTTATTACTTCAGCCATTCACAACAGCTGTAAATAGTACAATGAGCCAATCAGAATTCAAAGCAACTGCTTGTAACCAACGCCAAGCATGGGAAATATTCACATGCAAGTTGTGATAGATGTTAGTTTTGGTTTTTATTGGTTTTAAAAGTGGCAGGCATTCTGCAGGCCAATCACAGGGCAATGCAATGCAAACCAAGCCCTGGTATTCAGACTTACTCTTTTAAATCGATAGGGGGCAATGGTGTTACCCTCTTTCATTTCTATAACTTGCTTGGACTCTATTGCCAGCACATCTCCCTTCGTGTCGATTCTGCAGAAAACAGCAAATTAAAATTAATATAATAAGTAAATTGCAAGATAAAATTAAGTGGAAACCGATGGAACAATTATTTTGTCAATAAATGATGTAATGTGTTATACTGTAAGTAGAGTAAGCATTGTACCTTATTCTAAGTAGTAAGTATTGTTTCAGTAATGTCAGTGGTGTAAGTGAGATGTATTTTAAGTGATGTAAGGAGTTTGTGTTTTGTAAATAAAGAATTACTGTTGCAAAAAAAAAAAGAAAGTAAATTGCAAGATGGTGTGGATGACATTAAATACAAAACAAGTCAGAGGATTTTCTTTACAAACATGTAATCACTGCATCACCTTGACATGAGAGAGCCGGACCAATGAGCAATTGAAATACATTCCCTTAGTGGAAACTGAAAGAAAAAGTCAATTTGTAAGTCAAGTTACATGTAACTAGTGTTAGCTATTATTAAACTCAATTATGTAGTTCCTGAAGATATCCATAACCTGCCCCACAGAGTGTCAATGGAAATTCCAAGGGGTAGGGGGAGTGGCAAAAATATGGAGCTAAGTTGGAATTTCCAGAGGGGTGAGGGTGGGGCGATGCAAACCAAAACGTCCCTCTGTATAGGGGAGGGTGGAGGGAATGAATACTTTTCTGGAATCACACATTAGAGGTTTATCTACCTTTAAAATAGGATAGGATGTATCAATTGGGTCAAACAGAATGGACTTTGAACAGATCTTTAATCTCCCTCTCTGCTTCCTAAGAGAGACAAATTAACAATCAGTGGTTAGTATAACTGAATGATATCATTGTTGATTAAACTCAACACCAATTGATGAGCTTGGAAGCTGGTGCCATAGAGGTTGGCGGGATTCTGAGCAATTCAGGCGCAGTAGGGAGGTAACCATGGCAACCCTGTGAGCGATAACCACCAACAGGCACCATCTCATTGAAAGAAATTCAGTGGAATACTTACCATTTACCATACTTACCAACCTTAACCACTGACGGGTGGGAGAGAACAGGACCAGAATCCACAAAAATTCGCTCAAAGAACTAAGCAAAGGCTCAATTAATCTGCAAAGATTCTCAATGGCTAAATGAATCGGCAAATATTGGCAAACAATGATCCGCAGTGTTTGCTCAAAAGCCAAGCACATGTAATCTGTCCCCGCTAATTCTACAGGTGCCCACCCCTCAGATTACTTGCACAAATGAGCAAGACCACTGGCAGCATTGGCTCAAGTTTAACATCCCCTAAATTGCATTTAGCCACATTAAAATTGTTACCTGCTCAGCCTGTGTAACATTTAAGTTAATAAATAAGTTGCTGTAATCAATACCTTTTAATAGCGTCTTCTTCTGGCAATCCAGAGGGGTAATGGAAAACACTAAAATCTTCAAAGTAGATCTCCCCTGGCTCTAGGAGTAGTAGTGAAAATCTAAACAGAAATAATAATTCAATTAGGCTAACCATCAATACAGGCCTACGCTGCGAAACCAAAATTCAGCGATTGATATAATTTGCATGTCTGCTGAAAGAAAGGCCATTTGGGAAAGTTTGATCGCTGCGATCGCCACGATCGTCGAGATAGAAATTTTTCTATCTCAGCGATTGCACCGATCGCAGTCGCTACGATCGCTACAGTAGCAGACCAAGGCGTTTCCATATGATCGCTATGATCGCTGCGATGGCTGAACAAGTTTCTTGGCGATCGCAGCGATCGCAGCAATCACAGAGATCATATGGAAACCAGGCATTATACTACATCTGGGCTACCCGTGGTGAGCAGTGTTTTAGAGATCTGGCCTATCAGTGGTTTCCATTTCCTTTTACTCAACTGAACAAGAGCATACGACTTCTTTAGTCTTTATGTAGGGATCGGCAGCGGGGAGCAGGAAGGGGGGGGGGGATGGGGGATAGCAGTTTAAAGTGGCTTAATCGAGTTGTAAATCAAAGCTAAAACATCAGTGGTGGCGGATGGTAAAATCCAAGACTTGTCAAGATGCCGAGCCCCTTGTTTGAAAATCCAAGATTGAGGCCAAACATGCGAGAAATAAATACACCATAAAAAAGACTTTGAGACTCTTCGCAAAGGCTGTCAAGATTTCGAGATCGGATGAAAAGTTTACGAGACCCAGGATTTTTGAGGTACCATTCGTCACCCCTGACATTATTAGTTCAGTGAAATCGGTTAAAAGGAGAAATCCTTGTCAAAAAAAGTTAAGTTTTACAGTGTTAGACAATGATCTTGAATTTTAACATGTGTTCCTCGTTCTCTTAAGATTTATAGTCCGAGAAACTAGTTCGATTAATGAAATAAAACTTTTCATTCACGGGCTCCTTTCAAACAGACGATTAATATTCAACAATAAGCTTATTTTGAGCTTGCCAAACGCTTTGTAGTTTTGAATAACTAAGTAAATTCGTGTCTAGATATGTTAATAGATTGATGGATTGAGTAACTGAAGATGAATTTTCAAGTCCTCAATCGCATGCACGGCCAAAACGCAATACCGGATAACTGTGTAGCCAAAACAAGTGAAGTGCAGCTGCACTGGAGGGGCGAAACAGAGTCCCTAATCCGGCTCGAAGATTATTTTGGATCCCTACCACCATAAAACAAGCATATGAAGAACAACGGTCAAGCAATTACTATAAGGATAAACATCAAATTAACAGAAACATGTTACCTCTCTTTCAAAGCAACTGTATGAGCTTCTAAACCAGACGTCGACTCAAACGAAAGTTCCGCCATTTTGTAAACAACTGCTAGTGTCCAGTCCTTTATGAAACTTTTTCCTCCACGATCGAACGATCTCAGGTTTCTTCGATAGCATCAGTTTTTTTTTCCGCATTTAGCGAAATGAATTCCCAGACGAAAATCAAAATTATCTCCATTTAAATGCATAAATATTCAGTAATATCGAAAGAGAATTATGTTTTGAGCGAACTAATTAATATATTTTTACTATACGCAGAGTAGAGTTACCGGAAATAGAAGGAGCGTTTTATTACAGGATTACCCTTGGGGAAACGTTTTTGTTAGGTTCACCAGTTGTCTCTGAATTCTTTTAAAGGCGAAACTGTCGTCACTAGAGAACGATTAACAGTTTCGAAATCGCACTGAAATCTTTAAACCTAAAAACACTCGGCTCGTAGGAAGCAGAGAAGAGAAAAGATGTATTTGACCGCCAGGTTTGATCTGAAAACCTAAAAACCGTAACTTCGGTAAACTTTAGGCCCTCCCTCCTTACCTCGTAAAGTAATCTTCGTAGAAAACACCTTCGCTATTTGGGTAGTCTCGACCACAACTGCACCCAGCAGAGTCCTCCGCATTTCCCAGCCTTTTTCTTACTTTGTCCCACAACGCCATAGATTTATCTGCTAGCGAGTGAACGCTTCCCCGTACATTTTTTCCAATACTTGAAGTAGACCTGTGGAGCGTTGAAAAATTGACACACTGGTTGAAGCAGAGTACATAAAATCTTCAAGCGACTTTGATAGGAAATTGCCTAAGATTAGCGCTGGCTAGTATTAAATTGGCTTGACTGTTTTCATTCAAGGGCAATACGAGCCAAGGCTAATTTACATACGTCATTGTGGCACGAAAATCAATTTAGCTGGGAGTTGATTAAACCGAAAAGAAACTTTTGAAAGCGTTTATAAAGTGCGGTTTAGTTTAGCAATCATTTTGCCCACATGAGGTCATTTGTCTGGTTTTTGTCCAGTATTTCTGCCTGAAACTTGAATTGCTTAACTGGGTTCTTTTTTCAGACCAATCGGTGTATTTAGGAAACCCTTTAAACTACACGTATACGTGATATTTTCCATTTTTTTTTTTGTTATAGCATCACGTATATTAACAGCGACAAATGTAATGAACAGAACTGGCATTTATATTCCGCAGACAAAAATATCGCAAACCAGGTGGTTACAAACAGATGTTTTCGCCACAAGGAACCATAAATCAACACTGTGGATCAGGCGAGCACCTTTTCAGAAACCCGTCCAACCGTAAATTGTTGTTCCTCCAGTGTCCAATGTGTTTTGAACGCCCACAGTTCATTAGACTGAACGACCTCGTCAATGCAACAAGTTGACAAAAACTGACCACAAAGATAAGGAGACTGTGCGTTCAATTTCGGTTTCGAGGAGAAAAGTTGTTATGGAAATTTTTCGGTTTCTAGAGCAAAGGACAGGTGGCTGGATGAGATCATTCATAAAAGATGATCGCAGAACACGTCTTAATAAGGAGGGATTTAGCTGAATCGCAAATGTTTAGTTCATACTCAGAGTCTCTCTACGGCGAAAGATCTCATAGCAAGCTATAGCGATGCTATAAATTGAACGAAATGTTTTTAGAAGAGAAAGTATACGATTTTCGATGGACTAGTTTAGGTGATTTTCCGTAATAATAATGAAGTAATCAAACTTATAGCCGTACTTATATAACTATGCAAATTTGTATTTCGATTTGAACTGCGAATTATTTTCAGATCTCAAGAACATTTCAAAGAAACCCTTTTCACGGAAAAGTACTTAAACAAGAGCAAACACATCCATGCAAACAAAATCAGCGATACTTTATGCTGAACACCATATACAAACAACCAAATGGGAAATGCTTTGGATAAAATGCGGTGTTCGACTTTTGAAACCCTTCTACCTTCAGTTAAAAGAAAACAAAACAATTCTTTTACTTGTCTCTTTATTTTAAAGAATACAAGCGACGCACTTATTGAAAATTCAGTGAACAATATTGTTGAATAATTTGAAAGTGCGTGAAGATAAACAAATGGAGGGAACATGCAGTCTGGAAATTTAAGGCGATTTATGTTTCAGAAATAAGTACCGGGAACCCCAAGTTGGCTTCATGAAAGGATTGAGGTTACTGAGAACCCTAACATTTAACTCAAGCTCTAATTGCGATCAGCATTAAAACAAGTCACAACTGAATTTTTTAAAGCAATTCCAAAGGTGGAAACATTCCACGTGTCAAAATACTTTATTATTAAAAATGTCTTGGGGACTGTCGTATTCAACGAGCATCAGATGTCAGCGCCGAATAGATGATGTCATTTTAAATTAAAATAATTGTTCTTCCCGTTTTTTCCAAAACTTGGGGGCCGGGTACATCCCGGTATTTGTAACAAGCTTTGCAGCGCCGGCGCCCCTGGCGCCCAGCTTACCAACAAAATGGTGGAAATTTAAAAAGAACTTCTTATCGACGGTTTATAAAACATAGTGGTCACAAGAATCAACGAAAGGATCACACAAGATTAATTTGCTTGGCCTTTTTTTTAAAAACCTCTCCCCACAACTTCCATGGAAAATGTGTAAGGGCCACAAATGAGAATTTAATTTTGATCCGTGTCAGGGTTTGAAGGGTTAAGGAAGACATAAAAAAGTATTACTGAAGCTTAAGAAAGATACCGGAAATAGAAAAGAACTAGTTCTGTCGCATACGCAATCCCGAATTAGAAAAACTCCTCGAACACTCGCGGTAAAATTTTTGCCCCTTCATTGTACCTGGTTAATTAAGTTAATTGACGCGAGCCTGTTCAGGAATATACCACAGAGACTTGTGTTATATCTTACTTGTGTATTTTTGTTCCGTTCACCAAATTTTGACGTAATCTATATGGGGTTACTGAAACGAAGCACGGCAGCATGGAATATACTTGTTTTAAAAGTTTATAACAATGGCCAGTCGCGTCCCAGATTAACTGATGAAGTTCTGGCTCACTCTGTGCATGAATACATGTTTTGTTCTTTTCATTGTGAAAAACCAAAGCACAACGGACATCTCATTATTAAGCAAAACAAAAATCACGGCATGAAGCCTGGACGCAGACGTCTCTTATTTCCCTTTTCCGAGTGCAACAAAAGAAATGCGAGGAGTCTGCACGAAGGCCAGAAAATAAAAAGCCAATACGAATTGTCCAAATCTTCGGTTTACTGTGCATAGTTTCAAGACGGGTAGTCGAAGAGAGCTCACTCAACATAATTGGTCTTGTTTTAAAATCTGATCCTAGTACTCTTCCGTTGGCGCAAGATTGCTCGGACATCAGAACAACTTCACCCATGCCGCTGAACAGGAGAAAACTCTCAGAAATTATTCGCGCCTCCGTTTTTGGCCAAATCTGTGCTGAAACAAAAGCGAAAACTAAGAACTTTTTCATCTTGACAAAATACACTTCAAACATCGAGAATTAGTAAGATATCAATGAGCCGTAATATCTAAAATGTCAGGAATTTAGTCGACTAGGCCATACAGGCGGGCCATGATCGCTAAAATCAGGGGATATTACGCAAGATTGAGTAGGATCCTCGTTTTACTCAAAAGACCAATAACAAAGTACAGTTTACTGAAAGGAAAGCCGTCATTTTTCTCCCAAAAATTCACATGAAATTACGCCGTACGAGGAATTACATCGAGTGTACCGTCAAATTACAACAAGAGTGTTACACTGTGTTGAATAATAAGATGGAATATTAGGGGGAGCAATCTCTGGTGAAGAGTCATGACAGTTCCAAACTCTGAACTGAATCAAGTGCACAATTTAACTGATTAATTAATATGGAAAATTCACACAATACTTCTATCGAAGACATAATTGAGAATATCAGCATCCCAAGGGCTCCTGATTAATATGCAATTCGAGTACATTAATCCGTTGATATTCAGTCGTGTTTCTTCTCCAAAACTACAGCCACTGTTTTTTCACTATATAATAAGTAAAAAAAAATTGAAATTATGATACTTTTGCTTTTAAATCAGCCAGTTTCTGGACTTTGTCACGGTCTTAATTCGCAGCAGTGTCGAAGTTTATTGGTCCATTTTTTTCGGTCGATGTTGAATAAACTAGTGAATTTAATCATACACATTGGAGTTTGCATCCTATACTGACAAATCTGCACATTTGCATCTGCATTGCTCGGTTATTGGAAGACAATGAATAAAATCATTAAAATCGAAATGTTAAGGATTCTGAAAGATCCTTCCATTTCCTTTCAAGCCATCACTTCTAAGTGGTTTTTCAAGCTGGACAAGTTATTTTATCGTTGAAAACCTTTTAAGGCACCCGAATAAGACCCGACCGAAACAAAACAATAGTACATTGCAAGGGAAATGCTAACTGAAAAATAATGAATTAAATAAACTTAGGGGAAGCGACAAATGAAGTTATGGCTATAAAATAAGCCTACCTGCGTTTCTAAATTGAAAAAACGTTTTTCGTTATATTAGCTCCGGTTTCGTTTGCACGCAGTAGGAAACATTTTTTAACAGAAATCTTACTGAATTTCTTTAAGTAAAATTTAAATTGTATAATCAACTTGCAATGAACATCGGTTGGATCCTGAATGAAAGAAATTGTAATCAAACCCTCAAACCTGATTGTTATTCCCACGAACACACCAATAACACCCAAGCACACATTACTAATACTTACAGGCAAGGAAAGCAGTCCCCAAACATCATTTAATTTTTCATCAGTAGACTGCGTGCTGATTCCGAGGATAGGTTTTCGCTGCTTTATTTCCAGCCATAGCTCCAGATCAAGAATACAAATGGCCCCTAGCACACCATGGACCCTTCATCGGACTTTGCGGCGCTGATTTTCCGGCTCATGGTTTCGGTTTCTTCCGCAACAAACAATAACTCTCCAAAACAATGATCAGAGAAAATTAAAATATCTAATTTTTTCTTGATTTGTAACAACAGACGATTCTTTTTTCTATATACCGCATAGGAAAAGACGAAATGTAATTAATGGAACAACAATTTGCCCTCTCACTGTTTGCAATTGCTTTACTAACCCACAAATGCAGAGCAATTTTCTCTCATTCAAATATCCAAACCCAAAGCCATTGTTTTGTTATTATATCATATTTACAAATTTCACATCCTTTCATTTGCTCTTTGGATAATTTAAGACTAAAATAAGAACAGATTCAGTCCGTCGCGCTTAAATACCCTTGGCTACCACTTTGGAATCATATCGATGTCTCCCCGCGTGGAAAGTCGACAAAAAAAAAAAAAAAACACCGTTGAAGTCAAAATAGACTGAATGAACCGTCAAAAACTCAATCTACCTTTGTTGATCACAACATTTCCGTGTGCTTCGGAATTGAATACTATTGTGATTGTCTTTTTCTCGTCTAGAAACCGGAAGGTTTCTAATGATATACGAAATTTCTACATGATAATAGAAACAAGAGTTGAGCCAATAGGAAAGAGTCTTCTCTTTGGTATGACAACAAGGAAACGAATTTCGACTTCCAAAATAAATATTTAAATACGTAAAAACAATAACTTCAGTTTAATCAGCGATAGAAGAGATCGTGCCAACATTTCTTTTACCCGGTCTTTCGAAAGGCAAACAATAACAACACTAAGCGTTTCTAGCCCATTGTTGGTATGCATATTAAGTTTGCCCGCAATCAATGCAAAGAATTTTAAAGCAATTTCCAGTTCAAAATCTCTATTGCAAAAAAAAAAAAAAATTTAAAAAAAAAAAATATATATATATATATATGGTAAAGAAATTTCGTGTTTGAATTGGGTATTTATTCAGTTCTATTTTCACCATGACTATGAAATTTAATACCTAGTATGTTAGGTGTTACCAGTGTCGATGCTTTTTTGAGATGGGTGGTGTTGGTAGGTGCGCAGGACACTCAAGGGGGTACAACGGACGAAGATTTGTGGATCATACAGCAAAACCTCCCTTTGCGACAACCTCTAATTAGCGACCAGAAAAATTTATCCAATCAAATCTTGATACTTATGACCTTTCGTAAAACAATAAGAACGCCTAGTCGCAGGTTAACCTCTCGTTAATATTGAAAATGGGAATAGACACAAATCACAATAGCAATGATCAAATGTTCTGTTTTGTTGTGTACTCGCGAGGTGAATTTCAACGAATGTCACACCCCAGTGCCGTTAAGGAAGAGTACAAGTTCAGAGTCTATGCCACAGTTGTTTAACCTTCAACTGCTAAGAATGATCAATGTTTAATTTCTCCTCATAGTACTGAGCACTGCTCAATCAAACAAAGTTTGTGAGAAAAGAAGAAGTGATCAACAAGTAACAATGTTCTTGACTGTTAAACAAATTCACCTCATCATTACCATAGAAAATGTATGTATGATATATTTTGGTTACTTCTTTCTCTATTATTCATTTGGAGATGAAAAGACAAATACGTTCATACCCTCTGCGTTCATAGCCTCTTACGTATTTAAGACCATAATAGTCAAAATCTTTGTCCGTTTTCAGACCAAAACGGCTCAAAAACCATACCCCAAGGGGCGGCACATACCTATATAATTTACATAGGGGAGTACCCCTCCGCCGGTCTTTCCAACACCCTGGCCTAGCTATTTGGATCGGGACTGTATCTATTCATAATCCATGTACTGGAAACGCCCTGGCCAATTTACCATTTAAAAAAGACGCGTCAAAAGATATTTTTGTAAAATCGTTAAATGTGTTAGAGCTGCGTGTATGTAGGCTTTCTTGTATGCATTTCTAATGGCGCGCTTGTTTGGGGATGTAACCTTAAACATCAAGATGATTAATGCCGGCAGGGTTGTCAAAAAGATTTTAAGCAGAAGGAGAATATAGGAAAGTTGGCGGCACTCAGAGGTTAACTACACCATATTCCCCTCCCCCCCCCCCTACATTTTCTCTTTTTACCGGCGAATCGTAGCCGGCGCAACCGGCGCTGTTTGCAACCTTGATTCAATGCGCGTTCGAAACTTTGCTACATTGATAAACACTGATTAATCAGTGTATTCATTCAGTGTCATTTACAATAAAGTGAAGCGCGTTGAAAATGAGGCCATCCGGCGTCAGTCGTAAGATTCCTTCCAATCTTTCAAATTATTCATCGGTCTGATAACACTTGTTTAACACAATGTTCTCGCCGTAACACGAAGAAAGAACGCGAAGCAGAGAGGACTGGATATATTCCACTTGATCCGCTGGAGTGTACTCGTCATAAGAAGACCTAAAACAAAATAGCAGAAAAGTTACCTTTACATCGAAAGATAACTAGAGATACACACTAACCCCAGCGACTAAATTTCCTCTACTCTGCATCGCGAGCTCTTGTGTAATAGCCATGTTTCTTGTTTACAAACATTGACGTCAAATTTCTTTTGATATTCAAATTTGCCAGCCACCGAACAATAGCATGTATTGTTTCAACAGCCAATGAACCTCTGGTTGGCACATTAATAACAATAGGTGACGTAACGAGAAACATCGCTATTTTGCACAGCAACAGTGGGATCGAGTGCAAAAATTAAGAAGTCGAGGGAGGGGAGAGGGACACACATTCAGTTTACACTCCCCTATCCCCACATACAATGTTTTGCTCCAGTCCCAATTTTCGCGCGATCAAATAGGAGAAAAAGCAGGCCTTTTTTTAAAAGTAACGACTGTATTTTAACAAGTCTTTATAATATTACACTTTAATTTTTTTTTTGTGAAAGCATCTAACAAAAAACCTGTTATGTGCCATTTATGATTGAAATTTAGTGGTAGGAGGCGGGGTACAAATTTCTAGTGATCAAGATTAGGTTTGAATTCTCCTTTGTCAAAACCAAGCTTGATTGATCGTACAGTCATGAACTCTGAACATGTATACATGTAACCTGTGAGTAAAATATAAGTCTCACACAAGACTCCAATAGAGAGCTTGCTTGCAGACTAGTGTGCATCACAGTAGCTTACCTGGCCATGGTGACAAGGGTAGGCTTTGGAAGTGACTCTAGGATTACTGTCATGGAAACCATTAAACTATCAATCATTTCATAGGAACTGATATGATGGGGTATATCAGATGACATTCCTGAAAAATGAAGCTGAAAATAGAGTACTAAAGTAAGACATCACGAAAAATTAAATCTGTGAAATTATGGGATTGGGCGCCATTTTCGAATGGAGTATCCTTAAAAAAGGTTCCTTGCCAAAACTTAGCTCTTAATTGTAATTCCCAGCTGAAATATGAAGGATTGAAATTTGATACTGCCCCATATAAATCTCTCTAATTTTGAGTCTGTTCTAAACTGAAGGAACAGAAACAAATTTTGAAGGCTTTGTATGGGATAATGCCATCAAACTTTGATCCCTTATATCTCTACCGGGAATTGCAATTCGAAGCTAATTTTTGGGATGAGGACGTCTTTTAGCATGCTCTATAAGAATATGGCATCATATCCCATAATTTCAAAAATGTTATTTTTGTGACGTCATCACTTTAGAACTCTATGGAAATAACAACATTTATTTATCTTTATCTTGAATTACATCTTGATTTTAATCTTATTGTGATGTGACAGTATGACTTTGCACAGGGCCTGTAACTAAAGCAAATTGCAGACCCCAATCAGGGTTCTCAAAAGAACTTTAAACAGCCATTGTTGTGCTATTTTCAGCTGCAACATTGAAGTACAAGGTCTGGGTCCAATAGGTGACAGGTTTTTGCAGTCATAACACTTACATGGGTTCAACAGAGAACCCTACCAATAGTCTGACCTAACTGAATGGTAAGGTTCATACCCTGTGGAATACTGGAACAATAATACTAAAGTTATTTCTGTGTGCTATTGAACTTTATGCAGACTTATATATTACTAAAGGCAAAGGCTTAGCTAAATACATAGGTATATTAAACCGTTAAGAAAAATCATTTAGTCATCTGTACTAAGATCTGACCTCAACAATTTGGAAACAAATATTGGCAACCCTGAAACATCCTTTGAATGAATAAATATTGGCAACCCTGAAACATCCTTTGAATGAATAAAGGGTGTGTTTCTCACATTTTTTGTGTTATTGAAGTGTGGTTCAAAACCTGTCAAAATTAATTCTACCAAAGTTTACACTGAAGCACAAACGTAACTACATGTATAAATGTAATGCAGAGCTGCTTAATTAGAATTACAATCTAGAATATCTTTTGGGTGAAGGATGAAAAAAGGGTTTCCCCAATCTACTCTTCGACTCTCCAAGGCACACACAATAATTAAAACAAGAAATCATTGTTCACAAGTTTGGACAAAAAAATTATTGGGGATGAAGGGAAGAAAATATGCATGTAAGCATTACATTACCATCTCATAATCAATCTCTCCCCCTTGATGAACCTTTACTTTGTCTGTCAAATTAATGAGATCTTGGTTAAGATGAGAGGGAGCTGAGATACTGCCAGTGGTACCAGAAGAAAGTTCTCGCAGATATTTGTAGGTGGCCTCAATTTTCTCCACTTGAACCTGACGTAATCGTATGCAGTTGTCTAAGTCCTAAGAAGTGCAAACATGCCATTCACTGTCAAGGCAAAGGAGAGGAAAATTTGGGTAAAATTTTTTTACCTTGGATGAAAATCAATTTCCATTGTCTCCTAACACTAATTTTGAATGATTAGGCTTAGGAAACAAAGGGATTTTAGAATCAACCTAGGTTAAAAAATTTTACCTGGATTTAAATTTACCTGCAACATATACAGGCTGACTGTGGGCTATAATAATATTATTATTATAATAATGCAGTCCTGGTATCAGATTTGTGAGCAAGGAAAGCAGTAACAACATCAAGTGTATGGAGTGTCACCATCAGCTTCTGCTTAGCAACTTCTCCTAGCCAATATTTACATGTAGGTACCTGTTTGCTTCTTGATAACGGTTCCTCAAATCTGTAAATATCTCTGAGAGACTTGAAGTCTTCCTACAGAGGTGAAGTGAAATACTTTTAGTCACAGATTGAACAGAACAGTCCTACTGCCTTGGTTAACCAGGCAACACTTCCAAAAGGGCAAACAAATGACTCTGTCAGTAAAAATCTGGCACCCTTGGATCTCTTTGACAGTCCTACTCTGCACCAAGGAGGGATGCAAAAGCCCCTCAAAAGGTGTCCATGATTAATTAATGACTGAGACTCTGGCAACATACAGGTGTTCAGCCCGTCACCCAGCTTTCACCCAACCCTGAGTATGTGATTAGGCAGATCACAGCATAGTGGTTTATGTATGACAGACTAGTTATATGGTAAGGAGAGGTTAGATGGTGATCAGTATTGGGATGTGTAAGGGTTAAACTATAATCTGATGACATGTCATAATACCTCACAAAAACACTGCCATGCAACCAGATGCCACCCTCCTTTCAGTAACTTCTTATTTCATTGGTTCTTATTGACACACAGCTCCATTGTTTCAGGGCTAGGGTCCATTGTTTCTGTTGTTTCTTAATTGTTTTCTCAGCCAATCCTGTGAGTTGTTTTGATAGCTGCATGGCACCTCCATGCAACAATGCTACATGACATGTTGAATGAAAATTTCACCTATTCGATATCTGCTGTTTTGATAGCTGCATGGCGCCTCCATGCAACAATGCTACATGACATGTGGAATGAAAATTTCACCTATTCGATATCTGGCCTTCGAAACGTTGGCTTTATATCTCTCAGAATTTCTTAGTGAATACTTAATATTGTACTAATCCTTCAAACAACGTAATTAAAATTACATTTTTTTTAAATTTTCTATTTTTACTAACATTTATTAAAATGCTTACCTCTGTATGGAGTAACTTGAAAGGGTTTTGTGTTGAAAAAAAGTCCATGTCTATGTCTAAAATAAAATTATTTTCTTGTAAAATTTTTTCCAGATTACAAGAGCCATCTCCTCCCATCAAGCCATCATGTGGTAATTCAACAGTTGTTCTTGAGTCCAAGTAAAAATCCTGTGTAGATTTAGAGTCTTTACTGTCTTCACTCTTCTCATTCTTTGTACATGTATTACTGTTGTGTGCTTCATATTTACTAATAGGGTATTCTGCCCATTCCTTTGTATTATTTTCTTCCAAAAATCTGCCAACTGCACTCAAACTGCACTTGGCCCTTTGTTGATCGATGAAATCATTTTTGCTAGTCTTGTCTTTCAGATCTAATTGTTTGGGGTGGCCACTGTGTTTAGTCTCGGGAGATTCACTCTGATGAACACTTTCTTTGGTTTGTCTCGGTTCGGGTCTAAGAGTGCACACAATAAGTTGAAAGTCTTTACAGTTCTCTAGCAAATCCTCATCTGCATAAAGAAGTTCTTCTATAAAGTATGTTTCACTGCATGTAACCCTGAAATACATAATTATTCAGAAAATTATATTATACATTTTGCTAAAGCATAAACATGCAAAACTAAAATAAAAAGCTGATCTTTCAGCATCATGATGATGCCATTATCAAGACAAGTAGCAAAATATGTGATGCAGTTTCAAGTCTCTACTTTTCTTAGTATGCAAATTTAGAGGCTTGAAACTTATATATTTGTACCTCTCATTTTTGTTAGTTGTCATGATAATGGTGTCACGATGATTCCAAAACATCACCTTCTTACATTTATTTTTGCATGAAAATTATATTGGTAATAACTTATTGTGGAGAACAGCTCCCCTCACCAAATGTTGGCCAATTGTTGTCCAACAGTTGGCTGTAGAGGGGACTTGTTTTTCACAATTGCCAAAATATATATTGTATGCTGAGAGTTCAAATAATATATTAGCAGTAATCACAGATTATAGAGTGCGTTCAATGTTAGAGGGACTTACTGTATGCTTTGCCGTGGAACTTTGAGGCTGGGTAAGTATTATATTGAATAGTCCTTTCGAGTATGATGTTATTTAAACGTTCGTTCCGGCTCACCAGGAGCTTGTTCGCAGGCTACTATGAGGTTAACATTTATCGAAATCTGACGGAATTGTTTACCACTCCCGCGTGTTCTGTGTTGTCAGTCCAGCGCTGGATGTTAAACGCGCTCAGCTACAACGTCTGCAGGAATCAAAGAAAATTCGAACGAACGTTTAAATAACATCATACTTGACAGGACTAGTCAATATAATACTTACCCAGCCTCAAAGTCCCACGGCAAAGCATACAGTAAATCCTTGACTAAATCCAACGCTGTTGAGGTATCGAGAGCACATGGAAAGAGTCCGAAGTTCACATGTTCACATGTTTGTCACATCTCACATCACATGTCTCATGAGCACATGTTTGTCACATCACATGTCTCACATATCTTAATTGCGTTACCAGTTTACTGGCCGTGACATACCCTTGCAAAAATCAAGCGGGGCGGCCATTTTGGTGTCCTTACAGGAATGTGGATTTTCCAGAATATAACCTTACACAGGCATACCAACTCCTGAAAGCCACAGGCCAAAATTAGGCTTGCGTTCCACTTCGTTGAACGCAATTACAGTGTTGTCAATGAAAGGTTAGTTGCCTTAAAGTTCTTAAAAAATCACAAATGATAAGACTGACAGGAAAAGAAAAGACCTTAAACACTTGGCCTAAAAAAATCATGAAGTGGATCTATTTGGGGAGGCCGGGTGGCCGAGTGGTTAGGGCGCAAGATTTCAATGCGTGTGATCCGGGTTCAAATCCCGCTCTGGCCACTAGCTGGTGTTGTTCTGGGTAAGTACCTGGTTCAACTCCTCGGTCATCCTTGTAAAATAGCCAACCGGTTTGCCTCCCGCCGGTTGGGATTCTTATCATGTTAAGTTTATTTGATAAAATGCTCGGAGATATTAGCTGCACAAGCTACTCTAAAATCCGAGGGTAAATAAAGTATCATTATTATTATTTATTATTATTGTAGGTACAAGGCATACATCATAAACTGGTATGTTAATTTGACAAGCCCCACACTGTCCTCCATACACTTTCTACAGTAATGATGATGAGAATTTATTAAACAATCATTACCTCTATACTCATTGATCACTTTCTTTTTCTCACAGCCATAATATGTTTGATTGAGGAGCGTTACTTAAGGCGAAATTAAGCACTGGTCATTCTTGGGGGGTTAAACAACTCATATTAGTGAATTGGCACACATGATGTATGTGCTCTACAAACATGGAGAGAGTTTCTGCGAGATCAAGGAACTCTGAATGAATGGGTGACTAATGGCTGCAGGAGGATGATAGGATAAACTGGAGAAGTTACTCACGTAACTGAAATTCTTGACAGTCGACCAATAAAATCAAGTCCCTGATTCTAGAATATCCCACCACTTATTTGCATGTGAATAGTGTTTATTGTTATCTGTCTCGTTTTTCAAACGATGCCGACGATAGTGGTCAGAAGTGGCTGGGTATTCTGAAATTGCTCCAAATCAAGACTTCATTGACCAATCACTTCAACGACCAGGTTATTTACACCACCTACAGACGTTACACAAATCACTTGACTCTGATGATGGCTTCCGCTCAGCTGGTTGTTAAAACGTCAGTCAGTGTCACCTTAAATGGTCCTTATTAGGACTACACTCACCCGAACGACCGTACTTCACTTAGTTATGCTATGACCTCTGGGTTGAAACCATTTACGATTTTACAGTAAGTGGAATTCCTCACCTCACAAATCCAGACTCCCTGTGTCTTCCTATTCTAAAGTGAAAAATCCCTTCTCTTATCTGATCCGCCCAGGGAGGCTTGACCCACACAACTCGACTAACATGTCCAGCATAGACTGCGGGTAAAATCCAGTCTGCAATGCTGATCTCCTCATACAGTTTTTCTCGATCAAAAACTGAATCTGCAGTCATCTTCAGCGGCACGGTAAGATCAGGATGGGAATCAAAATGAAGGATAGTTATGCCTTCAGATCCAATATGCCTTGATGCAATAGCTCTGTGGATGTAGTAGAGGACTTCATCGTGGTTTTCGCATGTCCAAATTGGTAATTTGTCATATTTACGTAACCCTAATTTTGCCCTCTTTCGCCTATGAAAATCGTCAACCTCGTCCGCCATATTTGTTTTGTGGATGCCCAGGCTCGTACCCAGGGCAATACTGCACGCTTCTATCGGGACGATTGGTGTGGGCTTACATTACGTACTACCAATGCTGAGCGCAATGAGTCTGTTGTCGAGGTCAAGAAAATTGCTTGGTTTTACTATTAACACCGTTGCTAATATCGGTGCGAAGAGCAAAGAGATCGACCTTATTCCTGGATACATATTTTTTGCACAAAACACCCGGCATTATGGTGATAAGTTTTCCACTGCACCGAAAAAAAGAAAATCCAGGTCTGTTTTGATCGTTGTAAGCTAAATAGTCTATCAGGACGTGAAGAATATTGATAAAATCGATTATCGATGGCAATCGATTGATGTTAATAATCGATGGACAATCCATGGCGCAAATCGATGGCAATCGATGAAGTTCGCGACTTACTTTATCGATGCCAATAACTAACTGTAATTAATCGATTAAATTTATTTCACTTATTTGTTTTGTTATTTCTGGGGCCATTCCATTTAATATCCACACCCCCACCCCCCACCCCTATGGATGACATTTTCTGGAGGGGGTGGGCAAAGTCATTTCTGAGGGGGTGAGCCAGTCGGCATCCTATGATCTTGCAATTTTTTCCGAGGGGAAGTACAAAATTTCGCTTATTTCTGAGGGGGATATTGTGTCGGCACTTTGATCTTCTTTTCTTAGGGGGTAAATTCTTGGTGAACTCATCCATAGGGGGGAGGGGGGTGTGAATATTAAATGGAATGGCCCCTGCGTAATTCACCTCTTGTGTTTAATTAAGCTTATGAATGTTGTTAGTTTTACTTCAACATTTTTTTTGCAGATCTTGGTTTGTAACTCTTGCACCACTGAACTTTGCCATTATAGGCTCCTGGCTTTGTCTTATCATTGTATCTCCTGTTTTGTGCTGCTGGTTGTTACTAAAGGTTGTCCTACACCCAATAGGAAAACAAAAATATTGATCGATTGATTTTTCAATCAAAGATTCCATCCTGAGTCAAAACGTTTTGCTTAACGATCTTTATTAAAAGTGGTCAGTTCATTGCACAAAATAGTTAGATTGTTTTAAACCATAAATCTACTTATAAATAAAATAATGAAACCTTTCCCTATACTAATCAGGGTCCCAAAGGGATTTAGGGCTCCAGGGTTCCGGGCCTAAGAGGGTTTGGGGCTGTTAAGGGCTCCATAGCATTTGCTTTAGGGATCCAGGCAAAAATGGTCAGGGCTCCAGGCTGTAAAGTGATTGACCTTTGGGCTCCATGGCAAAAACTTCAGGGCTCTGGGGCTCCACTGAGATCAACACCCCCCTCCCCTCTTCCCCCTTGGGACTCTGACTTATGAAAGCAATTAGAGCAATTCTGGCCACTTCACTTAATGAAAGTAGATTGCTTGTGCTGGAAAACTTGCATTTCTGACACACTGTACTTCAAGTAGTTTATAAAAATACACACTTTCTTTTGATTAGAATGCAATATTTCTTGTATTAATTATTTTTTATCCAGCAGCAGTTGATCTCTAGGGTCTTACTAAAATCTCCAGGTTTTTCGTCCAAGATTTCCATGTTTTCTAGTCCTTGGAGGTTTAGAGGTCTGTGGTAGGTGGTGTCCAAACTCAACTGATACCAGAGTTACAGAAGCAAGATATATTTTCTGATGTACATAGTTTAGGGTATTAGGAGATGTTTTATAGGGATAACCTCAGGGTCGTCCTTTTCAAATATGGTCATGTGAATCACTCCATGTATTTGAATTGAGTAGGTAGTAGTATTAACTATATCTCATTTCTAATTTCAGGAAGAATGCAGCTAATGCAAGAAAGGTGCATTTAAATTTCTTTTTTCTTGTAAATTTCTTGTCTGTTGACTAGACACCCAAACATGCATTTCTGTTGCTGAGTAATTTTTGTTTCAACTGTCACAGGCTTCTTTGAGGCAATCACAAGTTTTCCAGCTAGATCCTCTGACAGAAGAAGAAAACCCAGATGGACCTACTTTCAAGAGACAACGCATAATTTCTCTTGCAATTCTTGAGGCAGTCACCAATATTTTTAATGGACCTGAACTACACTACAGTGTTAAAAATTGTCAACTGGAGATTATGCAGGTATCGATACATACTGTTTAGTAGTACCTAGAGCTGTTGATGGAGTGAATTAAGTAAGTCTTATGTGTCATCTACTAAAAGACGTTTCATGAAGGGATCCAGACAAAATTCAAACAAGCGTCCTGTTAACTTTGTGCTGAAGCTGTTTACAAACTCTCTTTGGGAATAAACCTCAAGGTTTCTTGCATTTTTCATGATCTGGTGTGCTATCTAATAGTTTTTCATAGTGCAAGTTATTGTTGGCAACACAACTGTCAAAAAAATATTGAATCAAAACTAAATGTTGGCACTTTTGATTTGTGCTGTATGTACACTGTACAGTAATGATTGTTTTTCTTATCACACTGTTGGTCAATATAAAATAGGTCAGAACAACTCCAAACCTTCAACTTGCCACCATCTACTGGACTGTTCCAGGTGAAGTGAAACATGACAAAAAAAGCATTCAGAATATGTTGGAAGAAAACACTGATCATATTAGGTAATTTTATTATCACTGATGTCTGCCCCTTGCCAGAGCTCCTTAGCTATCGAGTGGTCACTCTGCTTTGAAAGAGTGGACTGCGTTATTGTCTCTGAAGTTGCTTTGATATAGATTACAATGTTTTGAGGGCGTACTGTTGACCTTCATGGCCTTCATCAGGTGTAGTGAATTGACTGTACATTGCATCATGGTTTGTGGTCACTGGTGCATGTCTATGATATTGTCATAGTCATTTGCCGAGTGGAAAGCTGTCATATTACTTATCTGTTAAACCTTTTTAATATTGACTAGTATGCAATCTGATGTGGCTTTTAAAAACTATTGAACTTGTAAGTGCAAGGAAGTTAACCTAAGTGGGTAATGAAGTGTTTAATATTATACACCCTGTATGATTGAAAATTAAGACAAACTCATCAAGTACTTGGATATATTAGATAGATATAATTATGTACACTGAGAGTAATAACGTTAGGTGTCAGTATTAATAAATCCAGTGATTAGGTGGAAATTTAATCACTAACTCACCGTCTCTCATTAGCTCTTTCAATTTAGGTGGAAAATATTGACCCAAGTTTAATTGCACAGCAGCAAAATAATGGAATTGAAGGGCAACTGCTCTCCTTTTACTCTTTTCAGGAGGCTTCTTCCATCCTATTCTGCCTTAGCTCACTTTCCAAAGCTAGCTTTCATCAAAGACAACAGTGCAGAGTATGAGGCAAAAATGGAATTCCTCATGCAAAAGGCCAAACACGATGATAGCTCTTCCCAAAATGGAACAGAATCTGAAGACAGCTGACAAAAAGAATTAAGGCATTCTGGCTCAATTCTTTTAGAACTGATCACTAAAGTATGTTTTGCTCTCAAGGACTTCCAGGTTGGTACAGAGAGTCATTGTAATGCCATCGAAAGGTAAAGTAGACTATGCCAAAGGCTTCTGCAAGTGGAGACTTATTGTAAACAATGGTGAAATGACTACCAGGCAGATTGTGTTGGACTTAAACAAAAGATTGTTGTGCAAGGCTTGGGTAAAACTACATGTAAGTGCTTGCTAAGCAGGGGTATTCATCAGCAGAATCTCTGTCTTGGTTTTTTATTCATCTGGGACTTGTAAGTGACTGGCTTGAAAACACAGCCTTGGCAGTAAGGGGGACATCCCAGCTGGAAATGAGAATGAGAATGGTGGTTGCGTTTGCAGGCCAGCAAGAAACTGAACAATAAACGAGGATTTCCCATCCTTCTGTATGACTATTTTTTCATCTATTGCTAGGTTTGTTATTTGAAAACAGTCAAATACGAGACTGAAAGAAAAATGTCAGCCAAGTTAGTTGTCTTAATGATTCTTTGACTCCTCAAAGTTGAATTGAAAACATGGTCGCTGTGACAGGCAGGGTGAAAGTAGTGTCAAACTAGAAATAAATAAAATAAACGGAGAACACAGATGTACAATTGTAACAGTTTTAATCTGGAATTTATTTGCTATTGAACTACCGGTAAGTTAGAGATGACTTGGAACAATATATTCTTTAAATTGCTAAAACTTCTTCCCTGTAACTTTACTTATTCATTTATTTAGTTTGAGTGTTAGACCACTGTTAAGGATAATTTTTATGAAACATTAATTTTAACCTCGGAAAATGTACGAGTACATGTATGTAACAAAAAATCTACCAAAGAAATTCTCTTTCAGACTATTCCCACTTGGGGAAATGTTTCTCTTGCACCCCATACTTCTCCAGTGCAAGCTTCTCTCTGACGTGAAACTTCTGTACCAATAAGATGCACTGTTTCAATGAAATCCTAGTTTAAGCAATACTTAGCCAAGATGGACCGGGTATTGTCCCAAATGTTCTCATGTTTCTGCTTACAGTTAAAAAGAACACGAAGATTTTGTTTTCTTTGTCAGACAAAACTAAAAACCGTTTTATCAACCATAACATGTACACATGATGAGTCCTCAGTCAGATTCTGGTCCTTTTTATCCTGTACATAATCCTACATAATCTTATTCAGAATTTGCAAAAACCATGAATCAAAGCTTTCTTCAGTACTAGTATAATAAATCTCTTACTATCCAAGCTTGCTCAGGACTGTACCAGGAGTATATTGGCCTTCTGCCTTTTTTGTATGAACCTTGCTGCAGTTAGTCTGTACTGTGAAGACCTGGGACCAATATTCTCCCAGGACTGCTTTCGTGCTTGGTTGATAAGATATATGTATGCAAAAACAAACCTGGCTGCTGAAACCAAGCAAAATTGACTGCATGGCTGAGTCTTTCCACTGATTACATCCCGCAGTCACCATAGTCTGGAAAGCTACCCAAGCATAAATTCATGCCTGTGACTGACAATTGCCACCTGTCGATCAAGAGTTAATTGGTTGCTTGGTGACCAGTGGTCCATAATATTGAACAACTACAACAAGACTATTATTACATTCAAAACTCATTTTGTTCTCTACTGACAAATCTCACTGCAAGCAAGAAATTTAGGCATAGTCATTTACTCCACAATGCACAATCTTGACACCCTTTTATCACAGAATGGAGCGCCTGTATGGACTGTCTTGGTCATGAGAGAGCCACAGATGTCGTTTGAGTTGGATGCTGGTTATGAACTTCTTTCCGCAGTCTTTACACACAAACTTTTCATCTCCTACATGTTGACGAATGTGCCGTCTTAGTCCTTCCAGTTGCTCATACGTCTTTGGACACCACTGACATCTGGAAATAAAATATAAAAAAGGTATACTGTTCAGTATAAAAAATGTACAGTTCCAGAAAGTTCCTCCTCCATGGAAATTCCCAGGGGGGAGGGGTGGCAAAAACGAAAGTTTTGAAAGAAAACTATGGAGCTAAATTGGAATTTCCAGAGGGGTGGGGGTGAAAACCAAGAAAAAACCCTTCTTTATTAGTGTTTGATTGACAGGTCAGGTAAAAGTGGCTGATATAAGGAAAAGTGCTGTGCAATTCACCAAATAATATTATCCATCATACGTGTAATACTTTCACTTTGTAAAATCCTTCTTTCCACAGGGTGTTTGCAACAATGTGCCATCCAAAGGACAGGAGTTACTTACACGTACCATACGCAAGCTACACACAAATGTTTGAAGCTGACAACCTTTACTTACTCATATGGCTTTTTCTTGGCCTGTTTATGAATGTGCATGTGTCTTTTCAGGTAGACTGCATTGATGAACTCTTTGGAACACAAATCGCATGTGACCACAGACTCACGAGTATGCAACAATCTGTGTGCTTTCAAATTATCCCGACGTGTGAAGGCTGAACCACAGTCATCACAGACAAACTTCTTTTCATTCCTGTGTCCTGCCATGTGGCGCTTTAGGTCTGCGCTTTTAACAAAGGCTCGGTCACACTCAGTACACTTGTGTCGTTTGTCACCTGTTTAATATGAAAATGAAAACAAGTGATATTACTAAAATTTACACATAGATGTAAAAGTTACACGTATAAAAGATGCATGCTATTATGTTTTTCTTAATAGCTGAACTTACAAGTGAAGGATGCAAAAAGTTAGGTTCCCACACACTGAATAGGGAGCTGGCTACCATACTGGGTACAGTGTATTAAAATAATTTCATGCTGTTATACATCAGCTTGTGGTTTCTCATCATGCCTCATGTGGTGTGACAGCTCCTGTACTCCCACATTTATTTGAGTCAGATCTCTTGAATTACATTATTGTCAACTTTGAACAGTATGGTGAAAGCATGGCAAAAGCAAAAATGTCACAATAAATTTTAAATTTTGTTAATCTTGTTAGCAGCATGTTGCTTAGCAATATACCTATGTGATACTTGATGTGGGATTTGATGCAGCCTTTGGTCCTGAACTCTTTGCCGCAGAATTCACACTTATATTGCTTGACCTGCACATGAATAGCCTTGTGGATATTAAGTTCACTGGAGGTTCTAAACCCTTTTTGACACTCCTGCAAAAATAGAAAAGACTTAAGAACTTTGTGCTAAAAGGGCATGAGTGATGATTTGGCTTTAGAATCCAAATTGCTCAAGATTAGCCCTACATGTACTTTGGCCAACAACCCAGGTGGTTGTTATTTTGGAAACACAACTCTGACTTTATCTTGTGGCATGAAGCCTGAATATCGTGAACAACCTAATGACTGCCTCAAGTCAAGAATCCAAAACAAAAAGGATCATGGTGGACCACGGCACATGATTGAATTCTTTTGATGGGGCTCAAAAGAAAAGTAATTGTGCATCACTTCAGTTGGTTCAGCTTTGGGTTTTTTGACATAATAACCTGTATGTATTCCAAAGAAGAGAGAATTTTCAAGACATTTGGAAAAATTTAATGATAATATGGTTGGACTGCACTTTGTGATCACCTCACAGATGAAAGGTCTTGCATCCTGATGGCTCGTCTGGTGACGCTTGAGGTCATTGTTGGTGTAAAACTTTTTCTCGCATTGGTTACATGCAAACCGTCTGACTCTTGGAGTTCCTTAAAAATTACAACAACAAATAAGGGCTAGAGAAAGAGTCTGTACACAGGGATGTAAATAATAGCCAGGAACCAGGGAAAATGCCTGGCTGTCAACCCAATTTTCCCGGCTGAAAAACCTTCTACAGTCTTAAAAATCTGTAATAATGGAATCTTCTAAACCTGCCTGTGAATTGGTATAGGGTAATTCACTTCTGTTAAAAATTTTATCTATACCTCTGGTACAATGTATATGAATTTAAATTCAATACAATTGTTTATTTTTTCACACTGTAAATTTTCATGTATATTGTAGAAGACAAAAAAAAAGAAAAGGTGTGAGGGAAAACAAGTCAAGCCACAAAAAAATACAATTCATTTACAGTGTACTGGTACACTGTATAATTATGGTGACCAAAGTAACAAAAGCTTTCTAACTGGACACTACCACAGTCCAATGGCTGGCAGCCCAACATTCAGATTCAGTCGGTTAAAATAATCCTACATGTACTTAAAAACAGGGTGGGAAGATTCAAAGTTGAATAGTAACAGAGTATCAGCACATAAAATTGCCCAGAAAAAAATTAAAATGTTTTACACCTACATGTAATACATTTAGCTCCAGTTGAATTTTTCACTAAAAAAGTCTAATTCAAGTTGACTTACTACTAAATTACTCACATGCCTAAGTCAACCGGTCATAAATGATATTATGAAGAGTTCAATAAAACAGACCTGGTTTTTTGACTGTCCCCTGTACATCAACACCATCCATTGACTCTACAGACACATCTTCAGCATGCTCCAGTCTCTTTTCACCAAGAATCAAAACCTCAGGATCTCCTCCAGTCTGGGTCATAATCTCCCTGACCAGTACACTTTTCTTTTTATAAACCATTTTCGTAGATTCCTCAAAATTACCTTCGTCTACAGCACTGGCCATTTCTGTGTCAGTTGTCTTTGGCTCTTCTGCCACTGGTTGCACGTCTGGAAAGCCTTGACTTTGTGTGATATGTGATGTCTGCACTGTGATAGACTCAGAGACATTATCAATGGGGACATTCTCTCCGGCTGCAACCGAGTGTGTGATGACTATGTTCTGAGAAATGTTGGACAGTGTGCTAAATGCATGATCTGTAGACAAGCTGCCTTGGGGTGGCTGCAATGTACAGGCGGCATTAGGAGGGATAAAAGTGCTTGCGGAATCCATCAACTCGGATGAAGTCTGAGAAGGCTGTTCATTGTGGCTTTGCGACAAAGTTGTTTGAAAGTTTGCAAGTTCCATGGCTTTCTCAATCACTCCACCGCTGATAGATGTGTTTTGAGGAACAACATTCAAAGTAACAGGCTGTGCAAGGAATACTGCATTTGCAAAAGGTGTGCAAGAATCAGCCACATTGGCAACAGACGGCATCTCTCCAGTGACCGGCATACCTGATGATCCCACGAAAAACACAAGGGTGGGTTGAGTTCCATTAGGTAAGGACATAGCATGAGAAGGAATGATGGGAAGGTGTGTTGTGTTACCACTGCTATCAACATTGAGTAGCACGGGAGTTTGTATCTGAGAGCTTGGTGGAACTTCAGAGGGTGAAGGTCCATTTGCACAGTCAATGGAATCTTCCCGTACGCCTGGAGCATTTTGAGTTTCAGATGATTGATCCATTATTATGAGTCCAGAATCTCCACCCTTCACATCTGCCTGATGTTTCGTTTGTTCATGTTTTCTGTTCCTGAAGGTAAAACTGTAGAATTCTTTAATGGCATCAGACGTCATCTTACTAGGAGATCCCTTGCGAACTGCTTTACTGTAAAATAAAAAAATATTTTGTCATGAATCAAGGAAAAGCAAAGCATTAGTTGTTCAATGCACATTGGCCTACATGTATTTTGTTTGCATCATAACTAGCCAGATTTTCCAAACAACAAAAATTAAATTAATAAAATAAAATAAAACAGACAATCTACCAAAACAGTAACAGAACTGATGCATAATATCTGAGTGTATAACAAGTATCTTTTGGGTGTCCCCAAATTAGTAAGGGATTATTTTATCCCTGGCTAGACGGCTTTGACACTTTAATAAAGTTTCTATCTATCTATCTATCTATCTATCTATCTTTTGAAGTTTTCTTTTAATCAAGCAAATATTCACCTGTCCACTTGCCTTTTAACAGATACACTAGTTCTTCCCAAAGTTTCCTGCAATAAACATGAATTTCTATTTACACACTGTAAAAACCCTCAAATTCCCAACAAAATTAGTATAGGAAATTGCACAACCTCGCGTACAATTCGGGATTAATGGGCATGAGTGATTTTGAAAGTTCTCAAAATCATGAGTATCTATTAATCCCGAATTGTACGAGGTCATGCGATTTTTTATTTGTAGCACATTCAACATAATTACAAACTTACGTGGTGTTGTCACGGAAACTTAATAGGTACTCCCACAGAGTACTATTTGGGATTAATTGTATTGCTCTCAACCAATCAGAATTGAGTAATTTTGTTGAGTGTACTATAAGTGCCTTAATTTACTTAGGGATGGTGAAGCAAGGAATGCACACAATACACACACTTACATGAGGAAACACAATTTGCTTTGAGACCACAAAAGCTGCTTTATTTGTGCTTGATGCTGATTACAATATAGGTTACAATATTAATAATAATAATAATAATAATAATAATAATAATACAGCAGGTCAGCTACATTTAGACAATGCACATCATGCACAGACACAGAAAGAGTAAGCTAACTGACAGATTTGATAACAGATGACTGGAATCTTAAGCTTAATCTTTTGGTACCACTCATGAGCATGACAGTCCATAGACGTAATATTCTTTGAATTCCAAGTCCAAGGATTGCATTTAGGGACAAAGAGGTAAAACATGATATAGGCAGCAATTACGCACATTTCCGTGGAAAGACAATGTGACAGGCCCATAAAGTACTATACTGCTTCAAAGTCAAAGAACGGAAAGGTGGAAAATCCAAACAATGATGCAACAAGGGCAAACAATGCTCCACCGATAGATAAAAATGCAGGGCAATAAAATTTTAACATTAAATTATTAAAAGGCAGAGATTTTATTGCCCCAATGCGCATTAACAACTTTGATATTTTAAAAGTACAGTACTTTTTTTACGGATACACTGTATAAAACAGCAAACTGTAGATCTTGAGCGCTATTCAAAGTATATCAAAACTTACGTTATCTTCAATGGATCGGCCGTTACTCTTTATTGAAGACACCACACTAAGAAGACGATCTCGAGCGCGACAGAACTTTTTCGACGTGTTGCTCGTTGCTGTACAATTAACAAAATTTGGATTCGCTTGCTCCTCCATCCCTGGCTGATGTCCTGATACGTTGAAGAATAAACACGAATTTAAGTGTTAAACTAAGTTAAACAAAAGAAAAGAAATCCAACCAACAGCAATTCTGGTCAACTGGACGCGCGCTCCGCCTGCAAGGAAGAGCATGCACGCGAAAAATATACCACAGAAATCTGGCTTTTACCAATTATCAAGCCACAAGTAGGCCATATTTAAGTACCTTTCCAGTTTCTCTATCAGCACAAAGTACGAAATTGTCCGATGTGGTGCAAGACGATCGACCTAGAGCCACATTTTACCTCTAGACAACCTGAGGAACGAAAAAAACAAGGCGTCTTCTGCGCAGCGGATATCCCACAACGCCTTGCCTTTCAGAGCCTCACAGGTCACCCAAGCTGACATGACATTGCGTAACAGCGTTAATTGTCTTCATAAGAGTTTGTATGGGAACAGGAGCACCCAACGAGCCATTTTTTTCAAAATTCATCAAAATATGTCATGGCCACAAAATAACCCAAAACTTAGCCTTTTTGGAGCAATTTCTCTACCTGCTGGGAAATTTTCATCTACTCCGCACTCCCAGCAAAAACAGACCAATGTCATGTGTTAGCTTGGGCTACCTGTGTTGGCGCATGCGGATTTCGCACTTACATTGCTTCTGTGAGGAGATATGGCGCTCCACCGGGTCGTTGGTCGCTTTTGGTCAAAATGCAATCATGCCAAAGTTTGCCTTATAGCGTCTTCAAGATCAAGGTTTGTGTCGTGCCCAAAATTAGTAGTTTGCGTGATCAACTTTACCAGAAATGTTAGGCAATCGTCTGAAAAAGTGTAGCTAATTGATATTTTCTAAAAGCTGATTAAAGAACAAACGACTTCTCATTTAGAAAATATTAAGAATTAATCAAAGGACTTTATTGTGAAAATGTAATTAATCAATCGACTTTTCATTGAGAGAACAATAGTTATATTTTAAATGGTTTTAATCATGTTTTAAGTTTTGTACTGGGCATATCTGCCTTTGGGTGTCCAGATGTGGGCCGGGTGCGCGACTGTTGGGGAAATTATGGCAATGTATCACCGGCCATCCAGCGAATCCCTGGGGCATTTCCTCAACAATGTAAACAAACCCCGAATCATACCCAAAACTCCTCCACCCCACCAAAAAGCTACCATTGTCCTTTCCCCAGGGACATAATCAGTATATTTTTGTTACAGTTGAATTACACCCTACTTATATACTTGAGAGTAGCTGAGTTTTAATGTTGGTGATCAAATAATCCATAAGTATCACTCATAAAAATTATTATAATGAGTGTCTATTAGAATTGAACACCCACAACATTAATAAATTATGTTTCAAATTACCAAATTTCTAGTCTGGAGACTGAATTACAGGAAATGTATGAAAGTCTGCCTTACTTCCCCCTACATTTTCTAGCCCAGCAATGATAAGCTTGTGTAAATGTTTCTTAGCTCCTGGTGGTCAAATGTGGAGCTTGGTCCACCTGATCCTATTCTTGGAATAACAGAAGCATACAAGAAAGACACTAACCCCAAGAAAATCAACCTGGGAGTGGGTGCCTACAGAGATGACAATGGAAAGCCTTATGTGCTGCCATCAGTAAGAAAGGTGAGTTTCTTTCTTCAGCCCAAGGTATTTGCCGCTGAATCTCTAAGAAGGATTGATCTGAATAGTAAGCATCTCTATCAAAAGGTTTTGAAATCATTTTTT
>OX419339.1:6659184-6666684 GCA_948470475.1 Galaxea fascicularis
GACTGCGAAACTTGGCTCCCACGCAAATATTCTTTGGGCTTTCCAGGTATTATTTTGTGACAATGTGTGCTGTTTCTGAGCTGTTTCCATTCATGCAAGTTCCATTCCATTTTTGGGAACACCTATGACCTTATAAAATTTAATTTTGTGTAAAAAAAGGAAGTTTGTGATTCAAATAATACACTTAATGTTTGTGTTCAGCACAAAATGACCAGAAATCAGTCAATTTGCTTTAAGTAAAGGTTTATAGAAAGTTTGCTTGTTTAATTTTTTTTTAATTATATCAATTTTTTGTGTCCTATGCTCATGGTGAAAGCCAACTCAAAAGTATTTCAAAAGTGGTGGTGATTGATTTCCCCATAAGTTGTCACTCCTCCAGTTTAAGGCATCAATATGTGGTAAAGGAAGTTTGTTTGACTTGTGGTAAGTCTTCCAACCCTGGTGTTGTTTCCCCAGAAAAGACTGCTGTTCAACCTCCCCCACAATGAGGACTCACAGTTTGGACCACAATATACAGTGTTAACGGGACCACTGGACAAGTATTTAATTATACTTGGGTGTGGGTGGCTTAGATGGAAATTAGTTCCAACTGAGATTCTTCCCATAGTTTATGTACTGAAACAATCATAAAAACTAGTCTTGGTTTTTTTATCCTCAGACAAAATGTGTTCTACGCAGCACCCTTAGATAGAGCAAATGCTATGCTCATCTATTGACCAAAACATGGGAAAATTCCCATTGAAAGTGCACCTTTAATTTGAATGTTATTCAATCAGGTGAGAGAGTTGGAATGGTAACAGTTACTTGTGAGTCAAAAGAAGAAGCTGAACGTGTCCTTTCCCAGATTAAGATTCTGATTCGTCCAATGTACTCCAACCCTCCGATCCACGGAGCACGGGTAGCAGGCATGGTGCTGAGTGATTCTGAGCTGCGGCCGCAGTGGGAAAAGGAAGTTAAAGGAATGGCAGACAGAATTATTTCCATGCGACAACAGCTTGTGGACAATTTAAAGAAAGAAGGTAGTCAATGCGAACTTCCTTTTTGTAATGTTATTTGAAGTGCTCACTGGAAAAGGGAGTAAATCAGTATCTCTGTCGATCTCCACTTGGCTGTGGTTAGCTCAACAAGTCAGAGCATTATGTCAGGTCGAGTTCAACCTCAGGGTACCAATTTTTTTAGCTTTGTTTTTCAGCTGCAAAAATTATTCAAACAACAGCAAGGATCAAAATTTAATTTAACACTCATTTGAAATGTTATAGTTATATTTGTTGAGATCTTGAATCCATGTGAAGCATCTTTTCAATTCCAGGTTCGTCTCATAATTGGTCTCACATCACAGACCAGATTGGAATGTTCTGTTTTACTGGTCTCAAACCTGATCAGGTTTGTACTTGCAGCACTCAGTGTGGCTTACCACATTCCATCCTCTTTTGAACTCTGATTTTATGTCTTGATTTCCGTAAAATGCATATGACATAAAAGTTTTCATTAGCTTGTTCGAAAGAGCTTTCAAAATGATGAAGAATGGCGTTTATTTTATTGTGATAGCACTCTTGGTTGAGTTATTCAAGATTTTGATTTATGCAAATTAGGGGACTTGTGACGTCACAAGGTAGACACAAAATGATGTAAAACCACAGAAAATGGAATATCTGTGCAAGTCTACAGGATTGAAAATTTGTGTCATATGCACTTTAAACAAAGTTAAAACGTTTACTATTGTTTAACTTCAGGGCTGTGCTCTAGCAGCGTCCGGTTGCCCCTGGCGACTTACTTTTGCCATTGGGCGACCAGGAAGTATTAGCATTTGCACCAAACTTATATGCTGGGCGCCCTGGATTTCAAGGGTTTAGACGTTTGGGTGCCCGACCACTTTCCTTAGAGCACAGCCTTGAACTTACATGGGATTCTGTGTTACCTAAATGTATAGATCTGCTGGTGTGGTTACAATGTCAGCCATGTCCAGTAAATATTTACACCGTAGACCCTAGTCCTCACGGTTAGGGGGGAATGTAGTAATCATCAAAGTTTCCAGGAACACAAAAAAGACTAAACGTTGTACCAAGTTTTGCAAGAAAACTTGCAAGTTATGCTAACCAAAATTCTTTCAAAGGAAGAATGATCGTCGTAGTTGTGATCGTAAAGAAGCCTGAAAAAAATTCAGGACTTCAACGGGGCTTGAACCCGTGACCTTGCGATTCCGCGATACCCAAAATTGACCAGCTCCCAACGTCAGTGGCTTCATAGCTCAGTTGGTAGAGCATCGCACCGGAATCGACGATAATGATAATAATTTAATAATAATAAGTTATTTCTTATAGAGCGCTATTTACAATGACAGATCAATAGCGCACAATGACAGATCAATGACGATCATTCTTCATTTGATCATTTGATTTCATATCTGCAGTTCACATATGATTTCTTTCATATGGATTATTCACAAAATTCTTTCAGTAATGCATGCTATTCTGTCCTCAGGTTGATCGTCTCACAAAAGAGTTCTCAATTTATCTGACGAAGGATGGCCGCATTTCTATTGCTGGTGTTACAACAGGGAATGTGGGCTACTTAGCACGGGCGATGCATGAAGTGTCGAAATGATTCCCTAAGTAAGAAGTAAGCCATGGTATCGTCTGAGGATGTTGCTTAAAAACAGTTGTAAAAATCGAAAGAGCAGAATCATTTTGGGGAAAAATGTCTGGGTGTTCAGCCTGTAATACATAACAGAACTGCCTGCCAAGAGAAGGGAGTTTATATACGAAACTGGTGTGAAGTTCAAATTGATGTTAAGTCATCTTGATTCTCCCTTGTGGCTCTGTATTCATTTACCACATGTTAGCCCAAGATCTTCTTTTGGTATTGAGTGGTTGTACTCAGACTAAAAGAGCTAAAAGAGCGGGGGCTATACCACATCAAAATTCTCCTACAAGTACAAAAACCTACATCGTTGTCGTTTAAGCACAGGGAGTCTGTTCCTATTGTCCAGGGTTTTCAACTGTTTTGTAAAGTAGCGGACATACTTCTGAAAGTACCGGACGTGAATGTTTACAGTAGTAAAAAAAATCGCCAATATTGATCTCAAGTACCGGACGTGGAATGGCAAACGACCGGACGAAACGTCCGGCCTCCGGCCTCAAATGAAAACCCTGATTGTCATCAATTTACTTTCAAGTATTTCATTGTAGAATGAAACTAGCACCGCCATAAAAACCCACATCGTTGTCGTTTAAGCGCAGTGAGTCTGTTCCTATTGTTATCAATTTACTTTCAAGTATTTCATTGTAGAATGAAACTAGCACCGCCATAAAAACCCACATCGTTGTCGTTTAAGCGCAGTGAGTCTGTTCATATTGTTATCAATTTACTTTCAAGTATTTCATTGTAGAATGAAACTAGCACCGCCAAAAAAACTCAGTTAACCCTTAGAACCCCAAGAATGATCAGCATCAAATTTGTCCTTGTAATATCAATGCTTTATAAAACAGAGTGGTCAGGGGAATTTACTTGATATGTAAACACGTTCTCCCCACTACTTCTATAGAAAAGGTGTAGCAGCAACAAATGAGAATTCAAATTATGATCTTAAGGTCTAAAAGGTTAGTGTTTTACAGACGCACTAGACAGCCTACTGGAGTAAGCATTGTCCCAGTATCATGTAAACACTCATATTTCAAAGACGATGCACTTTTTAGTGGTGATTCAGAGAGAGTGATACAGCACTGTACAATGATTCTTTTCACTGTGCAGCTGATCGGAGCTATACTCTTGTTTCAGTAATTTGATCAGCTCTTTTGGTTTAAGCAAATCGTTTTTAGCGAGCATCTTGACTAGCTGGTATCATCACCGTCGTCATTGTGTGTTTTTTTTGTCTAAATCTGTACTGAAATCAATTGATCTTAACTCCTTAACAAAACCCCTCAGTATTTTAAGACGGTCACAATCCTTCCTTTAAACTTTGGAAAGAGTTACTGCTGTCTTGTCGTTGTCTTTGAACCATCGAGTTCTATCACCCGGTAAAACATTTCGAACATCGCCTTTCTTGAATTACCCTGGGTACCAGAGGTTATTTTTTTCGTTTGGAGGAGGGAAAATACGCGGCGAAGCCGCGAGTAAACCTGGCGCTCTCCGAAACGAGTACTCGTTCTCCTTGGATCAGTGTTTACAGTCATCTGAATACTGGCTATCTCCAACTCCAGCTTTGATTCTCTTTTCTTGAGAGTTCCGCGTTAAAGGCATGTGTCGTTTTAAAGGAGTCATTTATGGAAACTTCCATGTTTATGTTTCTGTTAACATGATCAACATATTGCGCACCCTTTTTGCGGTAAATTCATGCTGTTCTTATCATGGGTTGAAGCATCCCTATTGAATGATTGTCCACTGTATTTAGTTAATTTTACTGTTTAGTCAAGTTGCCAATTAGTTCTTTATTGCTAGAAGATTTTACACTTAAGTAAAGTAACTTACTTATTATCCCTTAGAGTAGTGAACACAAACTACTAGGTAAGGTTTAGCGTGGGAAATTTATAGTTTACACAATTTATAGTTTGCACGATAGAAAATCGGTCAGATGATTTGATAACAGATTTAATAAAGCCTCTATTTACCAAGAAGCTAGAAGTTGGTTTTGCTAAACCTGTGGCTGACTAGTGTCCCTGAATGACTTTGAAATTTAGAATACTCCCACCAATTTGGTGCTAAGACCCGATTGCAGTATTGCGGATTAGAGGGTGGTCTCGGGTCAAAAACCACCCCACAAGGTCAGCTTCGTGGTCTGAGAAATTAATAGAAAATTTACAGTAGGTTGGGGGGGGGGGGGGGGGGCAGTGGTAAAATGATCCTTCGGAATTCCTTATTGACTACCTGCCTCGGAAACGTATCTGAAATCCTGTTTCGATTTAGTGCTTCAATTGAGCGGCTTTCAATGTAGGCACAGTCAATTCGAAACACAAAATACCTTGCCAGGTTAAACGCTCCCCCTAAAAGAAGTCGTCCCCGGAAGTCCCTAGAGCGAATTTAAATCTATACAGCGTCGTGTACACTTTCTCAAAGTCCGTTTTCGTTTGAAATCAACATTGTTGTGTTTACCACGCGACGATTCCAAGTCGTTGCCGCTCATTTAAGTCGTCTTGGCAGCAGTCTTAACGTCATGCTGTCCACTGATACCAGGTGCTCTATTTTCAAGTGAAAGTCGGCTTTACATAATGCACACATCATGTAGACCCCCGCTTCATAGGCTGCTCAAGTTAGCATACTTCTTTCAAATATTTGGGAGGAATTTATGAAGGGGGCATTTTACTGAATGACACTAGTTATGCTACTGTGTGGGAATGGAAGCTAATGGTTGCCATTTCTTCCCATCCCCGACCCCTCACACACGCAATACACCCACTTCCATTCCGCGTCAGACACACAATGAATACAGTGGGAGCAAAGTTTCTTCTCAGACCATGTCCACACTGATGCGTTTTTGTTTGAAAACGCATTGATATGTTTGCGTTTTGGCCTCCCGTCCACACTGATACGCTCGAAAACGCTGAGCGTTTCCATCGAAAACGGATCCTTTTAAAAACGCTGTTGAAAGTGAATCGTATTGAAAACGCTACGGCATCCGTATCAGTGTGGACGCAGATCAATCGATACGTTTTTACACCTATCGAAAACGCATTCAAACAAAAACGCATCAGTGTGGACATGGCCTCAGTGGTACTAAGCACATTACCGAACGTAACGAGAAGACAAAAACTCCTCATTGGCATGCTCTTACGCTCTCCATACCACTGGTCTTGAATTGTATTTGGTCATTTCACGTTGTAGTTTTGCAAAGAATGAAAAACCGGTCGTAGGACCATTAGTTTTGCTCGTCCGTGGTTTCGTGGCGTTCTCTTTGCCATCAGTGTTGGTATAATCAGTTTAAGTCTCTTTATGTATGAAGCAGGCGATTTCAAAGTCGTTTCATTTGTCCTTCGCGAGAAACCGATTGCGACATCTGTCGTGAAGCCCAACTGCCACTGAACCTGATAGAAAGATGTTATCGATGCAGACTTGGGCGGAATCCTTGAGCCTGGTTCTCACGTGCTAAGCAAATGCAAACGCAAGAAATGCACGTATGAACTATCGTAACGGAAATGTAATTGAATTTGCGCCTGCATTTCACACGTATGAACCGAGGCAACGCAAAACACAAGGTTAATAAAAAGGCCTCAGCCTCGTGCGCCATTTTGGAAACACACTCGGCCATCGGCTCGTGTGCCGCCTTTCTGTTCTTACCACACTTTTACGTCATCTGTGATCTATTACTAATCCATTCTCGTCGCCAGAGGCCGCGATTCTTTCGGCCAGCATCAAGAACAACGACCTCTGGCCAGTTCCGAAATATGCGCAGTCGCAGTGAAGGCGTATTTTTGTAACCGTTCGCAACAACTATTGTTTCAAACTTCCGAGTTGGCGTAGAAGAGCTGGAAGTGTGGACGTCCTGGTTTGGAACCAGCCGGACCCAGAGGTAGCTATTCTTGGTGCTGACCGAAAGAATTGCGGCCAATGAGAATGTTACTGAACAGACACACGGCAACATTGAATCTAGTTGTTAACTTGATGAGTTTCCTCCATTGCTGGTTACATTTCAACTTTGCTGTTAACGTTAACCCATCGATTCCTTCAGTCCATCGCACTCTCTCCTTGCTCACAAATTCGACATACCGCTATGTGATTTTATTAATTGGTTTTCTAGAACAAAAGCCAATAATTTATGGCTGAGAGGTTTATTACAAAGGCACACCCGAAGCACTATTGTTTGTGTAACTACGACAGTTCTCGGTTTTTATTTTCTAAAAAAAGCTTCTATCAGATGCCTCAATTTTGTATCTCAAGATCAAACACCAATCCACTTCCACTTAGTTTTTGCAAGACTTCATTCTCAAATCTCTCATTCTGCTCTGGAGTGAAGTGATTCTTCCAGTCTGCAACAACGCCTTTGCGAAGCAGCCCTTCACCGTTTTCTTTCTCACTAAATGTGTAACACGCCCAATTTTTCGCCATTCCCTGGAAAGTACACTGCTCGGCAATACGGTTGATGAGTTCATCTGACAGGGGTTTTCCCAGGAAGTCAGCGATCATTCGAACGTGGGAACGCAGATCCTAGAATGAAGAATAAAGAGCGGTTTTAAATTGAGTGTCGAAAAACCAATTAAAACCAAAGCAAGTACTCTGACCAATCACAACAGACGCAAACAGCTCAATGAACCGATCAGAAGACGAAGTAATTCCATGTAGCCGACGCCAAGCGCGGGAAAATCCGCGCGTGCAACTCGCGATTGGTTTTGGTTTTGTTTCTCATTGGCTGAGAAAGTGGCGCGAGTTTTGTCAACCAATCAAAGAGCGAAGTAAAGCGAACCCAAAGCAAACGCGAATTGAATAATTGCTGTAAATAAGGAAAAAGTCACAGGACAAGAGTGCTGTTAGAGCGGGTTTGCTAAGGGTCGAAGGAAAACAGCTTACAAG
>OX419339.1:6674184-6681684 GCA_948470475.1 Galaxea fascicularis
CTCCTTCTAATCCAGCGCTTAGTCGCTGGTTCTGTGTTTAATGACCTGGCAAAGGCTTTCGACACAGTTGACCATGATATTTTGCTTAGCAAATAAGAGTATTACGGTGTATGCGATGAAAGCTACTACTAAGAACTACTTCACGGGAAGAAAGCAGTTCGTGCGCATTGATTCCCAGTCATCTGAAGAGCTTGCCATAACTTCTGGAGTGCCGCAGGGGTCCATACTCGGACCCCTGTTATTCATTGTCTACATTAATGACCTACCACGTTGTGTCAAACACTGTTCTGTAAATATGTACGCTGACGACACAGTTTTGTATCTTGCTGGCCCAACTGTAAACAACTTAAATTTTCACATCAACTAAGATCTTCAGTGCTTATCTGAATGGCTGGAAGACAACAATCTCGATCCCAATGTTTCAAAAACTAAGTGTGTCCTGTTTACATCTCAAAGGCATAAAGAGCGCGATTGCACTTTAAATCTTAATCTTCTCGGAAAGGCCATATCGTGCGAAACTACTTTTAAATACTTAGGCCTGGTGGTCGATAACTTTATGATTTGGAAGGCTCACGCGGACTATGTCTGTAAAAAGGTGGCGTCAAGAGTTAGTATTCTGGGCCGTGTCAGAAGTTTCTTCACAAAAGAGGCAGCAACACTTGTTCACAACGCCTTAATTCTTCCATTATTTGATTACTGTGACATTGTCTGGAGTAACCTTCTACAGCAAGATATAGACTACAGCGCCTACAGAATAGATCTGCACGGATTATTAGACGTTGCTCGCGCTCATCTGAAGCAATAGAGCAGCTGCACTGGCCGACTCTTTCTAGCAGACGCTCTTACCACAAGGCCAAACTCGTTTTTCTCTGTCTTCACTCTTTAGTTCCTAGTTACTTTTCATCATATTTTACCGGCAGATTTTCGAGCATTCACAATTATTCCACAAGGCAAAGTATGAGGCTATCCTTACCAAACGTTAAACAAAATTTTGGTAAAAGGACCTTTCTTTTTACTGGCGCAGAAATTTTTAATAAACTCCCTTTAAACATTGTGCAGAGTGAAAACATTCAAACGTTCTGCCGCCGAGCAAGACATTTCTTTTTATCTTAACTTTGATTTTATTATATTTATGCTTAAATGTGATTCTGCATTGTAGTTCTAGGCTTGTAATGTAGTTCTAAAATTTGTAGTCATATAATTTGTTTACATGAAAATTTCTTGATGTACGTAATTTAGTTTGAAGATACAGGGCCCCTATGGAGACCAGTCTTAGAGCTGAATGGGCTACCCAAAGGAGGACGAGTCACAAATCCCATAATGCATCACTTCGAACTATATTATCAAAGTGGTGTGGACACGTGATCACTTCATTCAAAATGGACGCGGTGGAGGAACAAGCGTGGCAAGTGCCAATGTTTCGCAAATCAAACATGTTATATCTGTATTGCGTGGACACCGAGTATATTTTCGAACTCACAGTGCCTAGTTTACCTTTCCTTGAGCTGAAATCTTTGTTTGGACACGTGAGTTTCACTGCATCTCTTTCGGAGCGCCGAATAGTTGCCTTCCCGCACTCAAAGCGTTTGCTTGACAAAGTGAAAGATGTATCTTCCCCTTGCGTTATCAAGGTTACATCAAGTGTGGAATTTCAGGTAAGAATCAGTACCAGTCATGACAATTGTTGCCGTTTTAGTACAGTTGTTAACATATAGCGTTATATGACCGATTGATGTGATTGTGAATTGCAGATCCATCCTGATAAGGTCGAAGACGATGAAGAAATTATGCTCGTTTGGGATTTCGATGTGGATGATGTCTTTTTATCGCTGACTGCCTCTCAGTGTTCAGTTCAAGCCAAGATTCCCTCTAAGCCGACTTCGATCGCTTCTATGCCTTATTTAGATCATAAAACTGTAAATTGCAATTGTAACAGCAAGTCTGTTCAAGGGAAGGTTTGGCTTTTTTGGTTTTTGGCTGTCCTGGAAATTCATGGCAACCAGTTGGCTACATCCCTGGGGTCAAAGTTGTCAAAGTCACACAAGCTATGAACAGAAAGGAGATCACAAACATGGAAATAAGTTCCATTAGGTATCAGTACGTGTTTGCACTTAACAGTTTCAAGTACTTTGCTATAGTCACCATTTCCAAGAAAGGCAAATGGATGAAAAACAGGGACTCATATCAATATAATGAAGCTATAATTTGACAATAACCTGTTAAAAGACATTTTTTCCAGTTCAGGTTTAATAAAGGAATGGACAATGTCTAGCGTGCGTCCATCCAATTCGGGATGCACGCGGATAGTTGGGAGAGCACGAAGGTAGCGATGCTCGAGGCGCAGCCGAGAGCATCTCTAGCTACCTAAGTGCTCTCCCAACTATCCAAGTGCATCCCGAATTGGATGGACGCACCGGCTAGACATTGTCCATTGCTTTTATAACATAGCGAGACATTTTTCGCGCTGAAAAGTCGCTTCTTCTGTCTTTTTCTCTTAACCGCGCGGGTGCATACTAAAAATAGAATGACTTGTTTTTCAAAAACACATTTACTTTTACACGCTTACATCTGCGAGTGACAAAATAAGTGTATCAAAATACCACACATAGGCCTTCCAGCTTAAAATATTTAGTTAAGATGTCAAGGAAAAAGTTTCTTTAAAATCACCATTCAAAATGATGCATGCTTAAAAACATCTTGGGTCTTACGAGTCATTTTGAAGGGCTCGCCGAAGAGACCACGACTTGCACATTTTGAATCGTGCAGTTGCTGAAAATGGAGTCGAAATTACACGACAATTTGAAACTCACTCTTGATCGTAGAAACATACCAGTTAGTGTTTTTCTTGGTCTTGTTTATCTTCGAATATTTTTTCGTAATCCCGCTCGGATAAATTTGCGAAGCAGTTGTTTTCACTGGTAGCACTTTCGCTTTGTTGATCTTTAGACACTTCCGATACTTCTGCAACCATTTCAGACACGTTTTTTAGGTCTTCAAAGTCATAGAAACACCCTACCTCAGATGCTGGGTTGACCAGCCATTATAATACCTAACGTTAAGTTAAAAAAGCTGTGAAAAAAGTTTTGCTGGCAAGAAATTTCATTGACACTGACGTCAGCCTTAACCATCTCTATGAACCATCCGTTTCTTTTTCATAAAATATTAGCCAATAAGAGCGCGCGTTAGAATGTAGCTATGTTATAAAGTATTCTTCAAAGATCGGTGCAATGATTTTAATTATTTTTATGGTACAAATTTTCATACCGATGATTTTATATAAATTGAAAGCCATCTGGATAAGTTTGTTTTGGCTGTGTCGACATGGCAAAAATAACTAAAACAATGCTTTGTGATATCCAGTTGACCTTTTCCCAAGTTTCTCTGTGTTTTCTTCAGAATAATTATTCAGAGACTACAGATGGGGAGGCCTAACGCCCTACAACTTTTTCCTTGTATTCATTTTTTAGGGATCTAGAAGACATTAAGAATACTTGAATTTGACCACTTGAACTAGGCCAGATGTTTTATCCCCACCACTCTGTGGTCCATGTTGTTCTTAACATCAGGATCAGTTATTTGCAACAATAATTATCACTGTTACTATTTGATTGTATATCTTGAATTTGGAATACCGGCCAACAAAACAAAACACAAAACGAATCAGTTTTTAGTCATTAGTTAGGAACAAAAGACAACAGAAGTTGTCAAACATGTATTTTGGTCCATGTTTTCCAGAAGACTAACCTAGATAAGTGACTAAAAAATACAAGACCAAAGCAAGCTGTAACCAAAAAATAATCAAATTCCTTGACTTGAAACAGCCAATTAAACCACAAATAAAGGATGTTAAGAACCCATCATATTGGAGCATTTTCTTGTTGATACAATAATAACTCATTATTGTAGACCACAATTGAATATAATTAATATTGAAGGCACAGCTACACAGTCAACTCTGACTGAAATTCAGGGGGGTGGGGCAAGGTAGTTTCCCGGCCAGTGAAACGATTGTCGGATGGTCTGCCTGTGGCGAGCAGGGAGGTGGGCTCTTCCTACTACGAAGATTGAGCTGTCTTCCCTCTGATTCAGTTGCAGCCTATGGAGATGTAAGCAATGATTGTGTGCATCAGCTTCATCTTCTTCAAATTCAGGCCTTGCATCAAATGAGGGATATGCCTCTTCAGAGTAGCGTTCATTAAGCGTCCAGTGATCAAATGGTAAATCTGTGTCCATCCTTTTACAAAATTCCCTGAAATGTGAATCAACTGTTTAACACTCTGAATATGTCACACAGCACCTGATAAATGTGCCAAAGACAAGGTGATGCTAGATCAAACTTGAACCAAAAGCAGAATGGGTGCATTGAGCACCTGAAGGTACATCTGTTTGTGTTCCCCTTTCTATTTTACATTGAGCTGTCTAGATCTACCTTGTAAGAACTCTGTACTCATGTGTTTGAGTAAATACAGTAAGCAATTTTGAATATCATGTTCTTTGCATTATTCCTTTCCCAAAATAATTACTTGTGACACTGGTATTGGAGCATCCCATGGTTCTGCAAGAAATACCTCACTGTCACTTACCTTACACTCTTTGGCCAGTAGCCCTTGAACATCTTAAGTGTGAAGATCTGGCCCAGGTCCTGATGTGCAACACAAAAGTAGGACTCAAGGTTGTCTGTTTCAGCTACTCGTGGGTGTTCCTCATATCCAATTTCCAGATTTTGAGTGTGTCTAAGCTCTTGGCTTTCTATGTTTGTTGTCACCTCCACAACAGTCTCCTGAGAAAATCCCCTTATCCCAGCAACAGGCCTTAAAAGGGATAACAATAACAGCTATATATCAGATATAGACCTATCCGTTTTCTTGGCCTTATATGTCATGTAAGGGTTATAAATGACCTTTCACTCACAGAGGAAATACATAATTTTGTTCCAAGTTTTCAGGGGGTGGATCTAGGAGAGGGGTTACCACCCCCTTTACAGTGAAGGTCTAATCACACCATTTGGAAAATAAATGACTGCCTCTGTCATCATGAAAATAGAAAACTCTCAAAAGTCAGCTTGTTGGTATGCTCATAACTAACACTGCAGAATATTCTGATCAGTGAATTGAATTTATAAATAACAAGCAGTAAAATATCTTGATTTGTTTGTGTAAAATGTTCTCAGCTCCAATCAATGTTTTATTGATTTCCTTTCCAGTGAGTTAGGGGATCTAACATGCCTGGCTTTATTGAGGATCCGGTGACTAGCCTTTAAGCAAAAAATAATAATTATGCTTAAATTGTGCTCTGATTTTTATTGCGTTTCGAAGTAACACTTAAAGATTAAAAAAATAAAAATATATATAAGACTCAAAGTACCTTTTGCAAAGGGCTTCCTTTCCCCTGAAAACCCAGCGTTCTTCGGGTAGGTCTAGTTCTTTCTTCGCTTTCTGGTTCAAGCACAGGAAGAACGTCTCGGGCCCTTTTCTCTTTAGGTTTGTTCGGGGTTCTGCCACTGGCAACATATGGACGTTTCTCTCGTTCATCCATGGCAGTAATAATCTAGAAATATAACAGAAAAAAGGCAACTAAGATCTAAGCAAACATCTAGTAGGAATGACTCAAAAACGACAGATAAAAGGAAAAAAACACATGGAAAACTAAAGCTGGTTCGCGTGTTTTTCCTAAAAAACATCACACCTCGCGAGCACGCGGATGACGAAAAATACCAAACTTTGTGGCCACAAAAACCATTGAAATCGCGAGGTTCTTCGAGGTTCCAAAATCAAACCACCTTCAAATTTATCTTATGTTGCTATTCTAACTATCTACGGGCCAAAATATTTGGGAAAAAACGTTCACTTACCCTGATTGTTCGAGGTCATTCAGCCATCACCCATTTGCAATTAAAATGAGGTCCGAAATATTGAACTGAAAGAATGAGAAAAACATTATTATCAGAGATAAAAACACAACTCAGAGGAGCAAAATACAACACAAATTCACAAAAAAATAAAAAACTGACCTTAAAGTGCTTTGATCAGCGTAAATTCGGCGACAGAAAAACGCTCACAAGACACTTCTTCAGCGAAAGCAGCCACGAGACGTGTGGAATTTTAAGCGCAAAGCATCATGGGGGTCCTGATTCGTCCTCCTTTGGGCTACCCTGTGTAAATAAAGTTTTACTTTTACTATCCACAGGGGTGGGCGCCCCTACGTGCATGGGTTAGCTAGGGTTAGCTAGGGAGAGGAGACGGCTGACATTTCAGACCATTTCAGTTTTCAGTTCTCACGTGAATTTAATCTTTCTTGTGCTTGTGCAATACAGCAATGGATTAAAATCTGAATTTGTATGCTCCCGGTCAATCAACTAATTGTGTCCAAGTTAATTTGTTTTCGTCCGGAATACAGAATTTTGGGAGGTGATACACAGGGAGCATAAGCTAAACTACAGAATACAGGGCCACTTATTTACACACTTCAGTGGAACAAAAATAATGTTTATTGTTAGGGCCTGTTTACAGTTAAGCAGCAGAAGGGTTACCCTAGCGCACCCACATTTCTTTTTTTTTTCATCGTCGTCTTTACTAGGTAACCCTAGCTGTGTAAACGCTCTGCTAGGGATAACTCGCCTACCCGGGACAACTTTTAAATTGTTTCCAGACCCTTGAGAACAAAGGGCCATCATGGCTGACCGAGTACGACGTGACGCTCAAGGCTCTACAATCTTCCTTTTCTTTCAGAAACAGGAAACATTTCTAAAGCAAGGTAGGTAAGCATTCTTTCCTCGAATAACTTTCTCCACCACTGATCTGAACGGCCACGTCTTCTTCCTAAACCTCTTCGTTGAATCACTCTCCCGTTTCACATGTTCATTCGAGCGAGTGATGTATTGTATTCCAGGGTCGCTTTTAACATTCAACTTGTTGTCGTTGTGTAGAAATAAGAGGGTAACATAACAGCATTTCATAACACTCGAAAACAGCAATAACAGGCTGTACAGATAGGAGAATCGAAGTTCTCAGCAGAACTCTTCTCTTGTCGGCCATTTTGTTTACGATTAAGTTGTCCCGGGTGGTAGGGTAACCCTACCTGTGAAAATTGACCCGCCTGCTAGGGTAACCCTAGCACTAGGGTTACCCTCCCTGCTCGTTCTAGAAAAGCCTCAGACACAAGTAAAAGTAAACGAGGTGGACCTTTTCACAGTTATAATATATTGAATTACACACTTTAAATTTACACTATAGTTCCTAGTGATATGTTTTACTTATAATGCCTGATGTTTACTATCGTGTATAAATAAAGATGATGATGATGATGATACGGTGGCCCACAGGGGCAAAACACAACTCAATTTCCTTTCTGAAACACAACAATCTTTTTGAGAACACGACAATCGTTTTCAGAACACAACAATCTTTTTCGGAACACAACAATCTTTCGCAGCACACAACAATCTTTTTGAGAACACTACAATCGTTTTCAGAACACAACACAATTTTCTGGTTCACAACG
>OX419339.1:6686684-6694184 GCA_948470475.1 Galaxea fascicularis
CACCATGGAGGTCCATGGTTCGATTACGTGAGATGAAGTGGTAACCAGGGATATCAATATGATTGTCATTGATCGTATCACGAAGCCAGGTCTCGGTAAAAAACCCTAGATCAGGTTTAAAGTCCAAAACGACGTCCCTCACCTCATCGATTTTAGGAGCAAGAGACATAGTGTTGGCCAGCATCAGCGAGATACCAAATACGCTGTTCTGTTGATCGGGAGGTATCAGGCAAGGAACTTTTAAGATGTTACTCACACTCCGCACTGCTCTGGATGCGCGCACACAAGCCTGCACGCGATCCCGAGATGAAACCACTGGGATGGAACGGCTGCAATCGTTGCTTGGACCAAAGGTGTCAACTTGAATATTTAATGGCAGCAATGGCGAGTTATGTAAATTACTATCTTCCAATTCTTGACTCACAGAAGTTGTAGGAAAACTCACAGAATAAAGTGAATTGGAGTCATTACGGTCCTTGACGATGTTAGCAGGGTCGACGGACGGGGAAGACCAGAATCGTGCACATTTCCTTACTCCTCCACGGCAACCACGACGCGTAGGTTTTAAACGCGAAATACCAAAGACACACAAACGCTTCCATAAGTCTGGGCGAAGTCTAGCTCGGATAGTCGGCATGAACGATATCAAGGCAGTTCTGGTATAGCTATATCCCATATTAGAATAGAAATCGTTGAAAGGACGCAAGTTTCGGGCCAAAAAAGCAAAATTCAGAAAATGTTAGAGAGCTCGTCCTTTTCGTGTGCAGCCTTTGAGGCGCTCAGCGGTAACTGAGGTGAAAGTGCTTCCTTTGCAATGACATCTGTAAACGGTTAGACTTTCTAGTCTTCTCGGATAAGGAGGTCCCGTCTCACAACCCTCCACAATTAATTCTGTGGGACGTTAAAGAACCACTAGGGACGTAACGAACCCTGGCTGTGACCACCCCTAGTGCCGACCTTGGGTTGGTGCTTCACATAGGGATAACCTCATTGTTGCACCTTTCCCCCTTGGACAGAATTCCAAGAAAAATTAGTATGAGTATGAGATATCAACGTTAAATCCATGTTAAGCGACTAAAAAACGATGTTTAGGTTAAGTCCCGCCTTAATAGAAAAGTTATGACCTGTCTAAGATTATATTTTTAATTCCACTGACGGAATCAGGTTGTGATAAACGTGTGGATTTTTCCAAGGTTCTTCTTTTTAAGTTGTCTATGTTTACAATTTTTTCCTGGGGAAAACGATATTTCTTCAGCAGATTTGTATTTTACAACTCGCTCAGACTGGAACGCACGAGACATTTTTTTCAAACCTTTATTACAATGACATTATATGTAGACATTACAGTAGAAACGTTGCTTACAAAAAAGTTAATTAATACAGCCATGGATCTTACAGCACTAACGCTACTTGTACAACGAAAACATCTGTAATTAAATACATATAAGTTGGAACGCAAAGCAATATGGCTGCCCTCATCACAAATTTGACCTCCTAAATATAGGAGGAAAATTAAGACTTGTCTTAAAATAGGAAGTCTTCGTGAATGCACTTGATCTTCTGTGCCCGGTTGTTCAAAAGCCGATTAACGTTAATCCAAGATTAAAAATGATAAACTGTTTTAATAGTATATACCAAGAACTACTTTGATCACCCAGTTAGCAAAGTTCACACTTAGGTATCGACAATTTGGTCCCATAATTGGTATTGAGACCCTTTTCTCATGTTCTAATGACAATTACATTTCAATATTTTTCATATTCTTCAAAATTACAGCATACGTTAAGGTAAAGGTACACCTTATTTAACGTCGGAAGTTCCTTTACTCTCTAGAGAGTATTCTCCCAGGAAGCCGACGGTGCGCTCATTTTACCCCCTTCTTTCCATCAGTGCTCCGTTTTAAGGGTATTTAAAGCTACTTAAGCTACACTGAAAGGAAAGAAGTCGAAACAAGGATGTGAGATCCAGGGATCGAACACCAAGGCCGCGCACTAACCGACTGTGCCACCCTTGCTCCTACGTTTCCGCAGAAACATCTGCGCTCTTGAATACTAACTACAAGGAACTGATTAGATGAGTCTTTTATGTAAAAAAGTGCACATGTCTGCTATATCTCAAACTCAAATTCTAAGCCGCTTCCTTTCAATTTTGCTAGTACTTCTTTCTCAAACAACTCATTCTGCTCTGGAGTGAAGTAATTCTTCCAGTCTCCGACCACGCCCTTGCGCAGCAGCTTTGGACCATCTTCAGTGCCTCGCAGCAGATAACTCTTCGGGTTTTTCATCATTCCGCTAAATGTACACTGTTCCGTAATACGACTGATGAGAGAATCTGACAGATGCTTCTCCAGAAACTCAGCAATCATTCGAACATGGCCAAGAAGATCCTAGAACAGAATCAACAGTCATCTCTTTCAAACCTTTTTTAAAAATATTTTCAGTTCATCATGCCCGCAACAAAGCCAACAGTTGTAACAAGACGTTTATGAACAGCAAACTATATTTGGAAGTATTTGTGAGTACTTATTGTAGTTGAGGAATTGAGGACGCAGAACACGGACGGTTGCCAAAAGATTGAATATCCTGTAATGTAAAGGGAATACCCTTGGACGAGATGGTCGGAGATTAGCGCGCAGAATCCTTTTGTTTTCATTCCGCAGAGGGCTAAAAAGAGCGTCCAAAAACACTGAGACAATTAGGGACTGAAAATTCCTATTCTGGAATGATCCAAAAATTACTAAAGTTCCCTGACTGTGAAGTTACTGCGTAAAACACTAGAAAAATTACGAATCTAAGAAAATCAACGCTTTATAAAACACTTTTTTGTAAGTAACTTCACATTTTCGATTCGGGGACTCCACTGTAAACAGGCAAAAGACATGGAAAAAGTATCCCTGCAAATGTTTGTGTAATCCTGAGCACAGGACGAAGAGCTGGACGGGGAGGGGAGGGTATCTGGGACAAGCATTCAGTAGGTCGATATTGTGGCAAAGCACCAATTATTGGAGGTAAGTGAATATTTTGAAAATGTTACCCTTAATCAAAACGGAATTGGGGTCAAGGTAGCCCGAAAACAGTAACTGCCTAACTTATGCCGTCAGTGTGGTGGGAGTGTTAGTCACGTGATCTGTTCATGCTCTTGCCTTAACCCTCCGATGATTTCTGCCTTACCCTAAGCTCAACGAACGTTAAGGCCAAAACATCAACTGGGGCCCTAAAATCCCAACTCTAACCCTATGTTAAAGTAAATCTTAGCCATTGCTTTCATCCAGTGGTGTCAGAAGCACCAGTCACGTGATCTCAATACTTCCCTTAACGCAGTGTATGACCGGGCATAACAAGACCCTCATTGTGCTAATAAGAACGTTTAAATATAGGTGCGTTATAAAATGATAATAATTATTGAAAGGCTTGGTGCAAAAATGGGCATAAAATCTCAAGTTTTGTGAAATTCGCTCTTCTTAGGCCTACAGACTGGTTATCAACCCCCCTCCCTCCCCACCCCAGAATTTTTGGAAGTTGAAAAACAATTTTACTAAAACATTCCATGACAGTGACAGTAGTTCCAAAAAAGTGCGATGAATGTGCATAGTTGATGTTTTGCTCAGTAAACCTATTGCTTTGATGTTCTTGTTGCCATCTCAGTCACCGTGTCACCTCAAACTCCCTAAGGTCTACGACGTACAATGGGTAGGGAGGGTAGTTTTGCTTGGCCAATTTTGCTGAGCCCTCCCCAGTTATGTTAGCCTTGTTATGGTCCTGAATATTGATCTACTTTTGTGACATGATAATCAGTCTGTTGCCCAAAGAAGAGCAAATTTCACAAAACTTGATATTTTAGATCAAATCGCAACTTACCCCCTTTTTGCACTGAGCCCTTTTTAATGCATCTGAATTTGAAAACCATGAAGAAAAAACCAACCACCGACCTTTACTAGGGACCAACAGCTGGTCAATCAAAATCTAGGAGTCAGAGCACAATTTGCACAGACGTAACTCTTTATCACAACACTTTTGACTAATACCCTCACTATTGAACTTGAAACCTTGTTTCTGGCATTTGTTGTCAGTTGAAATACAAAACACATTTGATAAACTGCCACATCTGTGTTTGGTGTTCAGATTGGCGGGTTCATGTGAACCCCTAAACCTGCATGCATAATATGTACTTATTGACTGAGTGGGAGGGCCGAATGGGCACACAAGCATGGGGCCAGATGGCTTTTTCTGAACCAGCTCACATCAACCTGCCCAGCCCTATACATCAGGTTTCATTCTGCTGGTTTTCTATAGGATTGCGTGGGCGGAGCTGTAAGGGTCATACAATAGTCTCATACAACAAACCTTTTGTAAGTCTTCATATTTGAGGAACAAAACATTGGAATCATGTCTGTGCTTCCACCATCCAAGAACATGCTCATTCCAGTGGTTGTAAGTGGCTGGAGACCAAGAAATTATTAAACAGGAATATTATTGTTATTGCATAATTCTCAAAAGCTTAGCAAATCTTCAAGGTATAAGGAGTGCAGCTGTGCTATACTATATACTGCAACTTATGATAAAAATTCTTTGTTAATGTTTGACAGGTTTGTGACAACTATATACAATGCTATTTCATTGTGTGGTTCCAGAAAATAATTTCATACTACCCCCATGGAAGGTTTTTTGGTTCTCTCCCCCCCCCCAACCCAAAGGTGGAAATTCCAATTTAGCTCCATAGTTTTCTCTAAAACCTGTTGCTTTTCCCATACCTTCCTACCCCACCCCTCCAGGAATTTCCAATGACCTCCCATGAGGGCGGGGGAGGTATGGAGATATCTGTGATGTAACTAAATGAACAGAGGAAAGTGTGTGTTGTTGTTGATAATGATGGTGATAATAATGAAAGTTTGAAATATACTGGAAAATGGGGTGGGGGGAATGGGCAAATGAACTTGACCCAATGATCAATAGAATTTGAGATTATACAATGACAAAACATTTTTGTTGATTATAAATAGACTGAAAAAGATAAGAAGTCATTAACAGGATCCTGGTTACAAGTTTATAGGTGTATACGTGTAGTTAATGCTCAATTCCTTAGAGATAACTTACTTTTTCCATGAGCAAATAGTTTAACATAAAACTCCCAGGGTGCATTGAAACCAGTATCTTTTGCCAAACTTGTGAAAAATCTCAACTTAGATACTGCTAAATCTTTTGGATTGCGAGCAATGTAAATGTATTTACAGGTGGAATTCTTGACAGTCCCTTTAGGTATAGCCTCATAAGAAAGGTGGGTCTTGATGATTCGTGGACTTGGCAAAGTGTTAATGTTAGGCTGCGAAGATTTGGGATTTGTGGCTTCTTCTAAAAATGGGATGCGATCTTCAATCCTTTTACTGTTGATTGTACCATTGTTGTAAATCTGGTACACAATTTCTTGAACCCACGTTGTTCCTAGAAAAAGAGTCAATTTTTATCATTTTGAATTTCACTGTATAAGACATCAATTTTCATTGATACTTTTCCAAACTAAGGATCAGGTATATTATAAAAAAGAAACGATTCCTGTACAAATTTTTAATGATGTCAATAATTGCAAGTCGAGAGGTACAAATTTTCAGTTCTCAGAATATTGATTAGCATTTCATAGATTTGGGCATCACATAAAATTAATTACTGGCAGCTGAACCGGTGTTGTCGGAATGTATATCAGAGACATGTTTGAATAAGTCCTGGACATGAACAGGCGCTAGCTTATGAAGCCCCTGAAGAAAGTGATCCCTGCTTCCTGCACCAATGATCTCCAGCTTCTGGTACCATTTCCAGGGGTTTCAAAAAGAAAAAAAGTAGCAGGAGGATATTCAGAAGTACCAGGGGGACTATTGCGCTGCGATAGCAGCACAGTGCGGCGGAGCCAAGGTTTATGCCGAAGTATCCGGCGCAAACGCTTTAAGTAGCCGGTGACTTGCGTGGTTGGCACTAGTTTCCATCTCTCATTTAACTGACTTCGAAGATATACCGCTGGGCAGTTACAACATGGTTTGGTATGGGTGCTCACTCCACCGTGGGCTCAAAATGTCAGTTTGAGAGATGGAAATAAGTGCCGGCCAACTTGCGTTGGGCGCCGGCTTAAATTGAAAACCTGCATTTCAAATGAGCTACCACACCATTTTGCATTGCTCCCAAACCCATTACTCTCCCAGCTCCCGCTCTTTTAAAACTGGCGCTTCCCGTGCTCTTGCAACCGTCTTGCTACTGCCTCCCATATCCCAACTACTCCCCATTCTCCCGGGCTCTCGTCCCCTTGCCCCCCTCCCCCAACAACACTCCCTGGAAAGACAGTCATTTACTCAATCCAATGATATGTCAACGACTGTATTTACGATTTATAGATTCTTACCTGATTTAGGATAGCTGGCTATAAATACATCACCTGACTTTGTCTGAAAATTTGAAATGTAATCATGCAACGCCTGCGGATCTGTTGTAAAGTATGCTAGAATTCTTAAGCCCATGATCTCCACGGTTTTTTCGGCTCTCCATTCGCCTTCAATTTCCTGTAAGACTGGAAAACTTGTCATGATTTTGACGTGTAAAAATACGAAGAAAAGCCTGACTATCCAACACGATTCTTTGCCAAACTACATGTAGTTGATCTATATTCCTCTATCACGAAATCACGGAAACCACAAACACCAACAGTGCAGACGTCGTGTATAAGTAAATTTGCTGTCACCTGGCTAACGAAAATGACCTTACCGTGGGAGATCTGGGTACGAGATTAGAGATTATCACCTGGCTTGATGGGTAGACGGGAATAAATTATTTGTCTTGAGCCATTTCAGTTTCAATTAAAACAAAACGCAAACTGTAGTAATAAACATTGGCATAAAAAGCATTTCTCTTGTAAACTTGACGTTTCGTATGCTACAACATACATCTTCAGAAGTGATCGTTATTTCGTTAGCAAATGAAATATTTCTCACCACTCAGTGGTGTGTGATATCTAAAGTTTTTACACACAAAAATAATTACCGTTAAAAGCTAGAATCCCAGCGAACTGAGTAACAGTAAAAATATTGCTATTCTATCCAAAGAAAACCTTCCTACGTTCACTCTACTGTTTCTTGTCACTTTCTGGGACGTCTAAATGCAATGCTATCGCTTTTTTGAAATCCGAGGTAACTGTCACCCCGGATTTTCAAGAAATGATAGCATTGCACTTAGACGTCCCAGAAAGTGCTGCATTTGTTCCAGAGATGAAGTGGGGTTCCCATGCTTCGCAGCCATACTCCAATTTTGAACGAACGAAAGTTGTATATATATGCAGTTTCCTTCACTGATCAGACTGATCGTGAACAGTTCCAAAAATTTCTTTTAATCAAACCAAGAACTTTGCTCGCCTTATCGGCCAGAGATGGACGAAACATGCTGGGATCACTCAGGTTGTTTTCCAAAGTAACACCTAGATAGGACACAGAATCAATCTCGTCTAGTTCAGATCCAATAAGGAATA
>OX419339.1:6699184-6734184 GCA_948470475.1 Galaxea fascicularis
GAAACACTGATGACAATAGCCATAAAAGTAAAAACGTTTCTTGCATCTTCGCTTCGATGCGTGGGTTCTTCATCACCCAACATGGACACTTTCCTGTTGCTGTTGTTACTACTGCTGTTCGTCTTTGTACCTCTAATCTCATCATCAACGGGTATCTTGTATTCGCCAGCACCTAAGCTGTTCGTGTCAAAGTTTCCACTCAAGTCAAAGCCTTTGTGCCTTTTTTGTACTCATTGATAGCTCGTTCAGCTCATTTTATCTCATAATATTTTTCACATTTGCTTCGCGGAACAAACCGTTTCGAAATGTACGCTCACCATTATCATTTAGTGTGGGTCTACCGCGAACGGCGTGTGCAATTGTAAGTGGTTTGACCGTATTGGATACAACACTGTTTGCCATAGCTGTAGACGTACTAGTATCAACTTTTTCCTTTGAAAATCCGTCGAGGAATCCACAGTTGCTTTGTGCCTTGCTTTTCAACAGACAAAACAAGCGTAAACAAAACGTAAACAGGTTTTTACCGGATTTTACAGGTTCATCGTTAGCGCCTGCGCAAATACGCCGGAAATGAGGTTTGTAGAGAACAACGAAAAAAAAAAAGAAAAACGGACGACAGATTTAGACTCGGGCCTTCCACAGGAAGCCCGAGTAATTAGGATCCAAATTCCCCAAATCACAGGAAATTTCTTAGATGAGAAGTCAGATGAGAACAGTTCTTATGGTTCTTCCCCAGGGTCTTTTCGACAAAAGAGATCGAGCGGTTCTGGCAGCGAGGAAGAAGTTTCGCTTTCGTTAGTGTGGTGTTCTGAAGATACATGGTTGCAGAAATGTTGCTCTGATGATGTGCTTTGGAAAGGTAAGCCTGAGTTCTATACCTAGATCTGGCAAGTACTCGCGATCTCAGTTTTACTGGGGGAGTGGAATGTTTGGTTGACTCAAACGAAGGCACCCTGCGAGCAGTTGGTTTCTCCTGCGCTTCCGGAAAGAGGAACGCGAGAGAAACCAAGGTAATTGAGACAGGGTGCACGTGGTGGCTGTGAATTGAAGCATCGATACATTCGTGGGAGTAACTGCAGAATACCCGACCACTTCTGAACACTATTACCTAGGGAGCTTTAGCAACGAAGACGACGACGGCACCGAGAACGTCATTTCAAAATGTAACTTCTCGTTTTTGCAACTCTTTCGCGATCCAATTTGTTTAACGTGAAAACTGCTGACGAGCTGTCCAGGGGGCCGTTTCTCGAAGCTCCCGGTAATTACCGGGCCCGTTAAGCAGTTTTGTTTTCCATTCCAGATGGAAGTTTAAAAGGTTTTGAAAACTATACAGTTAAGTTATCAGCTAAAGAAACAAAATGGACTTCGTTAGAGGTTAAAACACACCCTACTTTTATTGAGATTTTAAGTTCAAAATATGGTTTGTGGGCCCGTTAAGTTACCGGGACTTTCGAGAAACGGGCCCCAGGGCCTAAATTACTGTGGACGGTGTTAAATAAAAAAAAAAGAAAGAAAAACTTGCCGTCATGCCAAACAAGACAATTTCATAGCACTGTTGGAATGTATAATTATCATTCATAGACGTACCATATGATGCAAACATTAATAATTTTGCCACTTTCTCAGTTCAGTCAACTATAACAGACTCTATATTCTATAACGCCAGCAGGCGCGGATCCAAGGGAGATGAAATGGGTGAATTTTCGCCTCCCCCCCCCTTTTTCTGAGTCCTTCTTTCTTTTTTTTTTTTTTTTTATCCCTCAAATATTGAAATAATATTTGATTTCTCTGACATTATTACAAAAATTCACCCCCCTTTTCAAAATTCTGGATCCGCCACTGGCCAGGTTCACGGCGACTGTTGAAAGGCTGAAAGTCACTTGCAAGACAACTTGTCGCGATGAGGGGGAGATGCTTTACTAATCGAATAAAGCCAGAGATTACGGAAAACCCGCTGTGATTAACAGTGATTTAATTGACGATAATCGAACGTAAACTGAAATACAATGCAATAAACTAATTACTTGATAATGAGAGATTAAAAGATAACAAGAGTCATGAATTAATACTTGCAAACATTCCAATCATAATTGCAGTGTGACAACACTTTCCAGTCAAACTTCTCAGAAAGGTACTACTAAAATCATGAATGTTCCCAAGCAGATATACATACTACTACCAGTCCTAGTTACAATAAATGATAACACTAAAATCTTAAAGGCTATAAAAATGCGCGATGCTATAAAACGTGCTTGCGTGAGTGTCATTGCAAGCGATGAAGGAATTAACAAGCGAAAAAGGGACTTTGACTAAATTACCAGAGATTCTTGTTGGAAGCTGCTAAATAGAAACCTAAGCTAGAGGAAGTATAACTATACAGTTAAACACTAAAACACTGACGAAATAAAAACGTTGAAAACTGGGCACCGCCACATGGTGGACTTAAAACAATAGGCTGTTGTATACAAAAAAACCGAGACTAAAGGTACTAGAGGTACAAAATGTTAAACTGAAAAACTTATACTAAAAACAAGCACAGAAAATAGTTTGTACTTACACATTGGTTCCCGCTTGCGCTCTAAATAGCCAAGGTCAGCTTAAACTTAGATTTACTTAACACACATACTGTGCACGATGAACTTAAACTTGAACTATCGGGGGGAATATGCCGCTAAAGCTATCTATATACCGTCCACGTGTCAAGGCTAATGACGTAATTGCTAAGCAATGAATTGGTGAATCAGAAAGAATCAAGATTAATCACTTAAAACAAAGGCCTAAATATAGTGTTCATTTACACTCTATATTCTTAAACTGTAATAATATTATTAATAATAATTTATTATCATTTTCAGAGGATGCTCTTGTTATCATTTGATTGAAGCCACACTTGATTACTGCTGACAAGAAAGTTTTAGTTGGTCAACTACAAAAGTCATGATTTCACCATCAAGCTATTGCAAGGATCACTGAGTGCTAATGGCAACTGCTAATGCAGCTACAGGAGGGTGAGTTGAACCTTATACATCCTGCCACTGCTTCTTGTATTTACTTTTTAAATAGAGATAAATTATTACATTCTACCTCATAGGTCAAGGGAATCTACATTCTCGGGGGTCAGGGGAATTAATCTACAAAACCCAAGGACATGGGCAATGCAACCCACCTGTGGGTGTAATTCTAAGCAGGAAATTTGTCTTGATTGGTTTTCTCAGCATGTGTTTGACACACCAATTAAATGTCAGCAAAAGTAAACTCCATATATGTGTCCAGGGTTTTCATTTTAAGCCGGCACCCGACGCAAGTCACTGGCTACTTTAAGCATTTGCACCGGATACTGTGGCATAAGCCTCGGCTCCGCTGCACTGTGCTTCTATCGCGGCGCAGTAGTCCTCTGGGTACTTCTGAACATCCTCCTGCTACTTTTTTTCGTTTTGATACCCCTGTGTGTCACTGGAGACGTCCAGTTATCAACACATGATATTAATAATTGGTGTGGCATGCACTATTGTTGGAGTGACTGTTGTAGTGCCAAGATTTGGGCACATGTGGTGACAGCAGAAGGCCACATCCTTATCACTGTGCATACCAGAAAATATCCACACCTCCCCCATACAATATCTGTGGAAATTCTGAGAGGGAGGGGGTGGCAAAATAAAAAAGGTTTAAAGAAAAGTATGAAGTATGGATTGCAATTACCAGAGGGGGTGGGGAAAGGATGAAAACAAAATAACCTTCCATGTTGGGGTGGGTATGGATGTTTTCTGCAACCACACATGCATTACAACAAAGTTTGGACTAAAAATACAAAACCTCATCTGTCTTAATAAAGATAAAAATAAAAATTTATCATTGTTACTCTACAATTTAAAAGCATTTAGTGGCAGGATCATTAAGAAATCAAATTAGGATGCCCATACAGATCCTACTTAAATTACATAAATTTAATTGAGACGTGAACCTCCCTTTACCTCAGTGTAGCAGCCATCCTGTACCATGTTCCTTTGCAACTTGATTAATCGTGACTTCATTGACCAATCAGATCAACAACCAGAGTATTTATAACACCTGCCTCAGACGTTACACAAATCATGTTACACAAATCACTTGACGCTGATGATGACTAAGCTTGCTCAGGCTGTCAAAATGTCAGTCAACGTCATCTCAAACAGTCCTCATCAGGACCACACTGGATGATAGTGTACTTCACTTAGTTAACTGATTATTTTTTTCACTACAAGATGTCTGTGACATGCTCATTAGTTTGAAGGTAATTCTCTTTCCTTTTATCGCCCAGGCCTAGTGCACTTTGCAGTGTTAATGACAACCAGAAAAGATGGACGGTATTTGGTATTGCACTTAACAAGGTTTTAGTTGGGCAAATTCGCCCCTTTGTTGACCAAGAAGTGAACAAAGAATATGGCAAACTCAAATTAAGCTATGGCATTGATGCTCAAAGCACATCTAGACGACTTGAGCACTGGCCATCCTTTTTGAAATACGAGAATATCAACGGCAATGACACGCTGCCCAAAGTGCGTGGAAAGTACAATTACCCTGTATTTGACTGTCGTGTGACATCACATTTGGACTTTGCCAAGCTGTATGTAGAGAATTTCATGGCCAAGTTCAATGCCTTTGATGAACATTGTGATGCATCTGCAGTGCTCTCTCTACTTAGTAAAGTCCCAGTGTTTTCTGTTGCTGTACAAAGAGCTGCAGGTGATGTTCGACAGGCAAGAAATGCCTGGGCTCACTGTGCATTTAGTGACTGGGATCTTGTGAAATTCAGGCAGAGGTTTTACATGATGGAGCAGTTGGTGAAATCTCTTGGTTTGTCAGCCCCTGATGAGAGAACACTGTTAGGAGAACTGAAAGATTGGGAGACAAAAGGTAATCTATAATGCAAGCTTCACATGACGTTTCTACAACATGTATTGTCACATTTTTGTCATGATTGGCAGGTTGGAGTTGTACAATATTTGTCATTCAGAGTTTATGTGGAAGAGGTTTGAAAAGTATCTCTCGTGGTGGAACAATTTTTTTCATCTTATTCCTTTGAGCCCATAATCAGGCTTCCTTTAGAGCTTTTTAGTGAAATAATGATTTGTACCCATCACTGTATTGTAATCTATTTGTAATATATATAATCTAATATTATATTGGAATCTCTCTTAATTACTGATTATTGCTCAGTTGAAACCATTAAAAACTAGGTACTTGTTGGTGTGCCAAAAAGCAGATCCTGCCAGATATCAAACAGTCACCAACCTGAAGTGTGATTCTATAGTAAAAATTAATCATCCGATGATGGAATCCCTGTTAAATTTCAAGGAAAAAAAACCATATTGCACAAATCACAAAGCTATGAGTGCAATATTGGGTTTTCAAGTGAAATTTAGTGTGGAATTCATTATTTTTTCTTGAATTGCCTAGCTTCTTATTTATAAAAAGAAAACTGAGCTGAGTTTCCTTTGCATGAATGTTGCAGTATTCAGTGAGATGAGTATTCAATCTGATTTTGAGAATTCATCTCCACCCCACTAATGGGATCAAACATGTGAGGGAGCCCTGCTCTATGCTTCTATGTCTTTTTTTTAAGCTCCCTTCCCACTTAATTTCCTCCAGCCCCACCCTTTACCCTCCTTCTTCTGGGCGTTTGCACATTTGCCAGCCATTTTATTGATAGGGCCCCTCTAGATATCAGTCTAATTGCTGAATGGGCCACCATGGCAAAATAAAGTTTACCTTATTTTACCTTAGTTTGGCTTTGCTAAAGAAAATGACTAATGCTATAGCGAGGATTTAGTTTTATTGGGATCCCACTGACTTTCTTGTATTGCTTTGATTTATAAATAAGAGAAACTTAAACATTTATTGTATTGCTTGCCCATTACATCTTACATTATTAATTTAATTTAATTTATCTTGCTGTATCAATATTTTGTCAGGAATCGAGACTAACAGTAGCCAGCTAGCTACAGACTAGGAAAAATTCCGTTTTGGCTAGTAGGTTTTGTGCTCCACTAGCCATTTTGGCCAATGAAAATGTTAGAACAAAACGTGTGCACTAGCCACTGGGCTAGTAAGCTGAAAACTCAGTCTCGAGCCCTGTTTGTAATATTTTCATGTCTTGTAATTATTGTAATAGTGTAAGTGATATGTCTTCGTACCACCTGCCCTGATTAGCTTTGCTATATGCAGGTAGTCTGTGTTTGTAATTCCATTTTGTTGTTGTTGTTGTTGATCTACTCTTGTTCTCACACAAGGTACCTTGCTGTGCATGAACACTCCAGTGGACCCTGCCTTGTTACAGTTGATGCAACATCATGTGAACGCACTCGAAACTGATGTGGACAAGCTGGCCTTTGATGTGGAAGATGAAAGAGCTGCGGTGAAGAAGGCTTTGTCAGAAGTTGGAGTACATCTGAAGGAACTGGAAAATCGAGTTTCAACGGTTGAGCAGGATGTAAAACAAGTCCAAGACGAGCAAACTGACATAAAAGAAAAGATTGATTCCTTGACCTCTGAGCAAGAAAATTTGCAAGAACGCGTAACACAAGTAGAAGGCAAACTGAGTTTTGGCACCCCTCAGATAAGTTCTGGTAATTGAAATTGTTTACTTTTATTAACATTTATGGCGCACCAGACCCTATTCTGCTTAGGATTTGGATTTGTAAGATCAGGGACAAAATATCGTTATCAAAATCTAACTGTATAGCAAAGTTGGGGCCGTCAACGTTTGCAGGTGAAGAAGCGAATACTTATTGGCTATTGTTCGAACAATTCCTACTCACAAGGATTTTCCCTAGTCGCGATTTTGACTGAAGACTCTTTCAAATACAGCCCTTAGTGTAGATTTTTTATTAGTCCTGCACTCATACGGGTACCAGACTCGTGAATATATGCAATTCTTTTCTATTACATACAGAAGCACATAGCTTTGTATGCTACTGGCACATGTAATAGAATTATGACAGTTAGAAGGTATGGCTGGTTTTCTAATTACGTCCACCAACGAAAATTATTTCCAAAGCTGTTACCTGTTCCTGGAGGTCATCAAAAGTTAACAAATGTCTTTGACGTCTCACCGACCTGTTGGGGAAGAGGGAGGGTGGGGGGGGAATGGGGGAGTACTCCTTATAATTGCCAAAACGGGGAGGCTCCGCCCGAAAAGGGTACCTTTTTCGCGCTTTAAGTATATGAAGGGGTAGGGATTTCACGAGTGGAAGCTAGTATATGAAAGGGTAGGGAAATTTGTCATTTAGGTATTGCGTTAATGTTCGTCAATAAAAAGTATGTAATTATAGTTAAAAGGGTACTGGAATGGCTTTATGAAGGTTGCAAAGAAAAGCACTCGCTGTTTGTATGCCTGATGTCCGGAGTATCTTGACTCCCGCCTAAACGTGAGCTGAATAAATAACACTGTTTTTGGTCAACACTACTTCCGGTATTGCTTCAGGAATCAAAACACAACATCTCCCCTAACGTGTAAAGAACAAAAAAGAAAAAAAAAGTCGAAACCAGTTTCTTAAATCAGTGCTCTTAAGGGGTAGTATCATTCATTAACTTCGTTTTAAGGGCTAGAAAGGGGATGCAGTGTTCCTACTAAATAGGTTTGTGAAAGGGGTGCCATTTTCCAGTGGAAGGTATACGAAAGGGGTACCTTTTCTGTCACAAATGAGATGTAAAAGGGTAAGGCGTCGGAACTTGGGGTGGAGCCTCCCCGTATTAATATTTTTTAGTCCCCCCTCCCACCCCCCCAACTCCCCCGAGCTTAATGATCCGCTACTTACATTTTGTTTTCCTGCTTTGTTATTCAGAAATTTCCAGTTGCGAGGCAGACATAGCCTTTTTTGGGGACCGTCATGATGTAGATACCAGACAATGGCTGTTTGAAGATTTTAACAACTGGTTCCGTGATCCTGGCAACTCCAGAGCTTATGTTCTGGTGGGCGATGCGGGAGTCGGCAAAAGTGTGATGGCGGGAGCTCTGGCACAGCGCACGAGGAAAGCGGGACAATTAAGCGCTGCTTACTTTTGCCGACATAACGATGGTACAAGAAATGACCCCAGGTATCTTCTTGGGACTGTAGCTTGTCAGCTTAGTGAATGCAATCGCGAATACAGTAATTTAGTGGGAGGGGAGAATGGTGTAAGAATAATGCTTGCCAACTCTAAGCTAGGTGTACTTGAGTTGTTTACCAAATTGTTACAGGAGCCGTTGGCTAAGTGCACTCCTTGTGAGCAGAGAAGGTTAGTCATAATTGACGCTTTAGACGAGACAGAATACCAGTCCAGGGAGGATTTTCTCAATCTGGTAATGCATGGGTTCCCTTTGCTTCCGAAATGGCTTGTGTTTTTTATTACTAGTCGCCCTGAGGACACCGTGCAGTTCAGGTTGAAAAAGTACAATCCGTGCGTTAAGATCTGTGCAGGAGACAGCGCACATGTCGACGTCTATCAGCAGCATGAGCGAGACATACGAAAATATTTGGAGAAAAAACTAGATTTCTCCCGTCTCGCTTTTTCGCTTGAAGACTTAACAGCGAAATGTAATGGATTGTTCTTGTACGCGCACTACATAGTGGAAGTGCTCAATGATCCAGTAGTACATACAGGTAAGATTAGCGCTCTTAGTGATCTCTTTCCGGGAGATATTGAGGAATTTTTTCGTGAGAATTTCAAACGGGTTTGTGACAAAGTGGGAGGAGATCTGTACAGGAAGTTGTTCGGTTGCGTTATAGCCGCTCCTTCCCCACTTCCCTTGTCGTTTATTTCGTTTCTTCTGAAGAGAGAGAACTTAAATCTTGATGAGCAAGAGGTAATCGATGCCGTCTCGCAATTTGTGGTGCATCGTACTGCTGACCAGACGTTCGCCTTTCTTCACAACCTGATCCCGTCGTGGCTGACCGACAAAAAGAAAGCCTCTCGTAGATTGTCTATCGATAGGGTTGAGGCAGGGGAGTACTTCAAGGGCATCATTCTAGGATTACTCCCTGTGGTGGTTAATGACCAGTCAAAAAGATCTCCATCGGTGGAGAGTGATTTAGTTGACTACTTGTTGCGTAATGGGGTCCGTATTTTGTGTGGTTACGACGAGAAGGCTTCGCTGGACATCGTTTACAGTTGCTTGACTAGTTACCAATTTATTCAGAGGAGGATACAGACTAGCCCAATTGAAGTTTATTCTGTTGTCGGTGATCTCAATGTGTCTGCTCGCTGTCAGGCCCTAGATGACACACAGAGAGAGATTCTTCAGGAAATGTGCACAGTTCTTGAAAGCAACATCCATTCTCTTTTGCAATGCCCTCACCTTCTGCTCTCATGTTTGAGAAATACTTCTAAAGCTCTTCAACGCAAACTCGCTATTCCTGATGGTGTATCAGCCACGTGGTTAGAATGGTATAGGCTACGTTTTCCTTTTTGTGAAGTCCCTCGTGGCATGAGGTGTTTTGCTTTGTCTCCTAATAAAATGTTACTGGCCGGAGGAAAAGACCAATCCATTTCCTTGTTTGATGCGTGTTCGCTTGAAAAGATTCTTGGCCCTGTCACAGTACTGGAATCCACCAACAGTGTTAATCATTTGGAGTTTTCACCAGACGGCAAATTTGTGTTTTTTGGAAAGCTTGACAGATTGTTTTCCGTGGATCGAGGGTGTGTCCAAGAGTTTCCTCAATTCTCAGGAGCAACTAGGTACTATATCTGGGGCTCTTTTGTATCGAATGGACGCTACCTCGTGGTGGAAGGGGGACGTGACATGAGACACACAGAGGGCTGCCTTGGTGACGTCTTTTGTATGTGGGCCATGCAGGAGCTTCACCAGTTCCAGGAAGACGGAATTGTTTCTTGGCGCGACCTGACGAGATCCTGTAAGAAATTTTGTAACGTAATAGCAGCATTTGACTTACAGCTTTTGCTGGAGCGAACAGACCACAGAAACTGGTACGCGCTTCTGGATGTATTGTCTGAAATGTTTGAATCTGGACATCGTTGTACCGATTGTTTGAGATTCAAAGACGAACACCAGCAACTAACCCTAGCTATCGTTCGTCAGCGAGTCATTGATTTGTACGATGACATGTTTCAACACAAGGTTTTGGATATGCAGAGCGGAAAGAATGTGTTGGGGGAACTGTTTTCCTCCAGTGTTGAGTTAAGTCCGTTTCTCTTTTTGTGCCACTTGCCACCTTTTGTGTTTCAAAAATGCAAAACACTATTTTGCCATGTAAGTCAGTCTTTGTCACTTTGTATGATTGCTTCAGTGAACGCCGTTTTCAACTGGGCCGCGATGTGGGAGATATCAACTTTCCCAAGACCTATTAAATCATCACCAATTAAGTCGTTTATTCCCAGAAACGTAACGAAAGAGTTTTATGATCGTACCGGGTGTTATGGTGATTATTCATTTGTGGAGAGAAAAAAGTGTTCACCAGACAAAAAATGGATGGCAGTCAGGGATGAAAGTGGGAGGGGTGAAGTGAGGTTGTTTAGGGGAACAAATCGAGAAGATAAGCATGGTGTTTTTTTTAAGCATGCTTATGTTTATGTTATCAGGAAAGTGAAGGACTTTGATTTTACCCACAGTAGTAAAGTTATTGTTTTTGTCACTGAAGACGAACTGCTTCAGGCTCTGTCTCTCGAGACTGGCACCATTCTCACAAGTGTCTCCGGACTCAGTCCACTGGATTCTACACCCGAACGGCAAGTTGGGTATGTTTTTCGTTCCAGTGACGAAGAAATACATATCGTTATGAATGATTTTCCCACCAGTCTTCTCAGGATTCCCTCGCTACACTTTGATGCGGCAGCACTTGGAGTGACATTCACGTCAGAGACAGGCATCAAGTCTGTTTTTGAAAACGGCAGGGTGACCACTTGGACAATATCGGATTCGGAAGTTTCACGTGCTGTCCTTTCTGGGTGTTGCTTAGTGGAAAAAGACGACCAAGAAAAAACAAAACTAGTCAAGAGGTGTGCCTTCTCCTTGGGGGGAGAATTAATTGCCATTCACTGTCTTTCCGAGATAAGGTTATTCCGTGAGCTCAAATCAGACATCGTTGTCTTTAGCGAGTCAAAAAAAGAGGGCGACTGGAATGTTTCGTGGTTAACATTTTCAGCTGATGGTACCTTACTTCTTTATTGCATCCAAAGAATCAATGATTATGGGAGCGTCTATGTGTGGGATGTTCAGAAGGAAACGTCAGTAGGGTTTTACTCACAAAAAAAGTTGATAGATTGCGGTTGTCTGTCATCAAACAACTCAAAGTTGGTTATCTGCGGTGAGTTGAGCGTCGAAATCCTGGAATTCAATCTCTCCAATCATCGTTTCGACTTACTAGCAACATTGGAAGTTGGTAGGCTTTGCATTTACACTGACTTTGAAAAATTCAGTTGCTGCACAGTTTCCTCAGACAATGAGCTGTTGGCTTGCTGCATTGCAGATAGGATTCACCTCTACCCGCTTTGTACAACTACTCAACAATCCTTGCGGCAACTACCACATGGTCATTTAGGAAGGATAGAATTTTGTCACTTTTTAAAAGGAACCCGCTACCTGATTTCCTATGGAGTCGACGGTGCAGTTTTCCTGTGGGACTTGAGCGAATGGAAAGCTGTCGCATATGTGAGAATAGTTCATGGGCGAGAAAGCATCGTAAGTTTGGATGTTTCTCCAGAAGAGGACAAAGCTGTTTGTTTGACTTCGTTAAATCAATTTATCATCATTAAACTTCATGGACTGATATCAGGTGCCACGCCATTAGCGTTCCTGTCGGTGGGTGTGACGGAAAGCCAAAGTTTGACTCGCGAGACCAGTCGAGGACAACTGTCAGAGCAAGCCATGGTCTTACAGAGTGTTGCGGTACCTAATGAGGAACAAATCGAGGGGGATATGGACGTGGATAAGCTGCTTGAAGAGATGGATTTTGTTTTGTGTTCTGAGGAAAGTGAAGATAGCGATGAAGGTGAATCAGATGTGGTGCTCACCGAGCAGTCAGGATAGAACCTTCAACACAGTAATGACTGGACGAGTCGATCACCTTGAATCAAGTCCATGCCATCCAGTGTTCGCGTGAGAAGTTAGTTATTTGCACTTGTTAGTTGCTCGATGGGCAAACGTCATGTAAACTAGCGATAAAAAACCCAGAGAGACTACTCTATTTTTTATTACTTTCGATTTTCCTTTCGCTAAGCGCTCAGTTGCCGCGAGAAGGAATGGATGAGAAGGAATGTGCCCGTCTCATGTCTCTCTCGTTTCAAATCTCGTTAATGCGTTGAATGTCAAAAACCACATGACCAATTCCTTGCTAAATCCTGCCAGAAAATCAGGGAAGATAGCTCTTAGGCAAGCTCAGTCAACTGAAGAGACCAAAGAATGGCAATGGTAGATCACGAGTTTTTTAAACTTATTTGATCTTCACGTATGTAAACTTGTCTCACACTTCGCTTTCGGTTGCCTTGTTGTTATCCAGATGTGTCAAATGCAACAAAACAGGTGCAAATCACCGCAGAAGAAACATCATATGTAATGCTTTTTACACACACATTTGCTGATAGAATGGAAGTAGTTTCTTTCCTGTTCTTTTGTTTTTCGGTTTACTGAAATTGCAAAGAACTATAGAGAACAAAATTGAAGCATCAACATCAGTATGAAGTGGTTACAAAAACGGTTTTTTTTTTCATCATAAAACCGTTTGGTAAAAGAAACAACAAAAGCCCTTAAAAATGGGCGAACCATTTACCAGAGAGTGCAAGAAATTTTCAAAGAAACAAGCGAAAGTAGAAAAACATTTTTTATGATCTCGGAAATTGTAATTAACCGTTCCTCCTTGGACTCTTGCTGTCTCGTGTATGTCTTAGGTTTTAGTTTTGTATTATACCTCAAGAAGATTATTTCAATGTCAGAAACACAACTAAAAGGATGTTATCATAACATAAATTAATGCTAGGTGATTCTTAAGTTAAGCTAACACTTTTCTTTAGTTTAGTATTTTGAGCAATGTAGAGGAAAAGTAAACAGAAGTAAGCCGATATTTAGTAAGAGTTAGTTGCAGACGTCATTTGTTAGGTGTGTCCAAAGGACAATTGACTGTGTTTGGAATACAACGTTTAGTGGAAGTGTCCACAGGTAAAGACAAAATACTAAAAGTAAGGTCACTGTGTATTGTTGCAGCATTACCAGAGAGAGATTTATTTTTTTACAAAAATAAATTGAGGGGGTGGGGGGGGGGGATAGGAACACTTGAGTTTTTTAAATGAATAATTTACTGTAAGTAAGGTACAAAATGTAATGTTAAGTGCGGTGTAAGAACTGGATTTTAATTTAGCTTAACCGTACGTAGTGCATTGTAACTAATATTTTGTGCGTAAGAAAAAAAACAATTTAATTAAAAAATATTTTAGATGGTAAAGGCATTTTCGAGATTATCGATTAGTTAGAAGAAGCATTACTGTGAAAATCCGAAAACCGTAAACACTAGAAATATTTATGGAATGTTATTGTGTCTCAAGTAAAAAGCCAATCACGTCTGAGAAAACTAAACTGCAAGCAGTAAAGGTAATTAGTTTATGGTTTCATGTCACTTCTGATTGGTTGCTGCACAATGGAAAGTGTCAATATCAAATAAAAGTGTTCACGGTTTTTGGAGTGAGCAAGCTGTCATTGTCACAACACTGACCTTTCCGGAATATTTACATTTTAAAAACATATTCGAAATACTTTTCTTCGTAATCTTATTTTGTGAAATAAAGTTAGCAGATAGGAAGTAAATATATTGCCCAAAAAACGTTGTAATGATCAAAGGCTAGCCGTACGTTTGGAGTGCTGTCAGTATATATGCCTAGTTTATATTTTGTTTATTAAAGCGCTACAATGTTACTGTTATTTATGTAGTATTTTTCCCGTAGTGGAGAATAAAATACGGAAATTGCTGGAACTGAGAGCCTTTGTTGCTTATTAGATCCATTTAACCTACAGTTTGCCCTTATGATAAGAGAACCGGCCGTTAAGGTATGTTCTTCTGGGATTTGGAATAAGTACATGATATACGTCGAATACTGATCACATTTTCTAAAACAAAATACTCCTACATGGCGAAGGTTGACTGAGGTCAGTGCACCAAATAATCTGGACCGAGCATCTCAGTCTGACTTCAGGTGGCCCGTCCCGGGCTTGGCGGGCACCGCAAGAGTTTCCCACCAGAACACATTCATAGGTGTGAACATGTGATTACCACTGGCTGTACTGTACCGCAAATGCTATGTGTTTTCTCGCATTAACTCTAGTGTTGGACTTTATCTTTATAGGCAGGTGCACGAATTATTGAGAGTTGTTATGTGGCTAGCACTTGCAGTGGGCCATGGTTATCTATTCATCTGTTAACATATGAAGGCTAGGCCATTTTACTTATGATCAGTTCCAAGTGAATTGTGGTTAGATCCAGTCCTTTGTGGAAGAAAACGGTCAAGATTCGGCAATGTCAAATTACGTCCTAAAGGACTGGATATACCCATAATCCACTTGGAAATTGTTATAAGCCAAATAGTTTATATAAAGTCAGAGTGCGTGTTAATATCTGTCTCCAAAGTGATTGTCGTTAATCGTACCATTCTCAACAACATTTTGTTCAATGTTGTCCAGTGATCGCACCCTAGTGAGTACAATATCCCTAGTGTCCAGGTCCATTGCCGAGGTAACCGTTGCAGCAGATAACGCACAGGAGTCCTGCCTACAACGGCTTCGTAAATCCACTTCCTGCTTCCAGCGGCACTGGCGACAGCACGAGCAGAACACACGCGAAAGAATCTCGGAGAAACCACGGCGGTAACTCTGGTTGAAAGTGAAATAAGTGAAAAAATTTAAGGCACCGTTACAATGGACTAGGTACTGGGTAACGAAACGAAAGTTCTTTGAAAGGCAAATTCGCCCGTCAGTGAAGATGTCAATTGATAAATAAACGACAAATGGTGACATCGACAGGAAAAATACCACTATGATAACCAAAGACAGCTTTAGTATGTTACGATTTCTTTTCTCGCGGCTGAAGTGCACCACCAAATTTCTGACCCCGTAAAGCGGTTGTCCTCTGATCTTCTTCACTATTAGTGTATACAGAGTTGTTATCACTCCTAAAGGTATGGCATATATGATTATTATCAATAATAGGAAGACAATCTTTGTTACGGGGCGTGGCCAACTCACGAAGCAATAGGTTTTTCTACTGAACGTTTCAATCTTGAAGGCATAGAGGTAAGGGACATGAATTAAAGCTGACGTGAACCATATCAGTATGATTACATATTTTACTCTCGGTTTGATACGCGCTGCTTTTATTGGAAACCACACAGCGTAAAACCGGTCCACGGAAATCGCGACCAAACTTTGTACAGACACCGATGTCGAGATGTCTTGAAGGAATGCGGTGAGCTTGCAAAGGGCTTCTCCGAAGGCGCCATCGATAAGCCATCGGAGATTGCCGTAGAATATTTCGACGTTGGCCCGAGGCATGGCGAAGATGGGAACGAGAAGATCGGACACGGCCATGTTGACGATAAGCAAGTTTGTGGTTGTCTTCATCTTGTCATCTCGATAAACCACCATTATGATTAAAGTGTTGCCCACTAACGAAAAGGCCAGCAACAAACAGTAAGCCAGTGTTTTGCAGACTTTAGCCATCAGAGGATCTTCGGTGATGATACAAGATGTTATTTGGTCATTGAGGTCAGTTGTGTTATTAGCGATCATTGCTTGTCACACAATTTACAGAGCAAGTCTCGAAAGTAACAGAAACAGACCTGAAAAGAGAGAGGTATGAATGATAAATCATAGTTTACTGTCACTGATGTCTTTATGAAAAGGCTTGTCGAAAACTCGTAAAAAGCGTGTGTAAGCCCCGTTTAGACTGTTCGGACATACAATAAATATGAACTTGCGTGTACATCATATTTTCGTCAAGGTCATCCATGTGCCTTCGAGGAAACTAAAAAGTCCGGGCTTAACTCTTGTTAGGAAAATTAAGGACCGACTCTCTTACATACCGTTTCACTCAAATTATGCTGGTACTCTACCGGTAAGATCTTTGCTCAGAGCAGCGGTTTTACTTTAAAGTCTCTCTAGGATGGAAGAGAAGGGCTGTAAAACTTGAGAACAGTTAGCAGAGCTACAGTCTGCGCATCCATCCATCTATTTCAGGGTTCTCACTTGAAGAGCAGCCAAATAGTGACAGGCTTCAAATTTCTCCGCCTTACTTTATCACTGCTCAGTTAAAACGGATCAAACGTTTACCTCAATAAAATGAATACTAAGAAAAGATCACCGGATGTTTTCGCCACTGGTACCTGAAAAAAATGGAGACAGTGGAGAGAATATCACTATTAGAATATGCTATTTTTTGAAAGCTCAGTTCATTGGACGTGCACGTGTGACTACGGTATACCTGTCAATGTATTGTGGTATTTCACTCATAGTTGAATACTTGTGAAAGCATGGATTGTGCTGATTACGTACCATTCAGTTCTACATATTGTTGCCGTGAGAGTCAGGCCCGTAGCAAGTCGAACTCATAACTGGGGGGGGGGGGGGGGGGTGGGGGGCTCACCAAATTAGCCAAGCAAAATTACCTCCCCCCTTCCCCTCCTCCCCGTCGTACGTTGTAGAGTTTAAGGTGGCACGGTGATTGCGACGGCGAAGGGAATGCCACTTGAGAAGCAACGAGTTTACTGAGGAAAACACACTTTTGGATACTACCGTCACCGTCATGGTATCATTTGGTAAAAATGTTTTTTCAACTTCTAAAACTTCTGGGTGGGGGGGGGGTTGACCCCCTGCCTCTCCCTCTACTACGGGCCTGAAAATGAAAACAATAAGCATCATTGTTTAAAAGGTCGTAGTTTTCGCCATCGATTTGATTAGCCTCCGACCTAAATTGCTATCGACGAAAAAGCGAAATCAGGTCAGGACAAGTGATAGGAAGATATGAACGTTTGAGTATTGTTCAGTGTTGCTGCTGTCAGGCAATCTGGGTTTAACATTTGTAGTTCAAAGCAAAAAAATACTGTTCCGAAACGAATTTGCAATTGAACTTTGCCGACCCTATTAATCTCTTAATCTTGACGAGCCAGCTAAAAATATTCACATAATAATTGACATTCCACACTCCAATCTGCAGGATATAACAACTTTTCGCGATGATTTTACAAGAATTAGCACTGATCATTTGAAGCAAACCTATTTGTGCGACAGTAAGATTAGTTTTCTCTTGCGATTTGCGGAGGTGTCAGTATCTCACTCCTGCGAGATCAATAGGGACGTAAATCAAAGATGTCTTTAAGTAATTTCCACGACTGCGTCATTAGCGAAGAGATCATAACTAAAACGATTTCGTGAAAAGGTGTAAAACTGTTTTCAATTGGTAGTACGGACAAATTGACAACCATTACCATTTTTGTCTTAGAATTATCTTGACGTTAGATTTTTTTCATTCCTCTCTGGATAAATTTTACATTAATTAGAGCCGGGTAATTTTCCTCCTTCGTAAAATTTTCCGAATCAGGGACCTGTTTCTTGAAAGTCCGGTAAGCTTTTCGGACCCGAAAAGCCGTTTCAAAAACAGCAATCCGCTTATTTCTTAAAAGCCGGTTTTTTGCTATGATTTCAAGATACGGAAGGGCAAACTGTTTGTTGCAAAATTTCATGCCTGGAAACGTCTTAGATACGAAGAAAATTGTAGCAATGGAAATGCGCCCGAAAAGTTTCGGGAGTTTTGAAAAACGGGTCCCAGGCTGTTAGTTAAAGACAGCCGACTGATAAAGTTTTGTCTTCCATTGGCTGAGTAGTCTACGCTGAGCTCGAGAGTATTAAAATTCTCAGAGGACGGAGATCATTTAGGAGACATTCTTCTGTCTCAGTCTCTGATGCTACTGAAGCAGGCTTCTCTTTGCTTAATATATTCGAGAGCCAATGGAAACTGCATTTTTCCGCGGGTTTTAGTAGGCTTCAGTCCGGTTCAATAACCTAGTGCATTTACTGGCTTCGGACATTAACACGTTACTCGAACCTATTTTGAATTAACACTCACTCACCGGGAGATCTCGACAAATTCTACTTATGAGACTGAGTTGTGAAGATGGTTTCCAACTAAACACAGCGATAATGAAATAGAACTATGTCTATGGCATTAAACCACATACCTCAATCAGTTGAATCTTTTCTATGAGAGCTGTTTCGCGTGACGTTTGCCTCTCAAAAAAGCTAAATAACAGGAAGTTTGCAAAACTTGGCGCCTCGGAAAGGAAATTCAGATGTGCAGGCGCTAAGGAAGTCAAAAAGGTCCAAGGAATTTCACTATCTGTTTTGACATCAAAATATGCGCTGAAATTATATATTTGGTCGAGGAATGCATCAAACTGGCGAAGGCAATTAGCATCTTAACTCAAATTTTCACTCAGGCCGAACCACAAATCCGTACGTGGTGGACGGATCTGAAAAGAACGCAATTTACAAACTGTTTGCTTGTTAATTGTTTGGAGTGCCACCAATTAAGCCACACCACATCAAACTGTCACAGTATGACAATCGCACTCTAAACACTGCGATTCTCTTGAAAGTCTACAAAGCATTAAGTGATTCAAAATTTAATGAAAACTTTTAAAATACTCCTAACTCACTGAAAGCAATATTTCTAAAGGGCATACCCGTTGTCATGGAAACCAAAGTTTTATCACGTACATACGCTCTCTGTTACGTTATTGAAAATGAAAGCGGATCACTGCAGTTGTAAACTAAAAGAAATCTTAAAAAGAGGAAAACAATATCCTATTACGAAAAGAAATTTTCCTTATCATTTTTTTCTGTGATTTGGTAGGGGCAAAAGTTGCATGCGTTCGCTGTAAGCTTCCTTTGAATGACTTAATTATTCACTCCCTATGAAGGGTTTTGTATGTACATTACGGGTACTGCGGTTAAACTTTGATCGGTAAAACACTAGCCTCCGTTGATAAAGTTGTTTCTGTTTCTATTTGTTTAATTTGTTTAATAAAAAAGTAGTACAAAGTAGGTGATCAAGACAAATTTCGTGTGAGGTTTCTCGAGGTTCTGGTTACCTGGAGTAATTAGGACAGTTCTGTCATTTCAGTCAGTGAAAATGTCAAAACATGTCACCAATGGTGAATCATCATTGCTTAATAACAGAATATTAATGAAGGAGGAGGAAATTGAAATGTCTTGTCAGGTGACGTGGAAAATACTGGTTAGAAATGTCCGTTATCTCGTGCCGTCTACTTCCGGTATACGTAGGTAAATTATCAAGGCTTTCCTTGCGAAACTGAGTACGATAGACTTGAAAAACGCTTTATAGTCTCAACATACTGCGTGAGAGCGAGGAATATCAGGCTGAGTAGGCCAAAATCAGAGGATATTCTGCAAGTTTTAGAAGGATAATCTATTGTTTTATTATTCAAGACACCCTAAGAAAGTACAGTTTACTAAATATTGCAGAAAAGCATAATTATACAACGTTCCAACATTTTTCTAAATCGACACACAAAATTCCCGGTAGAACATCACAGGATATCTGTTAATGTATGGACGACGGATTTTGAGTGCAACCATAACCATGTTTGGGCAGTAACGCTCAGTGTTTGTTTCCTAAAATGCATAAATCATCAAAAAATCCTGGAAGTGTCAGATGACACAACTAATAATAATAATAATAATATTAATAATAATAATAATAATAATAATAATAATAATAATAATTTAAAAATCAGAGAGCACAGGAACTTAAACAAAACTGGACTGAAAAGAAAATGCATGGACAGTTTGTCAGGGAAATGCCAGAGAATGTTGATAAGGATAAAACGTGGCAATGGTTATCCAAATGTGATTTGAAGATTGGGACAGAAGCGTTGTTATGTGCAGCACAGGAACAGGCCATCAGGACAAATTATGTAAAGCATCATATCGATAAGACCAGTGAAAGCCTCCTGTGTAGATTATGTGGGAAAAAAGGTGAAAGCTTGCAACACCTAGTATGTGGATGTGAGAAATTGACTCAGAAGGAATATAAGAGACGACACGACAATGTAGCAAAGAAAGTCCATTGGGAATTTTGTAAGAAGAATGGGTTAGGGCATACGGAAAAGTGGTATGAACATGTCCCAGAAGGAGTAGTAGAAAATGAAGAAGTTAAGGTTTTGTGGGATATCAATGTTCAGTGTGACAACGTGATAGAGGCGAGAAGACCAGACATAATTGTAATTGACAAGAAAGAGCGAAAGGGGCTAATCATCGATATTGCTGTACCAGCTGATGTAAGAGTGGAGGAAAAAGAAAGAGAAAAAGTAGAAAAGTATCAGGATTTGAAGAGGGAGATTGGAAGATTGTGGAAACTTAAAAAGGTGGAGGTTGTACCTGTAGTAATAGGGGCCCTTGGAAGTGTCACCAAAGGATTTGATAGGTGTATTGAAAAGCCAGGGATAACATTCAGTGTTGGGAACTGCAAGGATATTGAGGAAGGTACTGGAAATGTGAAGAAGAGATAATTCCGTTAACCCTTGGTCATTTGTTGTGACTCGCCTAATGGAAGTAATAACGGCAATGACAACAGCCAGAACATGATGTTAAACAAAGTTAATAATAATAATAATAATAATAATAATTATTATTATTATTATTATTATTAGTGGTCAGTCACTGCTCCAACAGGAAACAATACAGTACATCGGGCCACAGTCTGTGCCCTAGGATGCCAATTCATTCCATAACAATCAAACCCATTCTCAAGTGTTACACTCGTGATCTTCCCTGTCCCCAGCAAGCACACCCACTGCAGGGGCTCCATGTGGCAAGACATTCCCAAGTAGCTCAGCCAGTTTCCAAGTCTCCTTGAGATTTTCCCCAGTAACTATTGGAATACTGACCTGAACCGATCGACTGTTTCAGATTCACTTCTTCTTATTATTAGTATTACATAAACTCTCCCTGATGGCTGTTATATAGAACCAGTTTGGTGTATTAAAGGAGAGTATAATGACCTACGAACAAAAGGACAGCTCTCAATGTCATATTTTGGGAAGAGTCTTTCTTACAAGAACATTATCTTTTACACCAGCAGCCCGGGAAGAATTTTGCTCTTTTTAATCATAATTAAAAGCGCACACTCTATCATACGTTAAACTGAAGGAAGAACAATTTATGGTGGAGTCCTCATTGGGGGAAACAAACAGTGAAAAGTTAAGGAACGTTGAAACGGTTTCAGCGTTCGACTGAAAACAGTGTCCAATAGTGGACACAAAACGTAGAAACGTCGAGGCGTGACTTTATATTTTCACTTTGCTCAACTATCTTGGATAAAACAGGGCGACGGATCGACGGAAGGGGTGGGGGTAGGGGAAGGTTCAACAAACTGGACGAGGCATTTCATCTGATACCAGATGGTTCTTATCAACTTTGTAGCAAGTGCTGTGTGTTGTTCGATAAGAGTGCATCAACGTTCTGCAAACTAAATCACAGACGGATATCTAGTGCTAGGCTGTACAATGATAAATTAAAATTTCTGCAATTAATATTTTGGTCTGTTGATATGTAAATACTAACTTAAAAAAAACATGAATCAGTTTAAGTGTTTTCATTAAGTCTTGACAAATCTCCACACAGCTAGAAACAGCGTTAGGCAGGACAGCAAGCTTCCTACAAGAAAGAAAAACAAAAAATTTCTTTAATACTAACTTACCGAAAGCAACATAACGGTAGCTCAATAAAAGCCCCCTGTAACACTGACTTTATCGAGACTTCGATGTTCGCCAGGAATTTCCAAAAACAAAAATAAACCTCAGCCAAAGCGCTCTACTTTTCCACTGAGGAAAGTGGCCTATATTTAAGTAGTAATAAAATATCTGATCGTACACTTTTAGGGTCGTCACGCAACGCTCCTCCCCAGAAGCGTTGCGTGACGACCCTAATAACGGGCTGCGAAGGAGGCTAACCGGAACTATGTTGAATAAATGACTATAAACAGGGTGGTTAAAATACAAATAATTTTAATATTGCGAGCAGTCTCTTTCTTTTCCTATGATCTATAGCGCAAATTGGATCCAGTGAAAGGCGAATGCGGTAGAAGCTACGAGAAACGCAGTCAAGTATTTTCCCCTCCATCTCTGAAAGCTCTCTATGTTCTTTATTTCTCCATTTTGCGGACCCCTCGCTGAACTAAAAATTTAAACAGCTCGCACTCTGCAAATCTGCGATCAAGCGTTCTTTCTTTTAGGGAGGGGGGGGGGGTGGGGGAGCGCGGAAGTCGGCGAACGTGGAGATAAAGTGGAGATAAAGCAAGTGGTGACATAAGAGGAAAAAAGACCAACTGCTTGAATTTGGCCTGAGGATTCACTCTGACAAAGGGCTAACGCTTGAAACGTCAGCTTTTACAATCCCTGTACGGTGGCAATTTATATTATCAACTCCGCTGTTAAAACCCAATTATTAGGCATTGGACCACACATTTTAGAACTTCCGATTTCCCAGGAATCATACCTCACGACTTTGAGCAAAGCGGTCAGATACTATAACAACAGCCACCAAGGCATTATCAACAGCTTCTGCAACATGCAGTGAAGAGGAGTGCTACTATCTTACCATGCCCCACCCTCTTTCCCTTATGGAACGCTCGTGCGTCACAGTATACCCAGTAACATGTGTCTCCTCCTCCCGCCACCCACCCTCGCGGTGGAATGTTTTTCTGTCACAGGGTATCCAGCATGAAATAACTACGATTTCGAACAAGGAAGATAGGATGCTAGTCCACAGCAAGGTTTTCCCCTGTGTTTTCCCCCTGTTTTCCTCAGTGGTTCGCATATAGCTGTTCTAACTTTATAATGAACAAAAGTGGCCTCACCAACTAAGTACTTGATTAGATCTAACTTCTGAGCCTCCAGCTGCGTTCCGAGCTTAGCAACCTACAAGAAGAATTTATTAAAGATCAGTCTGACTGATCATGACTCAAAAAAGTGCTGAAATGTTCAAAAGCCATTCCGAATTGCTCGTTCGGCGGTTATCAGAGAGCCAAAGCACATAACTACTGTGGGGTTGTATTGTATTGTAAGTAGCGTTTCTTAGTGCAATAAAATATTGATTTAAAAACCTCTGGAGTTGTTTTATTGAATACACCATGTAGGTCACATCATCACATCTACGTTGCACCCTGAGTGATGTGTGCAACTGTTTGTATAGTGATGGGACCGCTTGGTACAAACCCAGTTCACTGAATTATTAATGCCAACAGTTAACCACTGATTGGATCATCAATTACGCTCTTACGTCCACGACCGCGGGACGCAAAATAAATCTTACGATATTCACTGACTTTACGTTGTCGTAAAATTCTTCAAGATCTTTGTGGGATCGCATGTGAGTTTAACGTGCCTCGAAAATTTTTCGTAAAATTCGCCGTTCGCGCCAATACCCCTGTGAAATTACATTTGGGGTTTTGTCATTTGCCCAGTTTTCGCAAAATTCATAATTTTAGTAGGACTATAGTAAAACTTGGCTAATTTATTATTATTTTTTTTTATTTTCGAAGCTGCGTTCAATCCTGAACATATTACAATTACACAGCTTTTTGGTACCAAGAAGTAGTTAATGATTGACTGAGGTTGTTTTATATGGTCTTATATATAGTTACTGACTGTACAGAATCAAAAGATTTGTGACCCCAGCAATACGCTCTAGCTGTCACTTACTTCAGTTTCTATTCTATTTTCGGTATCCTTTATTCTTTGATCACGCACTGCAAGCTGAAATAAACAATACTGCCAGAGTTAGTTTTGTTTGAGATAAAGTGAATAATTATTCGTTTTAATGGAATAGTTATCTGCGTTTTCTGTTAATTGCATCAGTCCGCGCTCAATTAAGCTACCGTAGCGTTCTTCTATGTTCTTGTCACGTTTTGACATTATTCACACGCACGGCCATTGGAAATCTAACGATTTGTTAAGTGATAAATAATAGAGGAGACAGAAGACTGTTCCCAGAGAAAAACATTCAGCTCAAGGAGTGAAAACTAACAAAACACTTCAGTTAATTTAATCACAAACCTCTTCTTTAATTCTACTTTTTTCCAAACTAAAGTCTAAGGCCATTCCACCTTTGAGTTTAGCTACCTCGTCCTGAAAAAGAGGAAACAAACAAACAAACAAGAAACAATTAAAGGAAAAAGTAAATATGTTAATTGACCTCGTCCAAAACCGTCTAATTTCTTACTTGCAAAATTCCTTTCAGAGAAGCCACTTCATCTCTTAATTTCTGAGGAACGAAAGAAACAAAAACATTAAGGAGCTTTCAGAAGATTTCACGTTGAAAATCACCTTCTCTGAAACTGTACGGTAAAAAAAACTTGTGATAAAAAGGTGTAAATGATTATATTTAGTTATATACAGTGAGACAAGTCGACATTATTGGCTCCTCGCACCTGATTTTCCTCTTGAATTCGAGTAAACTTTCCTTGTTCAAGTAGAAACATTTCATTTCTGAGGGGCAAAACAGGACAGAAAATTAAGTTATATTTCTTCCTCTTTCACCGAAAACATAATAAACGAAATAATTTAACACAAAAAGTTCCAAAATCTCTTAAGAGATGCGTGTTGAATAACTGACCGCACCTCACAGAATCAACCATTGCATTGAACTTAACCTCAAGTCGCTCCTGTAGATGACAAAGAAAGATTTTGCATTAAGAAAAAATTAACTATTTGTAATTAGTTCTTTTAAGCGTTGATCGACCGACGTAAGTCACTGATTGAATTTTCAGCAAACACTGTGTCACAACGTCCGGATTGCCATTTGCTACTTCTGAATTCCCTTATTTTCTCTCTAGGATAGGTGACCCCGTATGCACAACATAAGCATAACTGTGACATTGTGTGGTTCCAGAAAATATCCAAAACTCCCCTACGGACGGTTTTTTGGCTTGCACCCCCTCCCCCCCCTCCTCTCTCCTACCAGCCTCACCCTCTGGAAATTCAAATTTAGCTCCATACTTTTCTTTTAACACTTTTGCCTTGGCCACCCCCTCCCCCACCCTCTTGGAATTTCCATTGTTCTTCACATTCTTTCATTGTTTTGCTATCAGTAAAGTAAACATCTACAATTTCAAAGATTAGGATTTGAAAGAGATTTCGTAGACAGTTAAACCTCAAAGGACAGGACTGCTTCCTTCAGTAAATGCGGTGTACGGTAAAGTACTGCGGGTTTCAACTGCAGGCAGTTAACTGATTATGTGAATTGAATCCCCACTTGTGGGAGGTGAGTGCTCTCAACACTACACCAACTTTATTCCTTGTACTTCTTTGTTTTCAGAGTAGTATGGTACTCTTGCAAGTGACAGTATCCCATAGGTAACCACAGCTTGGTGATCTCAAGGGTGGTTGCTAAAGAGTCACAGTGACTCAAACTGTAGTTTGATTCTAAACATCCATGTACTTACCTGGTCAATTTTTGAAACAGTGCTGTTAGCCACACTGAGGACACTAGAGGTAATTATTTCAACGAGTGATGATGTCAAACTTTCAGCTTGTTCCTCACTGAAACCTATGAGAGATAAGATTGCCAAATTTTATTTCCATCTATCTCTTCAGTGACTTTGGATATGCAAGGGATTCTAACAGATCATAAGTTTGAACCCTTTAAGGAACTTTAATTTGTGATTTGCAACAATCCCTGAAGGAATGGGGAGAAAATATCAAGAAGGATTTCACCCACGTGACGACATGGCCACGTTGTATAATTTGCAGAATTTACATAAAAAATAAAGTTTAGTTTCCAGCGGAGAGACAGACTATTGTTCTTGACCAGCAACATGGCCACCATGATGTTACATGTACTCCAGCAAAATGTGAGGTCAAGAGAAATCTTGAAGGATCGTACACAGATCTTGAGGGATCTTCCTTTGATAAAAAGGAACCTGCATAGGACCAATAATATTAATAAACCCTATATGATGTGTTTTCCACTAAATTTTACCCTCTGAATTGTCCCAGGTGAGATTTCATTACAACAGCCTTTTTTGGGCAATTGCCATTCAGCAAGAACAAATGTTCACAAAATGATGGTGGTTATCCACTCGGTTTTTTTTTTTAAACAAACCAGAGGTAAAATGAATATTACCAGGAGCCCATCACTAGGAGAGTACAACTGCCCTATATTCCTGTCACAGTATTTTCACACACCAGTCCATTTTTAGATTGAATTTGCCGTGAATATGGGACTCCTTCAGGAGCCCCAATGACCAATCACAATGCTCCATTATCCCCATTCTCTCGTGCGAAACTTTTCCTCAAACTTTCTTTTGTTCTTAAGTTTACAGTATCTGTGAAGCTGAGTTAAACTTTAGAACAAAAGAAAGGTGATGATGACGCGGTTTCATGTGTACTGAAACTTCCTTTTTTGCAGGAAAAGATAGGCTAAGAATAAATTGGTCTGTAAAAATGCTGTGACACAGGCTTAGTATGGGAGTTGGACGCTCTTAGTGATGGTCTCCTGTTATTACTTACCTCTGGTTTGTAGTGGTAAAGATGCTTAGCTACAATAATCCTTTAAAATCCCATAGCAGTTTCTCACACAGGATACTGGAAATAAGAGTCCAGGATGCCGGTTTTTGCTGAAGGAGGAAAACTGGAGTACCCGCAGAAAACCCCTCAGAGCAGGGTTGAGAACCAGCACAAACTCAGCCCACATGTGGCAAACTCCAGGATTTGAGCCCAGGCCACATTGCTGGCAGGCAAGTGCTCTCACCACTGTGCTATCCTTGCTCCTCTATTTATGATACACATCACGAAGTGTCCCCTTAGGCCCTTACAGAAATATCTATGGAATGTTATTGTGTTTCAAGTAAAAAGCCAATCACCAGTGAGAAAACTGAACTGCAAACAGCAACGGTAATTAGGTTGTGGTTTAATGTTGCTTCTGACTGGTTGCGAAACAATAAACATTCCAGAAATCTTTTCTGGTGTTCATGGTGTTGCGGGAAAGACTGTAAATCCTCACCCAAACACAAGCAATTCCACAAAGTATATAGAAATTATCAATATCTTGTCAATAACTCCTCATCGGTCAGTCCTGGATCAACCTCGTTCCTAGGGTCTCTCCTCTTCCTGTTACCTGGAGCGAGAGAGAGGAGAACCACTCAATCACCCCTTCTCTTCTTTCTTGCTCCAGGGGATGGGAAGAAGAGGAGAGATCCTGGGAACGAGGTTGAGTCCTGGATATGTTTGTAGTTTTCAGAGCTATAGTTGTACATTTACAAAACTAACCATTTTCCTGCAATCTTCTAACCAGCTTATGTGTGTCAAAATGGAAAGTTATTCCACCAGGAGTGATGTAAGAAGAGTCTGATTTTGATCGTTTCCAACACCTTGGATCTGGCAAAAAAGTAAAGACACTAGGATGACTTACAAAGGCAACTTTTTTCCTGAAACCCTTCATGGCTCTGACTCGGAGTAACTACAGAATACAGGGCCACTTTGGTCCACCTCATTTACATGTGTCGGAGGCTTTTGTAGAATGAAGCATATAACAATGGGCACCATTGTTATTCAATAGTATGTAAATAAGTGGCCCTGTATTCTGTAGTTTAGCTAAAATTTAATCTCATTAACATGAATCTTGAAACCCAGAGACCACAACTAGGGATACAGATTGTGCTCAGGTAGGGATCAAAGCCTGTGTTACAATCACAATCATGAAGGTCATACAGCTGTAAGACTAAACATAGCCAACAGGCATGAATACCTGTACTAAACCTATTGGTTCATGCCTAATTAATATGGTCTTTGGCAATCACTGTATATCTTTAAGCTATGACTACACTTAGCATTATAGTCCCGCTTTGTCTCAGCCCTCCGCCTTGAACTACAGCTGTACTCTTTTAAAAGCAGACACTGACTCCAAATCTTATTGAAAGCTCCGATCCACAGAGCATCTTGTTGTATCAAACTTACTACGAAATCTTGACATCCTGAAGGTGCAATAATTATGTAGCCTCTTCCAGGCAACAAAGTTCAGGCTTTTCTTTGTCCTACCCCTCACAGCTGATTACTGACAATGCGTCGCGAATCATCAAGCCTGTCAGAAATTATACCGCAGATTTTCAAATTTTTGCAGAGGGACAATTAGAAAGTTGTTACGGGTTCTTGTAGAAGGCATGAGGAATTTATCAGTCGGATTTAAAGCCTTTCCATGCTTCTCAAAAAGGAAGTAACAGGCCGCTGCTGTCAAGCCAAATGTCTCACGTTCATTCTTTGGGTGTGATGCTCCACCAATCTGAGTTTGTATCGAGTATTACCGGTTACAAACTTGCAGAAGTCGACGTTTTAACATAAATCAAACACTCACCGTGGCTACCATTCTGTAGTCTGCGTCCAAGAAAGTTAAAAGAGGATGACGCTGTCGATCTCGATACCAGTAATATCGTCCGCGGTCCAAGCAATGAACGTCTCAACAGCTGCTGGAAGCCGGGTGAATAGTTCATTTTGGTGTGAACCCATCCACAAAGATGACAAGAACGAAGCAAATTTAGACAGCTGCTTAAAAGGACGTGATTTGTTTTGAACATATTGAAAACTGTCTAATTTTAAACCTCCAAACTCGTTCTAAAAATCGAAAAATCAATATTTTCTTTGCCCTTCTTCGCTCCCTTCAATCCTTCTCAAAGGATTTTTGAATGAGTGAACTCTTACATGGCGCACAAAACAAACCTTGAACTCACCGCTGAGCAAAGAGTAGCGTGGGTAGCATAGCTGGGGGAATGGGAGGCGAGGGAAGCGGGGGGGGGAGGGGGTGAAGCCATTAGGCAGTTTATGCGGTTTAACCGGTCACCTCGGTTGGTAGAGCACTGGACCAACACTCAGAGTCTTTAAATAATAACTGAGGTGAAAGTGCTGCCTTTGTATTGACATCTGCACTGGTTAGATCGGATAAGGACGATAAACCGGAGGTCCCGTCTCACAGTACTGGTGTGGGACGTTAAAGAACCCACACACTGTTCGCAAAAAGTAGGGGACTACGTCCCCGGTGTGATGGTCTATAACTTGTTCTGGGGGCACCTGTGTATCCTACTATTCATTCTAATAAGATTGTAAACTGGATGGCTGCGAGTTGCACTTAAAGGGCAGTGCGCAGTCTGGCAAAGTCCCCCACAAAGTGCCGTAAAGCGCTATATAAATCCCTCATTATTACTATCAAGGTGGCAAAATGTCGGCGGCAAGGAGAATATCAAAGCAAAACATGAACTCTGCACATTAATTACACGTGTTGGCACATTTCTTCATAGGAGGCCGTAAACACCCGAAGACAAATTTTTCTTTCTTGGAACCTGTCCTTAGAATTTTTGTCTACAATTTAGCGAGATCGCGATTTTGAAAGAACGTGAATTCACTTTACAGATGCTTTCGCCACCGTCACTGTCGTGGTATCTTTCGTTCTAATTCATCAAATATTTTCTCTCGCACCCGATTGGTCTAAACGCACCACGTGACTACGCCCGAAACGTCAGCTACAGTTGAATCCCTGAAAGGTGGCCACTGAATTTGCAAATCAGCTCCATCGATAAAACCAAATATTCCTGTTCCTACACAGTTCAATAAACCTCTTTCATAATGGCGGCCAAATAAAATATTATTTTGTTTTAATGCTGATAAGCCTTTCTAACCACGCTGCTGTGTGCAAAATACAAAAGAATGTTTGCGCTAAAATGAGGCCAGTAAGGCCCCGTTCAGACTAGGTGCCTGTGCCCGGTTCTCGGGAACGGGCACTGGTCTGAACATAGCTTTTTGTTGGTGCCCGCGCACAAATCTGAGCACCGTGCCCGGGCACGGGCACTCCCTCCAAGGGTAGTACTCGGGCACCGTTCCCGGGCAAGGGAAATTGTCTGAACACGTTTTCATGTGTTCCCACGTTTTTTCCCGTGTTTCGTTATGATGCAGTCACAAAAATGGCAGCAATATTGCGGAGTACTAAAAAAGATAAACTGGGCACTAAGCCTTCTGCACTAGTGTGAACATCCTCGGTCCAGGGCACTGAGGTGTCTGGACAGCGTCCTTTTTAGTGCCCGGGAACGGTGCCGCGGAACGGGCACTTAGTCTGAACGGGGCCTAAGTCTAATTAACATAGATACAAAAGAATAATATTATCGGCGGCCATTATGAAAGTGGTCTATTGATTTGACGTTGAACAGTCCGCCTACGGAAGCCGATAAGGGTCACGAGTTGTCGCTTCCAAGTTGTCGCTTCCGAGTTGTCGCTTCCAAGTTGTCACTTCTACGGAAGCCGATAAGGGTCACGAGTTGTCGCTTCCAAGTTGTCGCTTCTATTCCTGGAGGGATATCATTCAATATTACAATGTGAGAGAGGGGGTGGGGGTGTCAGGAAAAGTTTAAGAATCTAAAAGAGCTTTGTTACACTTTGTTAGTTTGCTAGTTTTTTTAAATCCCCCCCGTAATACATATTTCCAAGTTGTCGCTTCCAAGTTGTCGCTTCTATTCCTGGAGGGATATCATTCAATATTACAATATGAGAGAGGGGGTGGGGGTGTCAGGAAAAGTTTAAGAATCTAAAAGAGCTTTGTTACACTTTGTTAGTTTGCTAGTTTTTTTAAACCCCCCCCGTAATACCTATTTCCAAGTTGTCGCTTCCGAGTTGCCAGAGAGCTTGGGAACTAGTCGGTGGCTGTTCCGTTCGCCGCTGCCATTTATCCTCTGCAAGCAAGGTCAGTAAGGTGAATCTGTGTAATATTTTAACCTTTGATACGAGCTTACAAGGTGCAAGCTTCTTTTCGAAGCCTTTGATACTAGATACAAGTTACGATACGCTTGTCTTTACAATTTTTTATGCGAATTTGTTTAAGAGGGAATGGTGCCACGAGGGACGAGGTAAGTGGGCTGTACAATAACAAGTCTAGCATATACCAGCGAATCCCCATTTCATTCGCATTTCATCGTCTTCCAAATTATTTCTCTAGCGGCTATGGTATATTGTAGACAAATGTCAGCATCGTATTTCTACGTCGTCAATTGTAATCCGAAAACTTGCAAGAATCTAAACGTGTCGGCTTAGAAATGTTGCCTTCCATCTGTATACAGGCATCAAGGTAGTGCTGGGCGGCGTAGGTTATACCTTATCCGCTAGAGAAATAATTTTGGAAGACGATGAAATGCGAATGAAATGGGGATTCGCTGGTATATGCTAGACTTGTTATTGTACAGCCCACTTACCTCGTCCCTCGTGGCACCATTCCCTCTTAAACAAATTCGCATAAAAAATTGTAAAGACAAGCGTATCGTAACTTGTATCTAGTATCAAAGGCTTCGAAAAGAAGCTTGCACCTTGTAAGCTCGTATCAAAGGTTAAAATATTACACAGATTCACCTTACTGACCTTGCTTGCAGAGGATAAATGGCAGCGGCGAACGGAACAGCCACCGACTAGTTCCCAAGCTCTCTGGCAACTCGGAAGCGACAACTTGGAAGCGACAACTCGGAAAAATATGTTACGGGGGGGGGGGGGGGGGAATTTAAAAAACTAGCAAACTAACAAAGTGTAACAAAGCTCTTTTAGATTCTTAAATTTTTCCTGATACCCCCACCCCCTCTCTCACATTGTAATAGAATGATATCCCTCCAGGAATAGAAGCGACAACTTGGAAGCGACAACTCGTGACCCTTATCGGCTTCCGTAGTCCGCCTGTTTATTTGTCTGTAAATGCACTTTTCATTAATACATGTGGAAATAGCGACATATTACTCATTTTAAAACTGTTGCAGATCATTTTTTACTATCATTAATCAAATAAATAAAACCTCGGCCACCTGAGGTTGTCTACAAGCATTCTGTAAATTAATGATATATTTATTACAGGCACAAGTGTTAGTACAAGAACGACAGACGGCAATTTATTGAAAGTATCGAAAAATCCATAATCTGCTCAGATGTTTGTACATTTTTCCAAAAACACTTACGTTAAGAAATTGGATCAAAGATTGGCTGCTGATCTAACACCATAAAATGATGTCATTTTAGGAACATTTATACTTAACCACAATTATTAAGTCAGGGTTACAGCGAGGCAAATATCGATATAAAGACAGGCTGTAAGATCCGGCACATTCAAGTGGAATCGATCACAAGACTTCAGTTCAGTACGCGGTAATTTTGTGTCCACAAAATGTTCGACACTCTTTGATAGCAGGTATTGGGAGTGAGATTGTAGCACGGGATCTCTGACTGGTGGCTAACATCCTCACTCCGGGTCAAATTCCCACTGCTCTCACCAAACCATTGCAAAGTGTCTGTTCACAGGTATTTGTCGGGTCATGTAGCTGACCGTATACGATTTTTGACCCGAGACCCCCATTTCATCTGAAACACTGCTCATTGCTATTGTAACCTGAAAACCGTCGCTTCACCACGGTAAAAACCACAGTAACGATCAGCACTGTTTTCCTACTGTCTCCTACTTAGTTTACTTTATATGTTATTAAACAGAGTATTCAGTACACAGCTTCTCGCGCTGGGTGATGCGGCTGCCATTTTGCCATTCCCAACAGGTACTGGTTATTGTTCTGGTAGAATGTCAACATTTCTTCAAGCTTCCTGTTACCATCAACAACCTAAAAATAAGTGAAACAAAAGTAGTAAAGAAATCTGTGAAGAAAATTACGATCAAGCGCAAAGAGCAAACACGATTAAGAGGTATATTTTGTTAGAAGTCGTGCTTTTGCGCTTTCTGAACATCTCTGTTGATGAGTTCCATGGTTGAACTTACACCATTTGGTGAAAGATATATATGAAATAAATCATGATCATATACGGAACTGCGGAAATGAAATCAAATGAAGGATGATCCTCGCAGTTTTGAACACAATTGCGTAAATAGGCCTGAAAAAAAAATTCAGGTCTTCAACGGGGTTTAAACCCATGACCTCGCGATACCGGTGCGATGCTCTAACCAGGTCAAATGTGGGTTCATATGTTCCCGTGAAAGTGAATGCCAGAGATGTATATGAAATCATCCTTCATTTGATTTCATTTCCGCAGTTCCGTATACGATCATGATTTATTTCATATACATCTTTCAGATTCATATCTTTCACGGGAACATATGAACCCACATTTAACCTGCTCAGCGGCTTCATAGCACAGCTGGTTAGAGCATCGCAACAGTATCGCGAGGTCACGGGTTCAAACCCAGTTGAAGACCTGAATTTTTTTCAGGCTTATTTACGCAATTGCTTAAATTTTCTTCGAAACTGCGAGGATCATCCTTCATTTGATTACACCATATTCTCGATTTCTAGCTGGTTGCTTTCCGGTACGCTTATATATACAATGCCTTAATGGCGTTTTTCTATTAGTCACACTTTCATTTGGTAAAGTTTGTCCTCTTGACGTTGTACAACTTGAGTTCCTCTGTACGTTGGAATTTTGGGTTAGACTATCACAGTATCACCACAGTTATACGGTTCACGACTTTGAAGGAGGCAACATCTACAATAAAGGGCACTGCGACTCTGGCTTCTGCTGATAGTGGTCCGGTCGATAGCTTTTTATTGAAAAAGCTTCACTTATAAAATGGTACTCGCTGTTTTTCGAGAGGGAATCCCGAGAATCACGGAAAGAAACAGCTATTTTTAAGAATTTTCAAAAACAAATAATTCTATTCTCTAACCATAACTGGAGCAGGTATGGGGAATTTTCCTTGGATCAGCCATTCCTCATGCCTTTCATGCAATGCAACAAGAAGATCCTGACAATGAGAAAAATACAACGGACGAAATTAGACGCAAGAGGCCGAAAAATTTCACCACCTGATGGTGAATGGCTAAAGTACCTCACATGGAAGGGTCAAGGCCAACACAGGGAGTTTAAGATGATTAATTTTTGAGAAATAATGCATCTCCCACAACGTCTGCTCCTACTTGACAAACTGTTTTTTAAGATAATTGCTTTTGTTACCAATAATATACTCTTCCCTTGCACAATCATTCTACAGAATGTTTGCGTTCAACACTGACGATGACCACATGGTTTTACTTACTCAGTGAGCACATAACCTACCATAGGGATGGTTTTTTCTTCAGTGCGACATCTTGCCTTTATTCTTTCCATGCACGTTTCAGGTGATGTTCTCAGGTAAACTACAAAGTAGAAACCAAAAATTATTTTATATCAATCAATGTTCCAGTTAACTTTCAGAGTTAGGGAGTCACGGAAAATTTTTAAGGGGTCATAAGACACGGGTCTTCCCTAATTTTCTTACTTAACAACTCTGTGTGTCGGGTCAGGGAGCCAGATTTCTCGGGTTTTTGACCCGAGACCCGCCGCTTATCTGGAACACTGATCAATACAACCAATTCATAGAAAGCTGCCGCACAGGGCAGCCTGGTTTTCAATACATGGAGGAGAGACTTGGTAGGCCACCTCAAATTTGGGGTGACATTGGAAGCCAAAACAAAGTTGGGAAAATTCAAAGGCTTGTAAATTCTGACCCGATGGTACGTAAATGAAACAGCTGACGTGTCTGTGTTAGGGGAGCATTAAACCTTAATAGTAATTTGGATTTTTCTATTGCAACCAAGTTCCTACTTTGATACCTCTCTTACTCACTTAACCATTTCACTCCATGATCTCAATATTAATTCTCCTCACTGTCTGGCATACAATTTTGCTTATAATGTTACATTTGAGAATTTGGTGTTAAATCAAAGAATATCCTGTAATTGGTATTTTCTTTATTCTCTCCACCTATCTGCTTGACAATGTAATGACATTGCAAGGAAAAATTACTTATTGGTCATTCCAGGGAGTGAAAGGGTTAGTATTAATCTTACTTATCAAATCCAGTTTAGGTTGCTGCCTTTTGGTTATCCACTCAAACCACTCATTATGCACAGAATGCTCTGCCTTTGACATCATTCCACTGAAGAAAAAACAAAAGTAATATTCACCAGGGGTTTTAT
>OX419339.1:6739184-6756684 GCA_948470475.1 Galaxea fascicularis
TGTCGGTGTTACTTTGAAACTAGCCTCATTTTCTATACAGCAATACAATATTGTAATGTTGGTCAATGTGTCATTACTGGCATTTTAAAGAAAATAAATGTATCGACAAAAAGCTCCACCAAAGCGGAATTTTTTATGTCTCAGTACGTTGTGATCTTGAAGCCGCCACGCGGCAGTTTCACCGCACGACACAGATTATTATAGAGAAAAATCAGGCCGCGAAAACGATCATACAAAAATCCCTCATTAGATCAAGACGAAAAGGATAACTATCAGAACGGAAGACACTTTCGACTTACCTTTTTCACTCCATAATAAGATATGGCGGCATGAAATTCAAAATGTGGCGCGAAAGTTAAGGCCGCGAAGAGCTTGGAACGAGTTCATGTCTGCCTCCTCTTCAAAGCGAGGCTAAGTGCGAAGTTTTTGTTATGAAAATTAGTCTTCATTCGTATGTAAAGTAGAAATAATTACCATCACAAAAACTTCGCACTTAGACTCGCTATGAAGAGAGGCAGACATGAACTCGGAAATGGCCTATTCTGCAGGTCGAGGAGGGTGTTATCCATGAACGATATCAATAATAATAAATAATTTTAACGCTAGAAAACGGAGCACTTTTCTGAGAAACGGCACTTTTCAGTCTCCAAGGCGCTATTCTTTCTAACAATTGTCTTAACAATTAGGCTTTGAGCAACTCGACCCAGATCAATTATTTGCCGAAACCGAAGGTTGAGGCAAATAACTGATCTACGAGACACTGACAAATCACGATATTTTGCGATGACCGAGTTCAATAATTGTTTTATCATTCGATCACCAAGTTTGTTTTGATATTTTACAATTGCGCATGAGCGGACTATTATTTACGGCAAAAACGAAAAACGCATTTAGACGGTATTACGCATGAGCAGACCATTATTTGTAGGTCACGTGGTGAGCTCTCAGCTGATGAAAAGGAGGTAAAAAAAATCCATCAAATGAAAATTATTTGGAGGCATATATTCATACCAGTGAAGCTACAATTTGCATGTTCTGCAACAGAACAAACCCCTTTGATGGTGTTGAGGATCACTATTAGCAATAAAGCTCCAACCAAAGACATTTAAAAGAAGCTATTCACTCAATATTTCAAATTCCAATTTTAATAAAAATAAAATGTATGAAAATTTTCTTGTTAATGAAGTGAATACTGTATAATTAACTTCATTACTCTGTAACATGATAATAATACAGTGTAACCCCACCACATGGCCATCCTGTTAATACCACATTTTTGTATCCCAAACTGCTTATTTGAAAATCTTACTAATCTGACCACCCCATCACTGGCCCATGGCCCACTGTAGGATGCCAATTAAAAGAAATAATTTGTAACAAAAACTTAGTTGTTAAATGATGAAAAGTGGATGATTCCCAAAATATGCTATTATCACAATTTGAAGGTGAGATATTCACAATATTTTAGTAATTGCACGCCACCAGCACCGAGCACAGGAAATGTGCATGTGCAACTTGGTTTTGTTTCTCATTGGCTGAGAAAAGTGGTACAAGTTTTGTCAGCCAATTGCACAACAATTTTAGTAATTAGCAAAACCAAGCTGACACAAATTACTGTAGTTATTCAGTTATAAGGCGCAATGCTTTTACAAGAAATAATATGTGTTCTTTCATGGTACTTTTGAAACTTGATTGAAAGCTCCTTGACTTATTTGGAATTCACTTACAAGGCATTACCAGAAGGGCTTCTGTGGAGTTATCAGAGTAAAATCAGAGGTTTTGTAAATTGAAGAAATAGGACACGACAGTGCTTAGAATTCCACTAACAAGGGACTTTCTTACAGCTTTTGGCAGTAACCATTAAGAAAAACTGAAAATTATTCTGATAAGAGTTTCATAAAACTAAACAAATCACTATTTCAAATACAGCATTTGCATCTTCTCAGACTCACCCCTGGAAGATACATGTATTCCAAGAAGTGACAGGACAGTGCTTGACCTTAGCGACTAGCCACTGGGCTTTTTGTAATTCTCAGTCATCAGGTGATATTGGTCTTAAGAGGCGATCAACGCTTGGCTGCCAAGTAACACAATTCGCTAGTTTATTTTAGACTCAATTAGCTCATTGACTAGTTTGTTAAAAAGTTAAGGTCGAGCACTGTAGCAGGTACAGACATAAAACTGATTACATACAACTGATTTACTGTTGGGTAACAATGAATCCACCTTTTGTATAAAAATTACAGTCTGGTGCTTTCAAAAAGACTAAGTCAATTAACATTCTCCCAACTCTAACCACATTAACAAAGCAATAAATATTTTTACAAGCTTATTTTTCCAATAAAACATTTTTTAAACTAATAATATGCTATTTGATGATAATAAATTTAAGCAGTGTAACTTGCATAAAATGGCACCATATTAATTTTGCAGGAATGTCTACATGTGTGTGTACAATCTTTTAACGAACTGCATGAAGGCAATGGTTATTGTTCAAGAATTCATTTTACTTGCAAGATTACACAGGATAACAATGTAGCTAAAAAGGAGAGCACTTCATAAGTAAAAATAAAAAAACTAATTACATGTACACTGTATATAACATCTACATGAGAGAGTCCATAGTCACAACAATATAAACATTTCTATGAATCTTTTGAGTCAATCTGTTTTTGAGCCACTTATGCCAAGCAGGACTTGGCTGTTTGATTCATAGAACTGGAACATTTCTTGCAAGCTTTGATTCCCATCAACCACCTGAAAAGAACAAAATAAAGACTGACAAGGGGAAAAAAGAAAGGAAGGGAGATGCCCTGTCATCTACACGTGAACTCCTAAAAATGTACACAGCTGCCTTCCCCAATCACAGGCAGAGTTGTTGGTAGGCTACAAGAATATTTTCACTGTTCCAAGAAAATTGCTTTGAGAGCAATAGCAGTGTAAACAAATTCAACCATAAACAGAATATTCTGAGGTCTCTCCTTCAAATGGTAACTTACATGAAAGTTGGGATGACTTTCCACCCAGAGCAAATTTTTATTCAGTGTTAATACCCTTTTTCACAAACAAATTTCCAGGACTTTTCCAAGGCTTTTCCAAACCTCAGAACATTTTTTTTTCAGCACCCATAATGCACATGAGGTATTTTTCAGTTGGACAAAATAATGTGATTATGTGAAATCAAATAATTATTGTTTGAACTGTGGATTAAAGAATGAACGTGTTAAGCCCACCACACACGTGAAGAAAGAGCTGAGCAAAATTCCTTGCGAGGCAGTTAGCTCAGCCGTTTCCTCATGTGTGCGGCAAATTTTTGGTGAGAAAATCACCTCTCGAGGCGATTAGGAAAATATCAAACCTCACGAGGCAAATTTCTCACCAAAAATTCACCGCACATATGAGCAAACGGCTGAGCTGCCTGCCTTGCGAGGGATTTTGCTCAGCTCTTTCCTCACGTGTGCGGCGGGCTTAAGTGATCCTTACAGTTATGAATGCTACTTGAGCAAGAAAGTGAAGCCTAAAAGAAATTCAGGCTTCATTTTCACTAAAGTAGTGTTCATAACTGCAAGAAGCACTTACATGTTAAATATTTTTTTAAAGTTGTTGGATTTTCCTATTTGGCTGCTACTTAATGTGTTTAATTCAATTACATCAAACAACAGAATTCCAGGGTTTTCCCAGGACCTCTGACCATTTTCATTTTCACTTTCCAGTCCTGGAAAATGCTAGACTAAAATTCAAGTACTTTCTAGGATTTCCAGGATCCATATGAACCCTGTTATTGTTGTTTGCATGTGTGGTTTAATCCTGAGATGACCAAAAACATTTTTGCCTCTTGATGAAATGCTTGCCATTAAATGTCCTAGATTTTTTCCTGGGAAGATTGTTTACATACATGGAATTACTGGTCACATCTTTTCATCCAGAGTGATTGCTTTCCAAAAGGCAGTTGTGCACATATTCTGCTGTTAGTTACGACCATGAGCTCAAGTAATGTTTAAATGCAACAAGTAGGAGTGTTGTATTAAGTTTTAAAACACGAGGGGTGGACGCGTGTTTTACAGTAAGACTTGATTCAACACGAATAATGTGAATTGGGTAAACAACTTAAAATACTTAACTGTTTATCTATCCGTTCTTATAATAAAATTACTTAGATTTTGGGTTATTTTGGCCTAGAAAATCAGATGTAAAATTTAAGTCTATATGAGATATACAGACACTCATTAAAGACTAATTTATTTGGTAAAATAATTTCCTTGATGCACTTTTTTAATACTGTTGAAAGTACCAGGGTTGGTGCTTTCAAGATGCTCATTAAACTTACCACCACTGGAGCAGGAACATGAAATTTGTCCTTCTTAATAAACCACTCTTCGTATCTCTCATGCAAAGAATTTAACAGCTCCTTCAAACAAAAACAAAAATCTTAATGTTGATGGTATACAGTAAGTTGTTAGTTATCCCTTTTTACTCATTGATCAAAAAATATTGAATTTTTTTGAAGGGTTGCAACTTGCAGTAAACAGGTTTTGAAATGATCAGCCACACACCAAATATTCTAACAGTAAATATGATAAATTATCTTTATAGTGAAATGGTATCATTACTTAAATTTTTTTCCATTCATAATTTCATTCAACAATAAAAACTACCAGTATTATTAACATCATGGGATTTTTAAAGTTTTAGAACTTTATAATATGATGTAGAAGGGTTAGAGTTCAATACAATTTCGTATAATAAAGTAGTAGTATAAACAGGAGTCTCACTTTCTAAATTGGCCTTAACAGCCATGGCAGTTTATACTGGTATTGCCAAACCACACTGCAGGTGACTCAAACATACAGATGTGTTGTTTTTGCTTACCATTGAAACTGAGGTCTCTTCATTTCTACTTCTCTGTTTTATTCTTTCCAAACATTTTTCTGGTGACGTTCTTAGGTATACTGAAACAGGAAACGAAAGTACACAACTTATAGTTTACACACACAAGAAGGGAGAATGGAATCAACAGGTTTTTTTCAAGAGAGCATGATTAAATTAACCCTTTAACCCCTAAGGGGTCTTCCTTTGACGAGTAATCGTTTGGCGGTAGCCAGAGTACAATCTATAACGTCACTCTTGGGAGGGAAAGGGTTAAAATGCAGGTCTGTGACTTCATGATCCATGAATACATTGCATTAATTTTAAGCTCTGATCATCTACATGACATAAATTCACAAAATTAATTTAGATATAACATATAACACTGCACTCATCGAGGGAGTTATGTGAATGAATGAGGACTTGGGTACATCCCGTCTACCTTCCAATGGACGCTGATAAAAAAAGACAGAAACAACTGCTGGTACAGACCTATCAAGTCTAACTGAGGCTTTTCGTGAGTCATCAGATATTCAAACCATTCCTGGAAAATAGTGTACTCTACCGTAGACAGTGTTCCGCTATGAACAAAGAATCAATACAAGCAAGGAGAGTTAGGCTGCTCTTTTGCCTGAATTGCACTTAGGGTCAGTGCTGGAAATAAGTTTTCTCCCATATAAAAGAGATGTCCTATCAACGTTTCCTTTTGTTTGGACATTTTGCCTGGATATCAGGTACAGCAATGCACTTTGAAAACTGCATTTAAATTCAATTTATTTATCATGTAAATTACAGCTGTACAGTGGCCTTTAAAACACTCTTTGCCTTAAACAATAGTTCTCTCTTATTCCTCAGCATACATGTACATTTTACTTTATAAATAGTATAAAAATTCACTTCATTACACAAATTAAGCCTTTTAACTTGATGGCTTTTGCTACATGTAACATATACACCTTTCAATGGATTGGAATACAGTTTTTCTTCAAGATATGTGTCATGGAAGTATGTTTTTGTTAAATTGGAGTCCTTCAGAACAAACTGTTAAAGAAACAAACCATTACTAACATATTTTCAATCTAAACCCTATAAATTAGTTTTCAGTCTTGGAAACGACTTGTTTTCTACTATGTGGATTGCCCTGGGAAAAACATGCTCTTTTATCAGCATGTCAATTACATGCTTGACAACGTTTTCAGCCCCCTTTACCTTTGGTGAAGATTCTCCATAAAACAATATCTTGCACTGTAAGCACTTCTTTCTAGTAGCCTCACAGGTGAAGTCTGAGGAAGAATGAAATAAAAGGATGGAGTCAACCAAAGCACTGCAGAGAAGGTACAAGTGTGGGGCAAATGGTTTGGCCAATGCCTAACACCACCTACAAAGCCAACGACATCCTTCATGTTGAGTCATGTACAGGTATTCAATGACAGGGCTTGTGAAGTCTTGACAATTTTTACTGATTAAAAAGTTGTGATGAACCTTGCTTTTTATCGGTTAGGCCTTTTTCTACATTATATTTAATTATGTCTAACTTTGGAAGACAATCTTGAAATCTTGTTGGTGCAAGAGATGACTTTATATAATCTACACTGTATACGTACACCAACACCAGAATCATCTATGAAGAAGAGGATTGTCCAGCACATAAGAAAAACTATTATTTTCCTCTGACTTTGGAAAAAAGCCTTGAAATCTTGGTAGTGCAAAAGTTGACTTATAATTTTCACCTGTACCTAGACCAGAGTCATTCAAGAAGAAGAGCAAGGCTGCAAATAGCGGTAATAGTTGTCCATTAGCAGGTCATTTGTCAGGCCAGGGTCAAGTTTTGGCTGGACAAGAGAACATACTGGTCAGAAATCCCCGGTCAGAGTGTCCGACCAGGCTAAGCTTTCGCCAGTCAAAACCTAAAATTTATCGGACATTTGTCCAATGACTGACTGTTATTTGAGGCTTCAAGAGGGTTGTCCAGCACAAGAGAGAAACTATTGTTCTTCTACTCAAGCAAAGTACAGCAAGAACTGTGCAATACCTGAGGTCTGTGGTGTATTTCCATCATCGTAAGAAGGACATATGACTCAAACAAATAACTCCACCTCTTTGGATCACTGTACATCAGATCCTAAAGGACGATAAAAAATATCAGAACTGTGTGCTTACTCAAACTGTCAGTCTCAACAGAACCTTTCACATGTACAGCTGTGAAATGTATTTCAAAGTTCATCCAGAAAAATATTTGATGAATTAGAGAAAAGATAATTAAATCGCACATGACAAACTTAGAAATAATATTTGTACACTGTCAGAGTCTCATGGTTTATTACAAGTGTTCTGTTATTTTCAGTGTTGCAAAACCTAGATCACATTGTAAGCAGTTATAACTAATAATCACTTTAAAGTGACCAGATTGTTGACTTTGAGGGACTTACCAGAGTATTTGCACCATTAACATCCTGCCATTTTTTCACTGGTTCCTCAATTACCTAGAGTAAAAACAAAGTGAAAATTAATTACTTTGCTCAAAGTATAAAAATGCTATTAATGGTGCATGAATAATTCAACTTTATCCATTGCAATCTACACCTCTGCTCCCTCCCCACCTCTTTGATGTTTAAGCTACACATGACTTGTTACAAATTATGCAAGCATTTATTTCCTATAAAGTAAATCTGGTGCTGGGTTCATCTAGTTCTCTTACTAAGATGTACAGTGTATGTTGATATAAATCAAAAGCACAATTTTTATTATGAGTTTACACATTCAAATAACACAATAATGACTATACCAGGAGAGAAGCATCTACCAAGTTCAATAAGTTTCAAGTTTGATATTGTGGAAAATAATGTCAAAATGATCACATGCTGTGAAATAAATGCAGGAGTACCTCCACTAACGAGTTCTGCTTGAAGTATTTCAAAAGACTTGTCTTTCCACTTCCTATGTTCCCTTCTATTGCTACCTAGAAAGAGAAGAGATTTTAAAATAACTTTATTGTAGTTGTTCCAAATGTAGGAATACAGCCATACTGGACATACAATTACAAGGGTTTTATTAACAAAATGTTTGGATTTAATTTCATCACAAAAAAATTAACTTAGTGTGAACAAACACTGTACATAGCAATCGGATAAATCATGTTTACAACCTACTAATTTGTCCAGCGCTTGACAAAATTTGTTTGCCTCTACCAAAATTCTCAACTTTGCCTTTACCAAATACAGGTATTTTCAATAAGGTAATAATTACCTTATTGACAATTATTGTGTGCACATCTGAAAAGACCAAATTTTTTGAAAACCACAAAGTGTCAATCACTTTGAAATCAAACACCCTCTGGTTAGTAAGAATATTCTTGGCTATAACCTTCTCTACTTTCCTTGTTTACAGTTTGATTGTTGCACAATTTATTATAGTATTTTGGCAGGCTTCTGTCGAGATATACTCTTTGAAAAGCAATATCAAATCTCGATGATTGACATTTTCCTTCAAATTACAAAATCTACCATTTTTGGCACTTGACAAAAATTTGACCTGGATGATGGTGCCTTTGAAGTTTGGTACCATTGAACAAACTTTGGTACGTAACAACAAAAATCACCATGTGCACTGTTGAGAGATCTTTGCAGAATAAACAAAAATTTGCTGAGTGCAAACAGTTCCTTATAGAGTGCAAACCCCCCAAAATGACGCCTTCCAAAGAGTAGAAGCATCAGGCGAGATGGCTCTGAAAACAGGCGACAATCTTCCCCCAAAACACTGAAAAACTGACAGAAATCGGCAATAAAAGAATGAGAGTTTGCGACAGGAACAATTCAGTTTTGATTTCTCTTTGTTGTCTTTAAGACAGCAGCATTTTTGGCAGCCAAACAAGGGACAGACAGAGTCATAAACCAGCAACAAAGCAACAACAAACCATTCCTAAAGTCCACAAGCAAAAGAGGACTTCAACTACTTGTAAATTATTTTGCAAAGTACACCTCCCCACCCTGTATCTTGTAGTTTAGCACCAATTTTCCCAAAAAATTCCACCTTAAGCAAATTATTGCAGTCTTATGACATATGACCATTGCATAAAGTTTCTCATTTTCTTACTGTGATATTCCTGTTCATGGAATGACCATTTCTTCCATGGCCATTTGTACATGTTTTGCTTCCAATCATTCTGTTTGATAACAAACCTAACATTTGAATAAATGAGATGGAGATTGTGAGGCTTCACAAGCAACTAAATAGAAATAACAACAATGACTAAATAGAAGCTTGCATCTAATAAGCTAAAGCTAATTAAGCTTAAGTCTCTCAAGTTTACGTTAACAAGTTCCTACATTAATTTTGGCTACGTTCGAATTTGCGTGTTCTGACGTTTTTAAGGGATGTGATCCTTTACTTTAAAACCTAATGGCTAGGAAACTATAAAAAAATTAAACACGCAAAAAAATTTCGGCAAACAACTTTCTAAAGCTGTGACCAACAAAGCAGGGAAACGCGGTTTTGCCGCCTTCTTCAAGCGCGCGAAAATCTTTTTTCAATCTCAAGACAATACATTGAAACGAAACAGTTTGGAATAAATTGCTACTGACCGAAAGGATGCCTTTTTCGCCACGCAGTTTACCGCACGAAGTTCCCTTCAGAATAGATAATTTATTCAACATTTGAACGGTAAATTTGAACTACGCGCGCAAAGATTTCAACCACACGGAGCACGACTTCTCGTTTTCGCCCGAACTTGCCCGAATGACATCAGAGAAAGCGTGTAGCACGGCAAACAGAAAATGTCTTCTAATAACGCAGAGAAGCGGAATAAGAAATAATATAAATTTTACCATTACCTTTCCAGGCGGGCTTCGGAGTTCCTGACAAAAGCGCGAAAAACGGGCAGAATTTGAAATTCATCGCACTTTTCGAATACGTCATTGTCTTTCAGCCAGCGGAGTGCCTCCACATCTGTCAGTATTCTCAGGTCTTGCTGTCTGTCACGCTTCTGTGCCGCCAGTCACGCCATACGTGATTACAAAACGTACCACCTGAACATATTTCAGAAAAAAGGGCAACGTGAACTTTTTCCAAAACATAAAAAGCAATACAGCCCAACTTCGCCCATACTAACTCAATCAAGTTACACTGTACTTGATGAAGCGACGAAAAAATAGCAGGCATGGTTCAAGTACAAATTTCTGGGGTCTTACTGCATAACAAACTCAATTTAAGCTTTCCATACCTTTCATATTGTTTTCCCTTGCCGTACATTTATTTTGTCATTGACTACCAACCACTTTGAATCCTTGTTGGCTTACGAGTTATCGAAACAATGAACGAAACATTTTCTGATGCACATTTCACGTGGACGTGTGTATTTGATGTATTTGTATTTCCCAGTCCATCACCAAGCGCGCCATCAAAGGAAGCCTGGGGTTAGACGCACGCGAAAAAGCAAGATGGCATCCCACCAACCGGTGGAACTGAAGTCGAAAAGTTCTTTGATTCTTCAGTTAAAGGAAGGAATTTCGGAGTGGATACTTATGTCTCCGTCTTCTAAGGCAGCTATTTACTGGCTGATTGTTATAGCAGGATCTTTCAGCCACGACTTTCTTCCTCTGCCTCATTCTTACTTTTCAAACAAGAGAAATGTGTTCAACGTTTACCTTGTGAAGCTTGGCTGGGGATGGACACTTGGCCTCATCATTCCTTTCATAAGTTTAACGTCATTCGCGTACACCTCGTGCAACCCGTCTGCGATGTTGAGGCACTTGAGTAGATTAGTCGTGGGGACGTGTGCTTGGTATTTTTGGGTAAACCTCTTTGTTTACATTGAGGAGCTTACCGGCTTTTGCGAAGGAGAAGAATCTCTTACCTCAAAAAGAAGTTGTCACCTTCAAGGGTACCACTGGGATGGCTTTGATATATCAGGACACACGTTCCTTCTAACCTACAGCGCTCTTATAATCAGCGAAGAAATCCAGCTCAAACGGTGGTTGCCAGTCTTGGAAAATGAGAAATCAAAGGGGCTCTTTGGCAGGACAAACGTGCCGCGCAGTCTACTCATAGACCTGTTTTTCACCTGCGCAAGCCTACTGCTGGTTTTATGGGAGTTCATGCTCGTCTGCACCTCTCTTTACTTTCACACTGTCCACCAGAAGGTGCTTGGCGCTTTAGTGGCCTTGTTCACCTGGCATGTGACTTACAAAGTTTGGTACAAAAGTGAACTTTCCCCTGGTGTACCTTGGCTTCCTCATAAACGCATTTGACTGTCTACTCCGTTGATTTGCCAGGGAAGAAATCTAGAGAGCGTTTAAATTGCATAAGTCTGGACCAAAAATTGTTGAACAGTTTTACTGTACAGTAAATTAGTTTATAAGTCACAACTGTGCAAGCCCTTACTGCTTCACCTATTTCTCTTACTTAGAAGGAAGCACAGCATATTGCTATTTTAGGAGTTAACAGTAACTCTCCATGACATTATTTGTCATTGAATGAAGGAGGCAGGCAGACATGAAAGGGGATTAACACACCAGTGTATGACTAACCTGTCGATGATATTTTTTGAACAGACACCAGAATATATGACATAATACACTGTTTGGAAATCCAGTGAAATAATAAGAGTTAACTCTTGAACCCTTAGAAACAAATGAGAGCTATGTTACAAATCAAATGTCAGATAACTATTTATTCATTTACTTATTGGAGGGAATATTGCTGAACTTGTTTTTATTTGTCATTAGCACTGCAAATTAAAACATTTTCAACTTCTTTTCTGTGTAATTATTTATCCTCAAACAAGGGAGAACATTCCACAAAAGTGCCCAATGCCAAGAAGAGATATATAAACTGTAAGCTGCCAGACATGCTCACGAAATACACCAACAGCCAGCCACTAGCTGCTTACTTCACTCTAAGTTTATCAGGAACCCACATGCAAAACATGTCCTTCCTGCTTTCGACTCTTGTTATGCTGTTTATAATACAAACCATTTTGAGAGAAAATACATAGGCTTCATAAAAGATTCCCTGATGCATGAAAAATAGGAACCAAAAAGTCAATAATTTGCCAAAGTCTGCTTTTAAGAGGACGTATCCTTCCTATGAATTATTGCTTTGATCATTTACGGTATGCCTCTGATCTTAAGAAGGATATGTGCACACAATGGACTTTGCAAATCCGGACTGCTGGACTGCCTCAAACCTTAGAGACTTTCTCTCAGTATTTGATTTGAATTTGCTGCAAAAAGAGCACTTGTTATGAATGATTGTTCTGGGAGTCAAACTTCAACAACAGTTAACAATAATTATTCATAGCTTCCATTGTTCTTGCAGAAAGTTAGCTCCATTATTTTAATATGTCCTTCCTCCACTGAAGAACAATTAGGCAGATCACGAGTTTGCGTCAGCACACAGCACACAGTTCATCGGTTGTCTAAAACTACTATGGTCTCATAAGGTGATAGTTCCACAAAGATGAAGCGATAGTCAAAATTGCCACGTGATCCCTGAAACCAAAAAGGACAACAAATATTTTTTTATACATTGACTCACATAACAATGGACATGGCAGCTTCAAATGAGGAAATAGTTAGTGTTAACACCTAGAATGGCTCCTTTGACAGGAAATCTTGAACTCAACATATTTCATACACAGTCAATAACAATTCCTATCCATGTGGCTGAATAAAAGAGTAATGGCTACCGCACACTAGCTGAGTTTTTGTCGGCTGATGAAAAATCTTCACATGTTGACTAGTGTGCAGTGAATTCAGACAAGTCTGTGACAGAATCGGGGCTTGTCGGGCAATATCTGACAGTGCTAGACCTCAAAAGGTCTTGTTGGGCCTTGTCAGCTAGTGTGCGGTGGACCAAGACAATTTGTTGGGGCTCACACGTGCCCCCACCAATTAGCAAGCATCATGAGGGTCACATGAAATTTCAATTTTCACTGCGTAAGTGGAATGGACACCATCTTGATTTTGGATGACTCTGCCCCAAACGTCAATGTGGTTAGTTATGACAAAAAATTGGCCAGTGTGCGGCATGCTGATGGCCCAACAAATTTTAACCCGACAAAAAATCTGCAGTTCTATGACAAAAAATCGGCTAGTGTGTGGTGGGCATAAGTAGATCCAGGGGTTTCATTAGAACACAGCTGTGGTGAAAATTGTTGGCTACTTTTTCAGAATTTACCTCTCACCACTGCCTACTTTGTCTAGATCTTCACTCAAATGCTTAAAAAAATTCATCAGGTTGCCAGCTACTTTGGTTAGCTCAGATGGCTATTTCAAAATTATTGAAATCCTGGGAGATCTTGACAAAATGCTATGAATGGGTACCTTGAGAGGGGCAACACATATTGCTTCAAGGTCATTTTCCATTGTCAAGACCAGCACAGGTGGCTAGACTAGCCATGTTGAAAAAATTATACATTCATTAATTATTTTGTATGACCACAATGCTTCAAATGAAGCATTTTGTTTATTAACAGTGGGTGACATGCAGTGTGTAACAGCTCTCACAACATGTTACACCATTGGTGAGGAGGACAAGATCTACATTTAGAAGAAACAACAGAACAATGCCAATTGTCTCTGACAAAAAAAAATGCTCAAAATAGCAGCCACTTCTTATCAGGGCAAATAAGATTAAATCAACTCTCAAGAGGTGATACACTTACTCTCAACAACTGGTTGTCAAAATTAAATGGAAGAATTCATGTCCCTAGATGCTATGCTACTGATCAGACACAACTGGTTACAAACTGGTTACAAACTGGTTACAGACTGGTTACAAACCAGTAAGCCTGACAATGTGCTTTATATATGCACCAGAGAAGAAGTTAATTACAGAACTTCTGCATCGGAACAGTAATGCAAAATGACTTACCTGTTTGACATCAACATGAACAGTTCCTTTACGTTTGGATCCTGACAAGTAAAACTTGACTCTCATATAGTTTTCACCATCTACTAAATATTCTTGGTAACTGCAATAAAAATGAAGGTGAGGGAATTAAAATGGTAGCATTTTTAGAAATCAGCTACGATCAGAGTGCAAAGCTTGCCCTGGTTTCAAAAGAGATTATAAATATGTAAATGAATAATTGAATCAGTGCACTGTGTGAACACTAATGAGAATTTGAATCTGAACCAGACAATGGGTTACAAGTCAGTGTATTCTCTGGAAATCAAGAAATGCAGGATCAGATGGTACACCCCAAGGTGTGCACCAACTAGAAAGAGCAAGCATAGGACATTTAAAATAACAACAAAGAAGCAGACAGTGATTGAGCTGAAGGAGCTGTGCAAAGTATATACAGCGGTATGATGGGGCAATACATGGACCCTGGCCTGCTGATATGCCTCAAATCCTTGCTGGGGAATCAGGGTTAGAAGTTTAAGTCATAGTGATTACTGACTTGGAAAACTGTCCAGATTCCAGACAGCTCCCTACATATTTAATTATACATTCATTTTGTGACTCAAACTCTATTCATTTTTGGAACAGGGTTATTATGAAAGTGATGCATGTATAATATTCATTTTTGGAACAGGGTTATTATGAAAGTGATGCATGTATAATATTATTATTAATGCTAGGAACTGTGCAGAAATCTTTCCAGAAAACCTGGTCTCTACAACACCATAATGCCACAAGCTTCTAAATGTAAAGAATAAAACTGACACTTTCATACCTGACATGTCTTCTTCTTCCCCTTGACGTTGTTTCACCATGACCCATGATTGGTTCTCCAATGGCTTCAACAACCTACATGTAAGCAGTAATCATGAACAGCAGTAAGAACTGGGTCTCCAAGGGGTTCTTGTATGTCACAAACGGCCTAACGTTATGGCTACCAGGTTAGAAGTATCACATTTTTAAATGTAAGTTATAACAGGAGGTCCCAAAAATAAGCCTACACTGTAAATACATGTGGGAGTGAAATGGCTAAAAATTTAACTTTTTGGAAAAAAATTAACATACAGGTGTACAAATCATAGTTTTTCATTTTAAAAACAAAGACAATGTTTTCCAAAAATTCTGCTATATTTTGAGTCATAGTTTTTATTTTTACAATAAATATAATTTGATCACAGTTTTCAAATTCATCCAGGAATTAAAGGAAAATGAGTGTTTATCATACTTTATTATATCTCTCATTTAGTATGCACGCTGTGATTGGTCAATTTAGTAGGCCGTACTTCACTGTACAGCCCGCTATATAAATTTGAAAGTTTCCTTTTCCTCGCGCCTGATTAACCTCAGAGATATAATAAATATCTTACTAACCTCGTTTTCTCGGTACTTACTGTAAGTTACGGATCCTCGTTTTTTCCCGTTGATTTATGGCCTGCACGCTTCACGCTTGGGCCAGAAATGCACGGGAAAAAAAATTTGGTCCGTAACTTACAGTATGGACCTTGAACTCAGTTTGTAAGAGGTATTCCATCATCTCACAAGAAGTTGTGATTTAATGGTTATCTCACAACACTTTGGTGCCAAACGTTACTGGTAATGGAAGCCTTAGTTGAAGTAAGGGACTAGATTTATTTCCTCACATGCATGGTCAGTGTATGGGCTGTTCAACTGTGATTTCCTAAGGCACAGAGCAATAATTGGAGGTACAAAATTAGAGATTAAAGAGTGGATAACAAACAACATTGCTTGGAGTTTACCTCTGCACTTGCTTTCACCTTCTTCAATGCACTGGCATAAACTCTATTGGCACTAAAGCCAAAAAACAATTCACTGATGACAAACCACAGCAATGCACCTAAGGGAAGAAATACATAATTATTGATGATCAATCTTTCAAACTTGAAGCATTTTTACCTGACCAACATACACAAAGACAAATACCAGATTTAAATGCATGCTTGGCTACTTACCAGTTATAGCAAAACCAACAAGAATTATACCAAAGTAGCTGACATCCTTCCCAGCTTGTGCAACTGGAATCAAAGCATTACATTTTCCAAGGATTAAATTTGATATTAATTTTTGCACCTGGGGGCAAAGGGGCAACCCAACCAAATCTTTCCTCAATAGACATTAAAAAGATAGAACTTTTGACAACATTTATGTCAACACGGGGGAGGGGGTAAGGGGGTTGGGGTGGTTGGGAGGGGGTAAGGAGGAGGGGGTAAGGGGGAGGGGGTAAAGGGGATGGGGTGGGTAGGTGGTATAGTGGGATAGGAAGCGGAAGTGTGAGATCAACTGTTCACAAACCTTTGGATGCCACAGTCAGCTGTGTTTGTTCTTGCTCCCGAGCCTCGACCAAATCTTGAAGAACGCTATTTTCCTTCTGGTCACGGGATGCTTTCTCAGAGAGGAACCTCAAAGCCTGTCCAAAGCTGCTCCTGCACGCGACAAGGCAGACCTTCGGTGGATTTGCGCGGAAGATTCCATGCTCCCCAAGCTCAGACTTCATAAAAGCCACAGAAATTGCTGAGCTTTGTCTTAAAAGTAAAAGTCTTGACGGAAGAATACTTGGTAAAACCCCGCAGATATTTTTCCATGAAAGCATCTTTTATGACTGTACTTTCAAAAAGCCGCCAACATCGACGCCATATTGCTGCTGCTGGGTAGCCTCGTCCCCTCTTCATTCCCAGGATTCTCCGCCAAGCCACCAACATTATTCCCGTTATGTGCGACAAAAGGCCTTTTTGACGAGAAGGCTTTTAACTGTATATAGCCAAATTCTAAGGGGATATTTGCATGAGACCAGGACGAACTTAGGGTCCGGGCGCACTGGACTGACAAAATTTGTTTGGCCCTTCCAAAAATCTCGACAAAATTTGTCTCTGCCAAATTTTCAATTTGTCAAGCGTGGGTGCACTGGTACTGGTGAGACAGCAAAGTATTTGTTAACCACAAGTGTCAATCACACGGTAATAAACACCATCGCTTTGCCCCTTGTTTCTTTGTCTGCTCGCGTCTGCTCTTGAATCCTCAACTTGACTGCTTTGAATTTGTCGTGATGCAACTTGTACATGTACTCCGCTGACTCGGGTGGTTTGCATACGGATGTGTATTTGGTCGGTTTGCATAGGGATGTACAAATTGAACAGTCCTTGGCCCTGGAGACTCAGCTGGAACGTAGACTTGGAAACCGTAATAGTTGTAGTCTGAGTAAGGATCGTTATAAATGCAACATACCGAGGTACAAATCTTCCATCTTCACCGTTGATTGCCGTGATGAAATAATTTTGGTGGGCTACGGACTGAAACACTCCAACTATAAATAGAGATCAAATTTTTTTTATTGACATTTTCCTTCAAATCATGGCGTGTAAATTAACAAATCTGTCAGATTTCACGCCTGACAAAAATTTGTCCTGCTCCGAGGCAGGACGACGGCGTCTTTGAAGTTTGGTAAGCCTTGACAAAATTTAGTAGATCTAAAAGTCACCGGGCGCACTTGTCTCAGGAAAATGGTGACAGATTTTTTCGCAAAATAAACAAAAATTTGCCCAGTGCGTCCGGGCCCTTAGACCGGTACGAACTTTTACCGGTGTCCCAGCGGATTTGGCCCCCGTCCAGATTTGAAGATACCATGCAACTCGTTCCTGAGTTGTCAAGTAAAGAAACAACCATAATGCATCAGTCAATTCCAGCAGTGCCCATCCCCGCCCCGGGCAACTGCAGG